>JAVJGJ010000062.1:47402608-47437678 GCA_035590215.1 Microhierax caerulescens
AGGGGTTGGGGGGAAACCAAGCAGCCGCAGATGACTGCCTGCCACTTCATCTGTGTGCTGGCCCCCTGGTTAAAAAGTTTGAGGACCCCTGCTCAATGTAGTAGAGACAGGGAGGAGTGTGGTCTGGCACTGGGAGGGTGGAGAAACAGCATGGACAGTAGAATCTGACCAACAGTAAAAGCCTTTTGGTTTTTTGCAACTTGCTAGTTTGATAGTGCTGCGACAATTGGTGCCCTGTGTGAGGAAAGCTGATTTGAAGTCAAACTGCCACAACTGGTGCCCAGCGTGGGGCAAACCGATTTGGATGTTTGAAGCCTGTGTGAGACTGCTGGTAAAAAGGCTGTGATGATGGTGCCCATCGTAGCTGAGACAGGTGGGGAGAGCCTGCGATCTGGATCACGTAACAGATGCCGTGAGAGGTGAGCCATGGGGGACGTATCAATTATGATACGGGTGTGTAAAAATATTTCCTGGCTGCTACAACTCAAATTGCAACTATTGGTGCCCAAGGTAGTGGGGAACTAATTGATAGAGGTGCACAGGTTTCATCAGAGGCAAGCTCTATATTAACAATGCTTATGGATGTATTTAACTGAAGGGGCATAAAGTATGACAAGATGGCAATAAAAACTCTGCTGGCGTGCTGTAAAAAGAATGATTTGCCAGTTACAGCAAAAAATGTCCCCAGTGTTCAAATATGGCAAAGTGCTGGAATGTTGCTTTTTGAGGCTGCCTCAAGGGGGGACAAAACTGCAACATGTTCTCACCATGTTTGTGCTTGGATTTGACTAATGTCTCAACCTGCTTTTGTGGGAAAGAGTGCGCAAAAAGTGTATACCAAATTGTTACAGTTTGTTTATAGGCTGCTGAAGCTACAGAAACAAAGATGAAGACAAATCTGGAAAGGATTTTGGAGTTCTTTCTATTTGGGAGAGGTCAAAATGACCCCATTTTGTTTTCCATTAAACCTTTGCAATATTTAATTGATTTTATTACCAAGTTTTCAGAATTGTCACTGGACGGGATATTGCTTTTTTCTTTATATTAACTAAAACAAGGTGTGATTTTTCAAGGCATGAAATATTTCTACTGAAAACTGGTTTGATTAACATTTTAGTGTTAAGGAAAACTTTAGTTTTGACATAAAAAGGCTCTGATTTTGTTAGTAAGAAATTGCAAATCTTTCTCTTTCATCAGCAAGTACATTTCAATCTTTTCAATTTCATTTTCAAATCATGATAAAACACTTCTGATTTTTTAGAAAAAAAACTGGTGAAGTTGACAATATAATTCTTAAAAAAGCTATATATGTATGCCACCTATTTCTAGTTACAGCACTTCTTATTTGAGCTCTTAATAGATATTTCTACCGAAATAAAATCTTTTAAAAAAAATTATTAAAAAGATTTTTGGTTTAATGAACTATTTCCGAATTTAAAATAGGGTCCAAAAGGTCCATCTTAAAATACCTCAGGGCACAGTTTTAAGCCAGTCTGCTGTGGGAGTGTTTTGTAGAAATCCCTGGAAATCCATTGCACATGCTCAATTAAATTAATGCTCTCAAATGTCAGGTTCCCTGAGAAGCTGTAGGCTTTTTGAAGTTTCATCTCAAATTGTGGGTTTGGATTCTGGGAAAAAAAAAAAAAAAAGAGTTTTATTCCGGTAACAGCATTTTCCCTAAAGATGGAAACCTCTACTTTTTGATCAGCTTAGCTACTAGTGTTGAACTAGAAATCCTTTTCATTAGTTTAGACTAAATTACTAAGCAAGCAAAAACCCAAGCAATTAATGAATTTTGTTGTTTTCCTGGCTGTGAAAACAGCAATACACTAACACTAGAAACAGAGACATAGGAAAACTGTACCATGCAAAATGAAAAATTAAGTCAGATTACTAAATTATAGGAAAGGAAAAAAGTATTTTGTTTTCTAACATTTATAACTCAGTATTTTGTTCTATGATATTGCTATAAATTCATTTGGGATTAAAAGCAGTATCATACCATATTATCCCTTTGTAGTGCTCTTGGTATTCAATTCTAATATATTAACATCAAGATAAAACTGTGAGTATAGATTTTGACAAGAACAAGAGAGTAAGGACAGTCCCTGGGGAAAAAGAGGTAAGGTATTGCTGTAGGCAGCAGGACTTGAGGGACTGAACAGGGTATTCACTATTTTTGTTTCTGTTGCTTCCATCCTAGTATTTGCTCTTTGTCCTTAATCATGCTTTGCTTTGACTTAATTGCTTTCTGTGATGAATATAAATTCCATCACCTCCTAATAGAGCCTTGTTGATCCAAAGCCAGAGATGTCTGTAAATGGATGTAAAATCCACATTGCTAAGCAAAAGCTAAAAAAGCTGAGATAACGCAAGAGAGACACAAATCACACTCAGATTAAACTGCACTTTAAGAATTTTCAGAGCAAGGAAGACATTCCTATTTGTCTCTAGTTCTGGAACTGGGAGTTCTTGCACATTTTGGGTGCCTGTATCCCCCACTGGATTTTGAAATGTCAGAGCATACTCAGGAGAATTCACTGTGAAAATTCCCGTCCCGCAATTTTCAAATTTCAGAAGATATTTTATGACCTCAAGTGGCATGAAGTTTCACTTTGTGCTGAGTGAATAAATTAGGGCGACGTTAGGGAGGCTTTGACTGGTAACCAGACAGATGGGAAAATTCTTCCTGAAGATTTCCAACCTGTCTGAAGGCAGCAGTCAGAAAAGCTTTTCAGCAGGATGCCTGGATCCTGTAAGCATGTGGGAAAGAATATGGTGAAACAGAAGCCCGGGTAATAGGAATCAGCACAGGAGCTTGAGACTTGGCTAAAACATAATAGGCCTCTGGTGGGAGAAGAGGAAAAGACCAGGGTGGAGGGGAGGAATTAATCATAGTTATCTCTTTTGAAATTAAAGGTATTATTTTTTTTGAGCAACATGGTGGCATCTTCTTGGCTATAATTGGCTTGGGGTTTCTCATTTGAGTGGTAGAGTAAAAAATGCATATTGTAATATGTGCTTGATTTTCTGAGGCTCATATCACTCATGGAGACAAACGAGTAGGCAGTATATGCAGCTAAACCACTGGCTACGGCTCATGTCCTTCTCTGTGCGATTGTATCAGGTAGAAGGTTGTCACAGATACTAGTTTGATTAGGTGGGAAGGGGTATAATTGGAGAGGAGGTACCTTGCAAGGAGGATGGAGAATGATAGAGTAGGAGATGGGAAAATGTAGTAGTGGATACTGTTGCACTTAGGAAAGCAGTAAGGTCCTGCCTGAGAATGGGGAAACCTGAGGTAACAGGAGACATGTCAATGAAGAGCTGAGGATTGATGTTGGAGTTACGGTGGCTCGTAGGGTTGATGCGCATCTCCAGGATGCAAATTCCAGTAATTTTCTAGCATTCCTGCTCCAGGTGTGTGCAGCATCTGGGAAAGAAGGGTAATTGAAATGTCAGGCTTGGAGACATAACCAGTGGCATGAGCGTAAAGGGTCAGAACATGGGGAGAAAATGAAGAACTGATGTCCTGAAAAGTTGAAGACAAAAGCTGATGAAAGCTCTAAGTCCTAGGTTCTGGGATCCACGGGCAATGGCTGGAAGTGCTTAACAGAAAGGTAAAAGCCAGCTCTTTGAGTGGAGAGTTGCCAATAGCTAGCTAGCTGGTATAGAGCGTAATTAAGGGAATACCATTGCTGTTAGTTTCTCTCTCTCTTAGCATTCTTGATTGTGAACACTTAAGTCAATTTTTCTGTGTAGTTTACTCATTAAGTCATGTAAAGGGGCATTGGACCCTTTGCTTATGTGGCATATTTGCTAAAACACCTCTTAGAGGTGTGAGAGGAGGTCTTTCTCTACCTAATACATGTGAAAATGAGGGCTAAACCACATTTCTTACTTCCCAGGAAAGTGCTCTGAGGGCTATAGGTAATCTTTGCAGAGGGTTTAATCTACCATAGCTGTAGGGTTTTGTAAAATTAAGTACTTTCTGGTCTGGAATGAAATAAAGATATCCACAATTGAGTTCACAGCCTACGGGTCAGAGTGCTCTCGGGACATGGCAGAGATGTGAGTCAGAGATGCATCTCAAAGATGCAGGGAATAATGAATCAGACATGCTATGGAATAGCTCCAGCAGAAAACGCTAGGCTATACCTAAGTCACTCTACTCTAACCCCCAGTTTCCTGATGTCAGAGAGTTTGGGTCAGTAGAGGAAGAGGAGAAAACATGAGCCGAACAATACCACTAATTTCTTGCTGAAGCACTTGCAAAGACAGTCTTTGAAAATCCTAGCAGATACTACCTGTATACTCACTGCTGTGCTGTGCATTTATTATACTTGCTGCCAACACTGAGGTTTGCTTGTGGAGCTGGATTTTGTACAAAGCCTGGAGTTCACAGGCTAAGGAGCTACTATCTTTTTATAGGTGCTATTAATCTGATGAATTAACCTCAAGGCAAAATGTAATAATGTTCCCAGTCCAGTTTCTGATGGTAGGAGATCTGCCGTTACAGAAAATATCACAAAGTGAGACAAATGGCAGTCCTGATGGCTGCTTCAAGAGGAATGTGAGGGCTGACAACCCCTGCCTCCTCCTCGTTATTAGTCACACCACACCACATAGGTCTAGAGAACAAAGACCATTCATTTGAGAATAGAAAAATTTACAGTGATCCAATCTGTATCGTGGCCAAAGGGGGACCTGGGGGATGCCAGTCTCCTGTGTTCCTTGGGACCCTCATGGCATTGGCCAAGAGGACTGCAGCAGTCCAGGAGAAAAAAAATTCAAAAGTCAGACTTGCTTTCTGTTGAGGATTGTTTTCTTATCCCTTTTTCATAGTTTGGATTCCTCTGGGCAGCAATGAACTCTTTCTTAAGGCAAAGGCGTTTTACTGCTAGTGCTTATTGTCTCCCTGTGCAGCCATATAGTTTTCAGGATTTTCTGCCCTGATGCACTCTCCTAAGTTGGATTTGTTCATCGAGGGGGAACAGACACCTTTTCCAAGGGGTTATGTTCAAAGGGAAGTTCAGAAAAGACAGATAAAGAACTGAGAGTTCCATAGACTGGAAATTTGTGCCAACTTAGGAAAAATACCAGTCTCCTTCATATAGCACATAAATAGTCAGTCAGTTAAAGGGGAATATCAGCTTTTCCAGATATTAGAAAATTTATACATTGACTCTGCCTACACAGGTATATACCACCCTTTTGACAGATGCAATGGAGTTAAGTATTGTTAGTATAACTGGTTGAAATCTGTATGTATTATTATCAGCTAGCAGTAATATCACAAAGTTAAAATAAACCAAATCATTCTGGAATTGATACACCACTGCATCTCCTCACACTTTCTTCTACTTAAAATTACTGGACACACAGTCAGTAGTCTCCAAGATATGCTAGTTTATCTGTTTCAGCAGTTTTACAAAAATGTCAGATAATGAGACTCTGATCAGATTCAAAACAGCCCCAGAACTAAAGGCATCTAAGAGCTATTTTAGAAAGCAGAGTTAGAAACATAATTAGAAGAGAGACTAATGAAGGGCACCTCCTCAATTTCCCTGTGGCCCTTGCTAAGAAATTAAATCAAGTTTGTACTGGATAAGCATGACTGAACCATTAGAAATGAGAGAAAGGAAAGATTAAAGTGTTACCTTCTAAACAATAAATACATAATGAACATAAAATGAAAAAGAAAGCCTTTTAAAAAAGAAAAGTCTTGTTATAATGAAAAGAAAAGAGTAGTTGAACGGATTGTGTAACACCCAGCAGTTAGAATTGACATGAGAGTCAGTCAAGAGTTTGTTTTGATGGAATAACTCCCAAATTTTGGAACTTGCGTGGGAACGGGTTTCCCTGGTATTTCAAGAGCAGTAATGTGGAATCTGTTTCTTGAGCCACCATCTGCCAGAAGAGGAAGGCAAGACGTCTCTACAGATAGGTAGGAGATGCAATACAAAACCTATCTAAATCAAAATAAATCTTTCCATTGGTGCCATTAGGCTTTGCATGAGGCTTTAGCAAAACAGTTCCCCTCTGATTTTAGGATGAATTTCATGTGAAATTGCACCTTAGTTTCCTGGATGCCACAGGAGCAGAGAACCGTACAGGTACATGTAGCTGGTGGAATAGCAATAATGTTTTGCAGAGCTGGGAGAGCTGCAGTGATTCAAAATATTACATATCACCAACCTTCATGCTCCAGAACTGCCCTGCTTGTGCAGGGGCTGAAGAGGAGACTGAGAGCTAAAAAGACAATACACAAGTTCTGCCCATAAAGAAAAAAATGAAATGTTTCAATGAAGAAAAGAACACAATTTGATTTTTAGAGTGACAACTGAGATGACCTCAATGAACCCCTTCAGCTTACCACAGCTGCTTGGAAAGCATTTAACATGAGGGTGCAAACAGCTTCTGCCTTAATTAGGCTATATCTACTACCTTGTTGATTTACCGGTGCAGGACATGAGCAAACTGAAGGGGTATAGCTGAAGGTTTTACAGGTACTAGCTAATCTTTCCAGTATATGGCTTGGGGGGGTTTTACATATCCTCTCCAAGTCTGCTAAGGAATAAATTTTGTTGCACGATAAAATGTTTGTATTGGCTTGATCTTGCAAGATTCTTGCTGAACTTATTTTTTTTTTTAAAAAAATTATTTACTCATTAAAAAAATAAAAAACCCAAAACAGTTAATTTTGAAAATGCACTCATTTTCCCAAAGGCGAAAGCTGAACAGGCACAGACAAGTCTATATCCCAAGGGATATTTGTTCCTTGGTTTTGGCGAGTAACCGATCAGCAATATCCTGTGTTATTCTTTGATGTCTAACTGGATAACTGAAACCTGTGAAGTTATAAATATGAGAATGGAAACCAATAAGTAGTTAATTCCTCCGTCCGGTTCTCAAATTTAAATTTGCATAAAAATATGGGTGTTTGTATCAATGTTTATTCCCTAAGTGATTTCTGCAAAAAATACAAAGCAGTGTACCGATGTCTGAGCTAAGGCATGGAATGTAAATCTTGTGCGTGTTTTTTTTTAACATAATTTCAGTTCCCAAGACCTTGTTTTCCTACAGTCTCTAATCTTTCTCACTCTGTTCTGATTTGTTTAGCTAAATCAATTTACTTTCCAAATACAATGATTGTCAGCACTCAGGTTACCTCTATTTCTGGAATAAAAAGAGAAATCAGCAATCAGTTTGTGGAACTTTTCCAAATATGCCTAGAGGGCCCTCTTTAAAAGAGTATGAATCTTTGGCAAACAACATGGTGCTGTATTAATTAATGCTGCAGACACTTGCTACACAAAAGAGGGAAAAATGTCATAATTGTAGCAGATAGCTTTTTTTTTTTTTAACAGTCTGGGTCCCTATTTATATTATGGGCTTCTGGAACTCCCTAGACTTAAACACAAAAGCCATTTGCCTGTTACATCCTTTGCTTAATTTAGTAGTCTTAGAATAAATTACCTTTTTCCTACACAGCTTTTACAACCCTCTTACAATGGCATTGCTACAGCTAACCCTCTTCTTCTCCCTTGTGGATGATTTTTTACTATTGTTGTTTTTGGTTTTTTTCTGAAAGCATAAAGTTTTCTTTCTCTAGCTACCGTCCAATTGCTGTTTTGGAGTATGTTCTGTCTTCAGTAACAGGTTCATGAATATTAATACTCCAGCATTTATCACAAGTTATGGAATAAAAGCCCTTAATCAAAGACACTTGGGTATGTGAAGGTTACTTAGTACATTATGATAGATGACCTTCCATAGAGTCCATAGCTCACCTCTTTTACTGATTTCACATCATGATAAGCCTGCCCGTCTTATAAAGATATGAATAATTTAACCTGCTCCATTACAGTTAATATCTCTGAGAGATGTGTTGGTCGGGGAAAAATGATACACTTAGGAACTTTCTGAAACGATAAAAATGATCAATTTTTGAGCCAGCTTTTCCTGTGAAGCTAATTCCTGAGTAATTCATTTTCACTGATTAAATCTGCTGTCTGTAAGTAGGAGTTAGCAGATCTGTGCAGGAAAGCACAGTCAGCTGCATTTGCAGATGGAGCCCACATTCCCTGTAGAATGTAATGGAATTTGCATTGAATGAGTTAAATGTTTTATGCGTTTGTGTTTACTTACAGGAAAAACAGGGAATCAGTCCAATACTTAGGGAGTTCTTTGCATTATCGTGTTCTTCTGGTGTTTCACAGAAGGCAGCCTTTCCTAAACACAAGAACATGATAATCAGTGAAATTACAGTTGTATTGATTTTGCTGATTCAGCTGGAGAAGGAAGGATGCTACTCTTTCTGGGATGAAAAGAGAAAGTGTAGCATTTCTATTGTGGAAAGCAATTACAGCAGGCATCAGCTTAGAGCCGCTCTGTAACTAGGGTTTCTCCAGTGCTCCGTAGCGAACTCGCTCAGAATTTATAAGACTCAACATCTTAGAGTTTACTGGGGAGGAAAGGCAGATGCAAGAAATAGCTGCAGCAATGCACACATATGAAAATAGCGTGCCTGTAATCAGCAACACCACCTCTGGAATGGCTTCTGAATCTGATCACAAAGGATGAACAGATCCTTCTGGACAAGAAGGAAAGGCACAGACACAGAAATCACTGAATAAATACTGTGCAGTAGAGAAAGACTATCCAGACATCCTTTGAAAGGAAGGGAATCTTCTCAGGACAGTAGCTCCTGTGACGCTGTTCTGCGTGGACGTGTCCAAATAGGGTTCTGGCTGTCAGTGCAACCTTTCAGAAAGGACAGTTGTCTGCTGGTTTTAGGGCAATACTTTTAACTTATTAACTTGTAATTAAAGCAGAAAGTCCACACTGGTTTGTGACCAGATCTAAAGGTGGAAAATAGATACGATTTAAAGCTATTTTGGCATCTTGCTAGCTTGTTTGAATAAATGTTGTAAATTGTAACAGCATAGGTCAGAACCTTGATTTCTGCTAATGAAGTTCTGATTTACTGACATAACTCTGAATAATTCATTGAGGAAGTCAAAGTTCTTCTGCTGACAGCATTTATGCATGCAGTGATTCCTTGGGTGCATGGCTTGTGCTTCAACTTGTCCACAATGCCCTTGGTGGGTGGCATGTTGAGAAGCAGCCACGTGTATCTCAGCAGGCACTCTACAAGCAACGGTCTCATTATTACAAATATTTGATTGAAACATCAAATGTTGCACACCTTCAACATTTATATGCTGTTATAAGGAGGCCCATTTGCTTCTAGATCCCTTTTCTCTATTGGGAAGTGTATTTCTGTAGGGAAGCGTAATCAGCCTTCTTTCACCAAAGATGGATACAGGAATCCCAGAATATGTACTGGGAGATGGGATCTGAGGTTACTCATACACTTCCATGACACTTCAAACCCAGGATCCCTACAGCACAAGGACAGGCAACGACCCTCCACTAAACTGGTATCCAGAGTTTTGCAAAATTAAGCAAAAAAATGTGAGGTATTTCCATTACAGGTTTTTTTGGGCCTTGATTTGAATTCAAGCAAGGATCTAGGATGATGCCCCCTGAATTTATGAGCTATTCTTCTGTTTCTTCTTGTTAATCTAACAAAATGCTATGGAATGGGAAGTGAAAGCAAAATATCATTCAGCCCATATGCCTAATTTTTACACTGGAGATTTATATGTGAGGTTAACTACATAATTATCCTGTTTAAGAACATTGCTGGGTTTCTGAATTAAGACTGATGGCATAGAAGAACAAGTAAAGGTCATTCTTTGATGCATTAGTTCTTCGTTGATGGGCAATTTAACACACAAATACTTTGTGTTTAGTATAAAACCTCTTTCATGAAAATCACATCCCACTGCCTGTCTTTATAAATATTAATTCACAAAATGCATGTACTTTGTGTAGGTTCTGACAGCCTCTGTGGTGGAATTGACAAGTTAGTTGAAAAGAGGGAAACACACACACACACAAAAAGGCTGTAAAGTTTACTCCAATGTGTCAAAAGGCATTAAGATACATATTTAAATATAGAATTATGCTGAGTTGCAAAGCATAAGGATCAAGCTGAAGACACTGAGATAGATGAAGATAGAACAGTCAGCAGTACATTCAGATCTTAAAATTCACGCTGTAGGTGGGAACCCTCCCAAAAGAGCTATGACAAAACAAAACTGTATACAAGAAATTAGAGTTAGAATCATCAAATTGAAAGAAACAAAAACCCCCAAACCCAAAAGCAAGCAGTGGTTAGATAGTCCCTGAAGCAGGGGCTACGTGCCAAAGAATGCACGGTGTGAAATGAGAAAGTACCAAGAACTGGCAAAAGGATACACTAAGAGGTATTGCCAGATCGATGGAAACTGAGATAGGAAGAAGGCATAGTGTGCATAAGCAGGGTATCGAGACAGAGTTTTGAATAGCTCATCTGGTTTGTGAGGAGCTAAGCCAGAATTTTCCTCAGAAATCGGCAAAAAGTACTGAGCCAGATGGAATTCAAAGGGGGAAAGGTGCTAGGAAAGATGAACTGCAGAGCTGAGATTGCCTGGGAAGTCTGAAGAAATAAGTGAACTGCTAAACTGAGCCAGGTCTGCATGTGGGTACAGGACGCAATTCCTAGCAAAGCTGTGCTTCCTGCAGACATGGAATTCACAAATCGTGCTGGTGAAGGATCAGGACAAGGAAATTCTGAGCCTTTGTGAAACATTGTCTTAGAAGGAAACTATTCCCCTAATTTCCATGAAAAAGGACAAGAATTTGCATTTATGCTGCTAGCACCACGGTAAAAAGCTACTGTGCATATCGGTATTCTGGCCCCTTCTTTGCTACCTGCTTTAGCCATTCTAGTACCCTTTTTATATGTAGACCTGAAACTGCGTATGTTGTGAAGGGGCAGGGGTTTGGTTTCCTCTCCACGTGAATATAATATATCACTGTCTGTCCGCTGGAGTTAATACACTTTTTTTTTGAATTCCAGCCATTCTGTTACTCCAAGGAGCAAATAATTCAAATGAGCAATCGTTACTGAAATGCCCCTTGTGTAACACGGAAACTGCTGCATATCACGGAGATGTACCACCTCTTGAATTGCTGTCTTGTCTTAGGTGCTTTGCCTTTAACCTCCAAAAAATCAAGATGCAATTCCATTTTCAGTGATTAGGTGATCTGCCCCCTCTGCTTAGCTCCTATAAAGTCCTAGATTCCTGCCACTTGCTATAAAACATTTATCATGATTCGGCGACATCTATAGCCACTGTACTAGTGTGTATTCCAAGAAAATCTTTATAGAGCTGGATCATTAATTTCATGTAAAGAGAAGATATATCAGAAGGTACAGAGGGATTTTCACAATGGGAACAAGCAAATATCAGTAACAATTATCAGAGGTCATGTATTTCAGAGACCTGGCTAAACTCTAAACATAATGCTGGGATTCTTTGTTCCTGTCAAAACAGCACAATGAGTTCCCACCTGAAGACATCGAAAGAGTTTTATTTCATTTGCCATCTTAAAAATCTTTTCTGATGGTGCTATACACGTTATAGTGTGGCAATACAGAAAGGCTATTTCCAGATTCGTTGCAGTCTGCTTTTGATTTGGTTTCAATAATAAAAAACTTGTCCTTTCTTGTTTTGGGACTCATTTCTTACTTCTTACAGTCTGATCACTTGACAAGGATTACAAGAGGCTAAATCTACATTCTAAAAGTGTATTACTTTGTGTATACAGTAGTAACGTTTTCAATATATATTTAGAATATTTTATTAAACTATAAAAATAATAAATAAAATTCCAATTAGTTTAATTGTATTAAATTATATGTGATTCTACTCTTCAGTGTTATGTTAGCTCCAGATACAGAATACAAAATACTCTCCTGGAATTTAACCAGTGAACTTTCATTTCACTATGGGAGTCACTTTCCATTTCAGTATTACTATAAAGCACTTTTTATATTCCCTGGTCAAAATGGTGCATACACACTTTCATCTTTTCTTCATAATACTGAATCCACACTGATTGTGTTTATTATAGAGGTAGCTAACTGCCTAGATTTCAAGAGCATTACTCAAAAAGTAATTTCATTCCTGTAGGACCAAACTGGGTAGTGGCATTACTGAGGGCTAAGCTGACTACATAAATTTATCTACATTCATTTGAGCAACAGAAAAGTGAGCCAGCCTAGAATACCATGGTGGAAAGTTTATTAATTTTTTTTTTACATTCACCATTACACCACAGAAAGCAAGTTAATAACTTTATCGTTTTATAGTTTAGATACTTAAGAAAAGACACCAGAGAAAACCAATATTAAGAACGGGGAGGGGGGAAAGCAGTTTGTGCTTACAATAACTAAATTACAAAGTTACTTTAAACATTTCCTTTGGTAGTAGCAAAGTATTATTTCAAAGCTGTTTTCAGAGTACAGAAATCTTGAGCATGTTGGAGCAACTCCTGTGTTTTTCTTCATCCACAGCATAGTTAAGGTTGGGAGGGAAAGATTTTACTGGAAATATTGTTTGTACTTTCTCACTGCACTTCAGGAAATTGGTCCTGGCATTTATTTATTTTGATCGTCCTACAGGAAGTCTACACAGTGTTTGCGCAAACAAAAGCAACCAGTGTGTCCATCAAACATTACCCATTTTCATAACACTTTTTAACAGTAATCAAGCTACCTACAACTTGAAATGCTTCCTGAATTGGAATAGGCAGCTGTAGGTTTTATGGCTGGCTCTGATGTGGGGTGATACCAGGCAGACTATCTTACCACTTCTTTAATGAAAGATATAATGATTGATTCTGTGTTAAAATCTCTTATTCTTCTGAAATTATTTAGTGGAAATTTTCTGTGGATATGAAATGGCTATGTTTTACGTACAATATTTCAAAGCTTTACTATTCAGAATAAAAGAATTTTTGAGAGTATCAGGGTGCAGTTGCATCACTGGGTTCATCATCTCAAGGGGTTGTTATCTAAGCTGACCTCCTCCAGCTGCCAGCTCCCTCCTGCTTCTTTGAACAAGCATTAATATTCATGCAGTTCTGCATGAATCATCAGACCAAAAAAAAATGTAACCTCCAAAACTTAAATGGTTTGTTTTCATTTGAATAGTGAAATGACTGAATTTACCCAGTGGGCCACATAACACCAACGATAACTTAAGGGTAATTATGTGGAAACAGGACGAAGAGAAAGGATGGGATGGTTCCTTCTGGCAACACAGCAGGCTTAGATTGGCTTGGTGTTGTCTTCTAAAACAATTTTGGGACAGCACTGGCATGCTGGTTACTTGAGAAATGTGGACTTGTGGTTTACAGATCTGTGGTGGTCACATCATGTTGCTTCCTTTGGACCTGAGTATGAGTAAGCATTTTAGAATTTCTGGACCTCAAAAGACAGGCTAACCTTAGGGCACCTGGTGCAGTTACAGAACCCTAAAACCATAGAATGGATTAGGTTGGAAGAAACCTTTAAAGATCACCTAGTTCAGCCCCCAGCCATGGGCAGGGATATCTTTCACTGGATCAGGTTCCTCAAAGCCCAATCTAACCTGAATTTGACAACCTATGTATCAGGCACTGTTCAAATCTACATTTTTGAGAAGTCTCGACTACCAACCATGCAACAGGAAAACCTTAGCTGGAGTTCTCACGAGAACTATTTTTAAAACAGAGGAAATTAAATACTTCTGTTAACTCTGATTTTTTAAAATTCCTTCACATAAAAAGGTTCCCATTTCTATTGTTAATGGGAAACATAACTATCCCTTCCTGTTTTCATATTACTACACTCCAGAAACACCAGTCGTAACTGGATCCAGCCTCTGGTACGTGCCAACCTGAAGTCCCTGAGAAGTTCCACACTGAAGAGGAACCCCACCTTGTACCACCTTAGCCCCTTCTGTAACCAGACTGCTGTTCTAGGGAGATACAATCACAGAGTCTAGATGTTGTGCATGGAATAATTTCATCATGGTCTGGTTTTGACCTTCTAGGCAACTGCATTTACACTATAAAATATAATACACATTCTTGAAAATAAAGATTATAATGTCATTTGAAGGGACAGGTCCGATACAAACATATATTTGTATGTGACAACTTCTTCCCTGCTCTGCTGTACCAGCATATATGGTTCTAAAAATGTATTTCTTTATCTGCTGATTCAATACCTACATAATTTAGTCCCCTAGCAAAATTTCTTTCCTGGGATCCTTGCCAAAAGTTTAAATCCAGAGTGGTGGTAGTATTTCTGAGAGGATTATATCTCTACAAAGAGCCAAAAAGACTGCATTGGGAAGCTGTCACATAGTCATGCTTCTAGAGCTGTATATGACAAAACAAAAAGCTTTAATGTCACTTAACAAATGTACTATCACTCAGCCTTATCACCTCCTGGCACCCCATGACTCCCTCTTCCCAACTTCTTTTTATCTCCTCACTAACCTCAGGTACCTTTCACTACAACAGCACTTGTTGCACACCAAAAAAGAATTAAGATCGATTGCCATGGCTCCCTGGCTAATCTTCCATTTCTTTTCACCTTTCAAATGTAAATTATCCAAACGTCATGTTTTTCAAATCTCCTCTTCTAAAACTTCAGGGATGTTCAAAACCCTCTGGTCCACCTGGAAAAATAATGACTCCTGCTACAGTGGATTCCATGGAGCTAATCTGAAGTATCAAAACCCCCAGTGAGTAACATTTAAATTTGTGAAAATAATATTTAGTTGATTGTCATGTAAATGATACGAGTGTAATTCCACATGCAAAGAGCAATGGATCAAGTTACAAAAGAGGTTTGAAAAATAATGAGACTTTGCCTCAACATATATTATTCATTCTGTAGATATTAATACTTGTCTTCAATAATTCATGACTTGCGTTCGTTTTTGTGGGATCCCAATGTTTTCTGACTCAGCCTCGCTCCCTGGCAAGGGAGGGATGAGTAGAACAGAAGCTCACATGTGGAAGATTACTGATTTTTGTACCACTGCAGACCTGAGCTGCTACTGGGGAAACCAGCGTGTGAGGAGCAAGTGCTTCAGGAAGAAACCATCTGGAGCCTTTAGACAGTTCATTATGTAGTTCTGGGGATACTATAGAGTCTTTTAACACCAGTTTCTGTAATGATTTATCAGAGCGAACAGAGCATAGTTAGTTATGGGTGTATTACAACTATTTTTTTTTTTCAGAGCTATATCCTTAATTGCATTTTTACACCATATATTCCTGCCTTTTGTAAGTGAAGCTGTTTTTTACTCTGTGAGCACGGTCTGTCAGGGCGCAGTGCGGGTGGCTGCGGTGGGGCAGGAGCTGTAGGTCAAGCCAGACCCCAGCCCCAGGCAGCTCCCCAGGGCAGGGGCTGGTGGCAGCCGGCTCTGGGAGCTCTCCCAGCGGGAAGGGGCAGCGCTCCGTTGTGCCCTCCTGGAGCTGGCCCTGGGCCACCCCCCCCCACCAGGGGAGGGGGTATGCTTGGGACCTTCTCACATTTCGCCTGATTTTTTTCTCTTTTAATTAAAAGTCAAATACTGAGCGTTAGGGTTCAGGAATTAATATTCCAGTATCAAGATACCTTTCTTCTGGCTTATCAGCCATACTATGCAACCTGCTCTAGGAGAACCTGCTTTAGCAGGAGGCTGGACTAGATGAGCTCCAGAGGTGCCTTCCAACCCCGATTCCTTTCTCTTGCCCTTGTCACATCCCTCCCTACCCCGTCACGGCACCGTGCAGGACCGTTTCACTCCAGGGCCGTGCAAGTATTTACTCCTTGTAAGTACTATGAATACAAAAGAATCCAAGCTTCTGTGTTAAAATTTCATTGTTTCTAAACCGGTGGCATTAATTTTGAGTAGCTGTGGGACAGGGTGGTGAACTTTAGCATTATTGTCATGAAAGACGGATATGGTTCATCCTACCCATTCATCTTTTTGAACATGGCTGCGTTGGGTCATTTTACCCATTTACTTTGATGCTGTCAGGACTAAGGGACAATTTCTGTTCTAGAAAAGCAGAATTGAAGGGAATTAGGTAACTTGTAGGCATTGCCAGGTTGGAAGGAAGGGCTTTTCAAGGACCATCAACATATGAATAGGATTACCTTGGATGCACTGGTGACCAGACATATTTTTAGCCTTTGGCAGACAAGAACGGAACCTCTGAAAACAGCGTGACTGCCATTCAGAATGTAAGAATTAATATGTCAGGAAGCTAGGGAAACCCTTTGAACATTACAGAGGGGGAGCTGAAATTTTTGGAGATGGGGACAAGGAGATAGACAGTTTCAAAAGCAGAGATATCCTTTTAATTTTGGTTTTTTCCCTTCTGATTTAAGGATCCTAAAATAACGTGTTCCAAATGAGTAATACATGCCAGGTTGGTTGCAAAAGGCTGCCTGGTGCCACTGCACATTTATGGTGTATTGATTTTGAAAGAGTTCCTAAGTAGAGGCTTGTGTTCATTTGAAGCACACTGGGGGTCCTGATGAGAAACAGGAGCTGTGAATTTAGCAACAAGCCATGAGAAGCAGTGATTGCCTCAGATTTAAAACCGAAGTGGTGCCCCTGCCAGAGAAGGGGTTGGTTGGTGTCAAAAAGCACAATCTTCAAAAAGAATTCTAGCTCTCTTAAAATTCTACCTCCTTTTACAGCAGCTTTTAATCATTACCGTTGACTTGTGAACTAACCTTTGTACGCTTACAGCTAGTAATGCCTGGGATCTGCTGAAATCTGTTACATAGCCAAAGTCTCTAGGCTTGACTGCATTCTCTCTCAAGAAGTGGTAAATCAGCTTGAAATATTCAAATGCAACGTCACTCAGTGCCGAGCTCATGAGACTAGATAGCATGTAATATCTTGTTCATGTAAAAAAGTGATTAGAGTTTAATGATCTTATGGTTTAGATGACTTCATTGAATAATAATCCATGCATATCTTTAAATATGTTTCACCATGGGGTTATTTTTAAGCCTTACTAAAAAATGTTGCCAGACTAGCTTAAAACAAATCAAAAGCAAAATCACAAAAAAATGTCAAAATTAGAAAGCATTTTAACCCTCATGAGAACTAAAGTCTTAAAATATTTTAATTAGCTTCTGTTCATCTGTTTTTATTTTATATCCCTCAATAGCATTATTCTCAACCATATCACCATATACAGATACCTCATAAGGAAATTTATCCCATCATAAAATCTATACCAAAAATAGACAGGATGACATCTTTTCTGAAGATGCTGCTCTCTCTACATTGACTATAAAGGGAGTGTAAATGAACATCTTAAATTATACAACATATTAGATGACAAATTGAGGTGATGTGAATACAATCGGATTCTTGGATAAACATTCAGAGCTAGGGGTTTTTAGGATCTCAATTTCTAGGAAAGTCAACAGGGCTTAAATGAAAAATTATTTTCAAATTGGCCCTTTTCATACCTGACATCAGTATATCAATCCTTTTCCATTTCTTCTCTGACCTGCCAATATAGTCCTGGACAAGGACTGTTCCTTATTATATGAACACCATATAAGACAGCAACACTGATTTAATTTTATTTTCTAAGAGCTGTTTGTAATAGGATTGATAAACATTGCTAACAATAGAATGTGTTATGTACCTTCATGTTGTATTTATTAGCTTATGGGATGCTGTGCAATCTCCAATCTGCCACAGTATGGAAAAGCAAAAAACTGAATGAAGACTTGAGGCTGGATTTACTCTGGACTTGTGTGGTGTAGAAATGGAATAGGTATGTACAAAGATTATTTGTAAAGTAGCAAAATATGCCAGGGAAAGAGACGTCCCAGAAATTCCTGTGAAATTCATGTCATAAAATGGCATAAAAAGAACATAATTTTCTGTTACATGTCAGCTGACTTCTCCACAAAGATCATTAAACTGTGTGTGGGTTAGTGCAGGAGGGGGCAAAAAGACAGAAACATTTTAGCAACCGTTAAAGCATTTTAGGTAGGTTGCTTTGTTTACTGGTGCATTTTCAAACACATTAAAGGTTAGAATCACCAGGGAGAAAACATCTACGTAACTTTTCCCCTTGCCTCTCACTGAGTACCACGAACATGAAATGAAAGCTTTCTTCAATGTGTTTCTAAAATATATTCTTATTTGAAAAGTCAAAGGCCTTTCTTTAAATAGTAACAACATCTTCAGAAACCATTCATTGACACAGATCTGAGAGGTCTCAGTAAGGAATTAAGTTATGAATACATGCAAGAGGCTTTACTCTAAAAACACTAACAGCCCTGAGCCAAGATGCACTGAGTAAATGTTGAGAATGTGCTTACTATAATCTGTAGCTTCTAATATGACAAGGAAGAGGCATTTCCTAGGTTTACTTGTGCAGACATGAGGTATAAATCAGCCAAGTAACATGGCTTGTTTGTGGTCCTTTTTGTAGCAGTAATGATGTTTCATATCACACTGATCATTAAGCATGAGGCGACAGAGGTGGATGTCAGAAAAAGAAGTAATAAGGATGTATTTTTCTTGTGTGGAACAAATCCGGATAATTTTAAACCCCCACGTGTTACTTGCGCCTCCCATATGTAGTTTCATGACTGAGCAGAAGGTGCCATTTATAATTGGCATTAGAACTCATTAGAGCAGCATTTGCTCCCATCTTC
Organism: Microhierax caerulescens; assembly: GCA_035590215.1. NCBI lineage: Eukaryota > Metazoa > Chordata > Aves > Falconiformes > Falconidae > Microhierax > Microhierax caerulescens. The sequence goes on from JAVJGJ010000062.1 coordinate 47,421,249, forward strand.
TTTCAGGATTTGGACTCTTAATCCCAGGGCTTTAGTTAAACCCCTCTGAGAGATTCCGTCTTGTCTCCTGAACCACTTCTGACCTGTCACTTGAACCTCTCTCTAGTCTAAGCTTGATTCTCCCTTTTGCAAAAGAGATAATCTTGGTAGTTGCTGTGCATTTCATTCTCACACAGGTCTCTATGACTCTCATAGAACAAAGATTCCTGGGGTATCTCTCTTTTATTACTAGATGGTAAAAAAAATTAGCCACAATCTGTTGCAGCCTACTTCTAAATTACATTGATTGTCTTTTTGAGCTCTCACATCCTTCAGAAAGCTCCTGACAAGTTTGGGCCAGGATGCTGTTCATAACAGATCACAAAACTAGGCAGGAGATGAAATGCTGAAAACCAGTCCTTATTTAGTTAGGCTTTCATGCTAAAGTTTTATGTTGTGTTCTCTTCCTAACTCAGCTTTAGTGTTGACCCATGTAATCAGTTGCACACTGCATACTTCCTTCCCTTTTGGATTGCAGAAGTGATGATTCACAGCTGGCTGGACAGTAATGTGCTGTAGGATCTTCCAGGTTGGTCCCCCGTCGTTCGATGGATTCTTGCCAACGTGTGCAACAGATTCCCACACCATATGGAATTTTGTCTCAGCCAGAGGTATTTTGTTCAACGTGTCTGGGTGTCTTTTGCTTTTCTTAGATTGTATAGCTCCTACTTATCTGTTACTAAATTCTAATAGACTAGATATGTACTGATCAACAGGAGATCTACATAAATCCTTATGAACTACTTATTTTGTTATTCAGCTCAGTTTTTGGTGCAGTTACAATGCTATGCTCTAACCAGGATGTTTGTATAAGGTTAGATGGAAAATAGGAATTAACCTGTATATAGCACTGGAACTTATTTCCCATTTCTTGGTCTACTTCTTGGCTCTTAACTAGGAAGGGCATGCTCCTTTCAGAAGTGAACCACTGTAAAACCAGAGCATAGCAAGCACAGATGTAAACAAGGAGAAACATTTCTTTTTTACAGCCTTCAGGTAGTCGCTCCAGCTGCCTCAGACATCTAGTTTAGCATTCACACGTTCATTTGGCCAACAGATAAATACAGGAAAAGGGATTCAGAGCAGTGGGAAGTGAATGAACGCTGGCTGTTAGCCTGTGGATGGGACCAACAGCTCTGCTGGACTGTCCATGATCTCCCTTCTCTGGCACCTTGCATGGTTTTTGTGGAAGAGCAGATGGAGTCAGCAAAGGATCATGTCAAGGCGAAAGGGTCTGAAATGTATCCCAGCCAGCTCCCACGAGTAACCTGCTAGGCACTCCAGTGGAGTGATGGATTGTTTCTGACGTTTGGGAACCTGGAAGCCTGAACCGATACACAAGCATTTATTCGTCACAGTATTGCGGCTGGTATCTGAAGTCGTGTCATTTAGTGTATTAGCACCAGGAGTGGGCTCTTCGAGGGAATCTCCAGGTCGTTTCCACTTACCACAGTTTGGTCGATGTCACTGTGTCTCAGAGCACAGGAACTGAGTTTTGTTTGGGTGAAACTAGCTGGAAGATCCACCTAATCTGGAAAGTGGAAACTTATCCAATCAGTTTTTTTTTAATATAAACTCATCTAATGAATGCCCTCACATGCATTCAGTTCAGGGCAGCAGCCTGGAACAACAGCCTGGAGCAACCCCCCAGATACACATAACAGACTCCAAGTGCTCAGCACCCTTTCCTGCTAAAGCTCAGCTCCTAGTAGCCTGTGCTACCTGCTAACGTACTGGGAAGACCTGTTTTTAAAACTTTCCCTGAGGTGTTCCTCATGAACTCCAGAACAGCTAAAAGATAAGCAGAGGTGTTACAGTAGGATTTTGCTCTTCTGGGATCCCCTTTGTTCACCACCTAACTTGTTTTCCTTTTTCAGAGGCTCCATGGATATAATCACAGCTGAAAGCACAGCACCTTAGCCGTAAGATTTTCCGATCCTGCCCAAACCTGAAATGAATAATTTGAGAGTCTCTGAGTTTATCTTTCTTTGCTCAAGAAATGTTATAGGAAATATAAAATCATTTCAGCACCCCATAAAGTTCCCACCCCCCTTTCACTTTTGAAGGGATCCCTATATTTAACCGCACAGTCTTGCTGAGGTAAAATACGGCTACTGCAACTCCAGCTTTCTGTGGGACATTATTCTATGACAGCCTACAGAATTTCTATCACTGTGCCATGACTTAAAATCTGCTTGTTGAAGGGGCAGCTTCCCAACTGCTTTCTGTTGGCACACAAAGTCAACTTAGTGCAGAAGCAAGGGCTGGGGGGTGTTGAAAAAGGAAAGGAAAGCTGAATGTTTCACTGTAATGCTCCTTTCATTAGATGTGAGGTCATTTGCTCTGCAAGTGGTGAAACTGTCCCTATTCTCCGCATGTATGCCAAGATCTGCCAACTTGGGAAGAAGCTGGTAGTTCATAGAGAAATCACTGTTTCAGAAAAGCTTATCAGACACTCTACGTTTCTGTGGAAAATAATTACTTTTTTGTTGTTGTTGTTGTTGTTTTTTATTTTTTTCTGTTTGGTTTGTTCCTGAGAAGCAAAATGTTTCTACTGTTGGGTTTTGCAGGAAAAATAAAAATAGATTTCCCAGAAATTAGATCCTTTCAATGAAGAAATGCATTGACTGTAAACCTCCATTTTTCAGTTTTGATCGAATCTTTTCAACCTGCTCATCTTAACTGTTTTTTTGAAACAGGAATTTAAAAACAAAACATTAATGTTCATTGTAATTATATTTTGAACACCTAGAAGTGACAACTTCTGCTTTACATTTTTACATATCTATTAAATGTACCCTGTCTTCTTGCCTTTTATTAAAAATTATGTCCGCTTGTGACACAAGGTCTAAGATTGCTTTGCACATGTAAACACCTTGGAAATATGGGGATATTTTTGTTCACGTTTCACAGTTCAAACTTCTGGCTGAAGTTTCCCCTAGAACTCAGCACCACCTTGGAGATTCTTGGCTCCCACTAAAGGTAATGGACTTCCCTGAAGACACACAGGTTAGTGGGAGAAAATCCAGATCTCTGGGTGTATGGGAGAGAATAAAAACCCAGCGTTTTAATCATAAGTTGAAAGAAAACTGAATGTCATTGCTGCCTCTGTCCTAACAAAATGCAAGCAATACAAAATGCAAGCTTTTGAAAGTAGGTATTACAGTGTTTATTATGGCAGTTATTTTACTACAGATATGTTGCAGGAAATAGATTTGAAATTAGGCAGTAAATAACAGTAAATGAAATAATAGATAGCTTTCCCACATGGCAGGGTTTGATTCACTCAACAATCTGAGCTATTACTTTCATAATAAGTATATATGCAAAGTAGCGTATATGATATATTAGGTAATATCAAATATGCTATTTAATATTTATGCAATTCTTTTAACGATTACAAGTAATTCTTACAAGGCTATGCACTCCAGAGGCTATGGTGCTTTGGTTGGGATCTGGTAGCTTCATCTCAATTTAGACTGCGATGGCTTTGCGTGCCTTTGAAATGGATGTTCTCTTCACAGAGAAAAGACCTTCAAATGTTGTGGGCTTTGTCTCTTTCAGCTTGGAGCTGTTTTGAAACAAACTCAATTTTGAGTAAGAAGAGCGTTCTAGATTTAAAAATATTAGTATAAATACGGCATGGTGTCAGTGTAAAACAGGTGCACAGGACTATGGTTTTATTTATGTCTGATCTCTTGAACATCAAAAGTGTCAGACTGCTGTGGAAGAGTCTTTATAAAAAAGAGCTGGATGACTCAATTAAAATTGCACAGCATAATGGCAATATACATTTACATCTCAGGGACTGAACTTAAGTCTTTTTTCTCTGTCACTCTCTTTTTTATCTACATGTATCATTACCATCTACATTTTTTGAAGGAATACCTGGGTTTTGATGCCTCGATTTTTTTATTTCTTTATTCATGCACTTTATATTTCAGAGAGCAAATTAGGCACTTTAAACACCCAGACTCACTGCTTATACATTTCCTCACCCTTATTTTCTGCCTCTAGATACAAAATAAGTTGCTGTAATAGGCTGACTGGCAAGGAGGAAAACTCATGAAGCTTTGCCTCAGTTTTCTATTCTCTTGACAACAGTTTAGCATTGCCGTGATTCTGCTGTGAGTTTGAAAGACACAGAGAATTCAAAAGAATTGTGGCTCTGTGCCACAATTAAGAAACATGGATTCTTTGCAGGAACTTCTGCTGTGGACTCTTGGACTCTTTTCCATCACACGTCTGATGCAAAAGATGTGTGCCTGTTGACATACTGTTGAGGACAAAAGGACTCAGATCCCCCACTGATACATTTAGAGCTGGAAACCAGTGAACTCTTACTTCCCACCACCACTACCAGCTCCCCAAAATCCATGCTTCTGTGTGACTTTTTGAAAGCAGTTTGGATAAAAATTGAAACTGGGCTAATTTGGATTACGTTACTACAGTGTCTACCTAGACAGCAGGTAGCACAGTCTCCGTTTTTCAAAGAGTTAAGTGCTCCAGCACAGCACTTTCCCCTCAGATTATCCCTGCTAAACCAAAGTTACACATTTCTCTTTCTGCCAGGTCTCTGAAGCTCATACAGTTGCAGAAAACTGTTGTGCTGTCATTTACTGAAAGTAGAATTGTGAGCAAATAACCATGCTCATGACCTATGAGTACTTCCAGATGAAAAAAATGCACCTTTTCTACCTAAAAAAAGTGATTGTGCGTGTTCTACAATATTTGCTAAACCTTTCAATTTCTATCTTTTCCCAATTTACAGTAAACTGAGATTATGCTTTTTTATCACTCTAGTCATGTAAATTTAAATTTAAACCTGGTAAACATACACCTTAATGCCCTTCTCAAAAAGTCACTAATCAGATTATCACAATAATTAAATTATACAATTGTTGTGTCATAAAAACGCAACAATAAATAAGTGGGAACATTGCCAGTACTTCAGAGACCACTGAAGATTCAGTGGTATGGCAATGCATAGCTTGTCAAACTGCAGCTATATCTTTTCATTAAAAATAAATATCTGTCCCCTTACACCAAACAAATACGTCGTGTAATATTAACTTCGTGGTATACCCAGATGCTTCCCATAAAAGCAAGGAAATAATAAACCCAAATGATGTTTTCTGGGCTAGGATCTAAAGGGCCTAGTCCTGAAAGAAGTCATGGGAATTTTCAGCCTAAATCTGTGGACTAAGATCAGCGTTGAAACAAATCATAATGCAATTCCCTTCTTCAAAAGTAGCCTTCACCACCACACTGCTAAACCCTTTGTTTGCTGCTGCAAATCTGAAGAACTCCTTTTTTCACTGCCTCTAGCAGGAATTAGAGACACAGCCTTTCAACTGCTCTTTACTGTTGCAGAAAAAATTAGAAAGGAGGGCAAGTCATAGTCACTTCAGAACTAATGAGAAATTGAGGTTATTTTTGGATTATATTGGTGTGAGAATGCTTTCCTATTTTAAGTACTGCTGTGAATCTAAACTTCTCTCGATTCTAATTCTTGAGCATGAAAAGGATCACTCCTATTAACGATGTTAATACCAGCATTAAAACATCAGCTGGTAATTTATCCCCTTTCTCCATCGAGACCTATACTGCAGTTCTTAAATATATTTTGCTTATCCAGAGCAAGAAAATAGGGCTGGGAAAAGGCATAACTCTTTGATGGAGGGAAAGAAACCAAAAAGACTGCGGAAGAAGGAGGAGGAAAGGGAAGAATCAGAAGAGACATGGAAAAAGAGAATCAGAAAATCACAGAGGATGGAAAAGTAAGAGTTACTGAACCTGCTGTTTAGCTGCAGAAATTCATTCATTCGACTTATTCTACCCAAGTGTAGGAAGATTGGATGAAATGCTGATATCCAAAACACTATGTCCAAATTTCAGGGGGGTTAGGCGAAATGGGAATCCACAGTTTTGGAACCACCTAACCCCCCCAAAAAAAAAACAACCAAAAAAAACCTTCAAAAATTATTATTACTAAAGTTAGCCTTCTATTTTTATATATACAAATAATGAATAGTTCCTGTCTGCTGTTTAGGAAATACTCAGTATTTTTTACCAGCAGAAAACAAGACTAGATTATATGAGTTCTAATAGTCAACTGTTAAGAAAAGATTGGAAGACAAAATAAGATTGAGGATACTGAGAAAAGGAAATTCTTTTAAGAATTTTAATAACAAGAAAGAAGTCTGATTTGTTCATGCATTCTTTTTTGCCATATTCAACCCAAATCTAGCATAACTGATTACTTACCACATTTATACATTATCATTAACAACACTGGGGACCAAAGGGGACTGAATTATTCAAGTAAAAATTGTATAAATATACACTTGAAGACATCGTTTTTTCATATTTTTCTAAAAGCAATTCTCTTTTATTTGTACTACTATTTAAATAAAAAATTCAGTAGGAAAAGAAAAAAAAAAAACCCTCAGAATAATCAGTGAAGTCAACATAAAGGAAGGATTAAAAGAGCTTTATAGCTTACACAGGAATTTTCCAATGTGCTGAATTAAATGCTTTCCTAAAGATTTTAAAACATTTTAGCTAATGTATAACTTTGCAACTTTACACTGCCAGCCCAGTGAAAGAGCCTTTAACTTAACTCTGGTAAGTACCTATTGCTTTCTAGTACCTCACTTCCAATGAAGTTGAACAAAATATTCCCTCTAGAACAAATCAGAGCACAGAACATGTCAAGCCTTCCACTAAAAGCCTTGGAAACTTTAACAGAAAGCCTGTTATATTTGTGGGCTGAATTGCTAACAAAGATTCTCTGTTCTTTTTTGTTTGCAGAGACTAAACATTCACAGTAATATTAGGTTCTTTCCTAAAAGCCAATAATAAGTAGCTAGTCATTATTACTCCTGTGGTACCACACTGATTATGATAAATACATGGAACTAATTTCAATGAATATGGAATTCTGTTAGGAATCCCTCAATTTCATTTAGTTTGAATCAATGTCCTTTTCAAAACCATGTAATTTGTGGTTGAATCCACAATAGGGCCCTTTTGTAGGTAGTGGCACAGCAGAAAGAGATCCTTTTGCCAAAACTAGTTCTAAAGGTCAATATTTACACACAGTAGTATTGGTATTGTGTAATAATAAAGAGCTTGCTTTCTACCATCATACAGTATAGAAAGTTATACTTTAAAGCTAGTTGATTAAAATGTGTCTGCAGTTGTAGAAAGTAAAATATCTGTGTACTGATTTTGCTCTAGTTTTCTCAGTTATCATTATTTACAAAACAGTACATAACATTTCAGAATACGTTTTAGAAGTCAAATAAATATTTAATATTTGCCTTTGGCTTTCCCAGGGAAAAATTGCCCAGCAACAGATTTGCTTATTTCTCCTTCTAAGAGGAGACAGAGTTGCCTCGCAAAATGAAACCTAAATATTGATTACGTACCTGAAGTGGTTGGCATCCACATTGCTGTAGCCTGGGATGGCACCGAGCTTGGTGGAGCTAATTTAAATTAGCTGCCTATTATTTCACTTCCTCGTTATCAACAACTGTTACCATTTTCCACTTTGCCAGCTCATGGAACTGCTGATGTCCAGAACCATAGGGTTATTACATACGTGGTGTATACTTTCCCTGCTAGCCAACATTAATGGCTGGTGATCAAGCTGCCTTGGAACACAGGGTGCTTTATGTTGTAAGCTGGGATTCAGCCACTGTGCTTAATTAACTAGTAGTCCTCACTTTGAGAGACTAGAGCATGATGTGCAAAATTAACAGTAGCATGCACATACATACCCAACAAGTTCCTTAGCCTACCCAAGTTGATTTTTTTAAATATACATAATATAGAAGACAAAGAGAATGAAAGTAACTACTGAGGCTGCCACAGTGCAGCTCAGGTAAAAATAAGCTCTCTCAGGCTTTCCCAGCCTACCTTGCAGAAAATAATGAAATTATGAATACGTTTTCTAGGCATCTAAAAGGTAATGTGCCCTGATTTGTGCTCTGTCCTTCCTCTTCTTGACTACTGGTAAAATATATCCTTTACTACATATTGGAAATGATACAAATTGAACCACATATCTTCATATGACAGAAATCTACATCATGCTAGATGAGCCAGACAGCGATTGCTTCTGTATTTAAACAAGCACATGAGTTACGACTAAGTGCTGTGCAGCATGAATTCCAGGGTTCACTCTGGGGAACAAAGTTTTACTACCTCAGTCACAAGTAGCACGAAGTGTTCAAATCTAATTTGAGTTTGCCTTCAGTGGCATTCATGGAAACCGGTACTACATCAGGATGTTTCTGTCCTCCTCTGTCCTGTGTTACTGTCTGACAAAACATCGTTATGTATTCCAATTAGCCATGGAATTAAGAGCACTTCTTCTGCTTCTGCAGTTACTGACTGGACAGGTCAGCATTCAGTAAGGTAAGACATTGATGTGAAGATAAAGTAAATTGCTCCTTTTGCTGCAACATGGATGAATGCACCCAATCTCACAACATCACAGAATTTAAAGATGAATGAAGTCCCTGGTGTTGTTTCCTAGTCCTGGGTTTAGAAATCGCTTTTGCAGTAGCTCACAGCTACAACTTAGAAATGGGTCTCATTCTCATCTAGCAGAATATCCCGTTTCTCCTTCTATATGTCACTGACATGATGGGTGGCTGAGGAAGCCCACAGAACAGCAATAAAGCATGATTCCTGCTGGGAAACCCCTGGCACATTGTTCTTGAAGCTCTTGGACACCACTGCAGTGAGCACAGTCGCCAGAACACAGTGTTCTCCGGTGCTGGGGATGCAGATCCCTGTGCACTCAAGTGTGCTGTTACAGTCCGATTCCTAAGGCTGTGCAACACATGGAATGCTTAAAGGGGAATGCAGCCTGAAGCTGTGTTAACACGCTGCCTCATCCCATTTTGCTGTCCCCACGACTATTTCCAATAGAACCGTGTTAGAAGGAAATCTGGCTCTGAGTAGTTTCAACATTCTAGCTTCTTTATTACACAAAATCCAGACGAAACAGCTAGCAGTTTCAAAAAATCCAAGCACAAGATGAACAAATGGTCTTTTATTGTTACTAAACCATCAGGCCATATTCAAACTTCAGAGTGTTTGCTTTGCAACTTCTGCCCAACCCAAGTGCCCATTTCATTTTGTTTCACGCTACTCAGTTTTAGAGCTTGTTCTTCCATTTACCTCCTATATTTAATTATCCTGCTTTGTTATGTTCCCTTTTGGGTCAAGAGGAATTTGAAATGATGGTGGCAACTGCTGGCAAGTTTCTATTACATTTACAAGCAAAAAAAAAAAAAAAAAAAACAAAAAGTAATTACCCCACCATTTCATTGAAGTCAGTAAGACCATTCTTGGCCTGAAGTGTTACTTATGATTACTGATAGCAGATGTCTGCTTTTAAGTTATGGTCTCCTATTAAATACTGCACAAGAATACTAAATATTGTAAAAGTTAAAGACTTAAATTTACCACAAGTTTATTATGGGAGCTTTAATACTTTTTTAAGTGTAACCCCGCAACTATAAACACAGTATAGTACTAAAGCTACAGTGCTTCAAATGTCAATTGGCTCATAAATTGTATACACCAATTTCATATATGCACGAATTTAATTACTTAGACTTATCAAATTTCACCTGGATGCTGAATATTAGGTGCAATAGTGTGCTGGCTGAAAGTATGCTCCTGTTCATCACGGTCAAGCACAGTCATAACTGACATATTTTGAAACATGTAAGCAAGGGTTCAGCAGACAAATTCCACTGCAAGTGGGGTCTGCAGGACTCGGCACCTCGTGGGGTGGGATGCCCGGGGTGCATGGGGACAGGCCAGGCAGCAACACAGTTATTGCAGTGGAGCCCTGGGCCACGAGATGGCTCCAGGCACATACATTCGAGCCTAATCAATTTTCAGGCTCTCTACTTGACATAATTTCATTAAATGGCAACTACTGAAATGTGCTGATACATTAACGTTTAGAAGAACTGTTTAATTAGGCACAATCATGAGCCAATTGTCAGCCCTTGTGTAGTAACCAAACAGAAACGTTACTGATTTGTTTTTATAAAACTTTAAATATGGTATCTAGGGCAATTAAGAAATGCATGGCTCCATCATGCTGATTGAGGTTTGTAATTCCTTTGAGCTTTGTTCTTTGAAGTTTATTTCACCCAATGGAGTACCAACAGGTACAGAGGGAAGAAATCATCAGCAGTATAGATGGAATAGCAGACAAGTCCACCAATGATGGGAACTTCCCAGCTGCCATATGCATCTGTGTAGACAGCTACAGAGTAAGTAAAATGTTCCCAGTCTTGGCTCTAGTTTCTTTAACAAAGCTTTCCACGACTTTGGAGTTACTCTGGTGCTAAATCTACAGCTGTGCAGTGCACCTGGGTGTGCAGTATAGGACTAACTCTCCAGCAAGACCAGCAGTGCTGCTTAGGTTTCTCTACTGACCAGGACACCTCTTCCCCTAAGCAATCCTTATGAAGTTTTTGAAGGTTAGAACTAGAATAAAGTCTGTTTTTCCATTGACATATACTGATTTTGGAATCCTTGGCACATGAAGACATTTGTCCTATACTAGGCAAAGATTTCTGCTAAGCCCTAGAAACAGGTTTTGTTGGCATGAACTAAGTTTTTACATCTCATACAAAATGAACTCACCAAAATTAGCAAACTAACCTGCAATAGACTAATAAAGTGTGACAGACAAAATCTCCTGAATTAAAGTATTTAAACTATTTTGTGCTGGCAGTGTTCCCCTACTCCAAGAAGTCTAACCAATTCAGAAAGCTGGAATTCTTGACTGACATAAACTGGCCAAAGAGAGTTTAAAGTTGGCTCTTGGCTGCCACTCCCCTAGAAGAGAGCTCTGCCTGTACTTCAGTCTTGATTGCTCCAAATGTCAATCAGCACAAAGCGGTTACATCAGGGTAACTCGGTGAGTATGCTTAGGGAATCAGGATACGTGGTGTACAGAAGAGGAAGAGAAAATGAAGGCTTTTCCCCATGGTGACCTAAATTTAATTAGTCAAGCAGACATGAAGAAGAAGAGAAGCAGTAAAAGGAAAAAAAATCTGACAGGTATAAAGACAGTGTAAGAAAAGAACTAAAAAGGCCTTTCATTTATGTCTTTGAAAGAATAAGTAGATTCTTTTAATAGATTGTAACTGCTGAAGATTAAAAAGCTACTCAACTGTCATGCCAGGCCTGAATTTAGTGATTGCTTGGCCAGTTGTTTTTGCTACAGACTTAGGCAATGGGAAACTGGAAATTTTGTTCATCCATATATGTCTTAGTGTATGATCTGAATGGATTTGAATCCACATCAATTTTACATCCCGTGTCAAAGCCAAGTGTAAATAACTCTAAAATGAAAGTTGGCTGCCAAGCTGCACCTGATTTTGCATCAGAACAATCAACAGTTGACAAGCTTCAGTCAACATCACTTGAATCATTCTTAAAACATACAGAATTATTTCACATATACGTGTTGGGGTAAAACCCTTGCCTGGTTTTGGGGCTCATTCCAAACTCCTTACATGGATTTACAAAGAATCAGTGTTCTCTCTCCTTTGTCCTACAAAAAAACCTGTGTCACTTAGAGGCAGTGCTAAATTTGAGCTATGTAGTAAATCCTATCTAATATATGTGTAAGATATATGCTGGAGGCATAATTCTTACTGCCTGAAAGGCTCTTCTTAAAGTACACTTCCTATGGACTTGAATGGTAGCAGGGTCCTTGTGGAGAAATTTAAACTAAAGTTTTCTGCTCTCAGATACTCCTCTCTACATATAAAGGTAATAATAACCAGTGATTTAATGCCTTCAAGAATGAGGCATTTAATCAGTAAAAAGCCTCAGTAAAGTTATAAGGGGTACAAAAGAGGATGTTTGGTCCATAGACAGCATACTTATTTCAGGTGCTCTAGAGAAATCTCTCTTCATGGTGTGTTAAAATTCTACGTTTGGCTTTCTTTTCTGGGGAATCTTTTAGATCTCAGGGAATCCTAATTCCATTAGTAATTACTGGTAATAACTGTAATTTGGTAATAACACAAAACCATTTTTCACTGTTAAGTAACATGCTTCTGAAGTAATCTGTGTAGATCTGATGCATACAATGATACATCTGATACATACAATGTGGTAAAACCTGTCACGTGATCTTCCTGTGGGCAAGCAGCTAAAGCATTCTGTGTGCTTTTTATCATAGAAATTAAGAACAAAAAATATAGGCTAGGTGTTTCTGGAATGAGCTCTAGTAATTAAAAAAATTGCTTGTGCAGATTTAAGAGTTTTGCATGCGGTACTCATACATATACATAGAGATTTTCTCAGAAAGGAATTGTGGATGACAGACAGAGGAGGGCTATGGAACTACAACATTTTGGGAAAAGTTCAGGGAAGAAAAAGAAAAAAACCTGTGGCTCTTGTTCGCTGACTTACATGAACTGTTTGCACCAGGTCAACTTAATGGAAGAGCTTCACGTGGTTAATAATGCCACCTCAGAATCAATGAGACTGACTTGGGCAGATGCCTAAATCTATACAAAGCCCTCTGGTGTTAGGTAGTGAGGCACACAAAAGGGCCTGTCTGCACAAGATGAAGTCCTCAGGCTGTGCTTGTGTCCTTGGGTTGCCCACTGCTTTCAGCCCCACTGCCTCAGCGGGACTGTGACATCCCTCTTCCTTACAGAGACAACACTTTTAGTTGAGTAGCACAGGGACATTGATACTGTCATTGCCCATTTGCTGCCTTATTCGGGCAGAAGAGCTGACTGTCTGCACATGCCACCTCAACCCCGTGTAAGGTACACTGGGGGTACCCCAGTCCAGCAGCTCAACCAATCTGCACTGCATTCTGCTCACACAGAGGTAGGAAGTCTGAGCAAAACCTTACTCAAGAACCGGGCTAGTACTGCTGTGCAGGTGGGCCTCAAACTTGCAAGTCTTGACCCTTCCAATGAAAACCTGGACATCTGAAAAGTGCCTAGATCCACAAAATTCTTCTTTCAAGAAAAAAGAAAAAAAAAAGAAAAAAAGAAGAAGAAGAAGAAAGTGATGCAATTTAAAATAGAGGAGATATTCCATCTTCATACACTTTCAAACAGGTACTTTTTGGGCATCTAAATCTCTCTTCCATTTAAAATTTATTTTAATCTATGACATTATAATTTAATTTATGTAATTTTGTAAAAAATATACCGAAGCATTTGAATTTATATTCTTAGACATTAATACTAAGCATTGAAAGAACAAAAAAAAGAAAAATACACTTTGCTCAAAAAATTTTAAAACCAGAGCGAACATAACCACTACTTTAAATGGTTCAAGAATGAATAAATGTAAAGTCCTAATAGTAAACATCCTTTGTTTTCTATCAATGACAATATAGAGCTATTTTGTGAAATTTAGCTTTAAGTGGAACTTCTTGAGTGAGCACAATGATAGGATTTTTTCAGGAAAATTTTACTCTGTTTCATTTGGAGATATATGACAGATTATAACACCCTGAACCAGTAGAAAGTTTTCTATCAACCTCAATGAGGCTTAAATATGACTTTCAATCTTCTACATTTTTCCAGTGATATGAAAAAGAGGTTGTTTAAAAGTATTAATCTGAATTATGAAATAATAGAACAATACCCTTTTTAAAAAATTGATCCTGCTATCGCTCTCCCTACTGAAACCTATGAATTTTCCAGTTGATACTTTTGTTAGGATTGAAATGCTTTTTCTTCAACTTTTGAAACACTATTCATGAATCTTCATAGATTTCTTTTCTTTACCTGTGCAGCCTGGGGATGCTTGATTTATCAATTTTTACAGGTACTACTTGTCTCTGATGCAAAACCATAAAAAAATACATAGGTGGTGACTGTGGAGCTGTCTAACAAACATTTTGGGCTGGACCTGGGATTTTTCTTTGACTGTGTAGCCACACAAGACTAAAAAAAGTTAGACTTTCATGTAAACTTTTTAAGAATTCTTTATATGGAAGAACAGCAATCATCAGCCCATGAAACTCTATGGACTTAAGAGATTCCACAACTGCAAGACCTAAGAATGAGCCAAACAACTTTATTTCTAGGGAGCTTTTTTGTCCACCAGATCCCAGAGGAGTTACAAGCTCTTAGGAAACAGAAAAAAAACAGCTTCTGCTGTGTCAGTTGTTACTACCACTTGGGGTTTTGTCACGTCTCTTTTGCTGCAAGTTTGCTATTTTCCACAGATTTTTGGTGGATAAAGTTTATCTGCAGTGATGTAAAAATCAGTCTTTTTTTAAACTCAGTTCACCACAAGCTGCAAGATTTTGCCCCAAGGCAGGTAAGAAGCTTGCACACATCCTGCTGCATTGGCAAGAGCTGTAACCTCCAGGAAAGCCATATCAGCTACGCAGCTGTTTCTGCTTGTGAACATCTCTTTGTGAACTGAAAGTAGGCTGCAGGTGGCTCAAATAGAGACTAACCCGTGTGAGAGAAAAATACTGAGAACTCTAGCTAGCCACCTAAAAGGCTTGATAGCTACCTCCGCCAGAACGGGACCAGTTCTCTCTCCTTTGTAGTCACACGGAAGAAAATGGATAGCATGGAAGAGCACCTGCTGTGCCTATTGTAGGGATGGGATGAGTAAGAAATTCGGTTGTTCCCAGGGTCATTACGGTTTGCTCTGAGAATCTGCTGCAGCGCAGTGACTCTGCACTGCTCCTACCGCAGGGTTGTAGCTTAATGCCACAGTGTAACCTGAAATCCGTTCCTTGCCAATTATCCCTTTAACTCGTATTTTGTTTAAAAGTCAAAGCAAGTTTTGTTCAGCAGCCAGCTGCAAGCTGGGGCTACTTTAAAAAAAAAAAAATCAATCTGAAATACTTATGCTTCATAAATCACCATCAGCTGATACAAACTTGAGAATCGGAAAACTGCAAGCAGATAGCCGCAGCAGGACAAATTTTGTTTAATTTCTGATTTATAACTAGTATTGTTTATTATCTCTGCTGATAACAGTTGAATGATTCCAAATGCTAACACGAACCTGTGAGGAAAATCCCCTTTTCTGTAGCAGGACGGTAGCAAAGGTGCTGTAGCACAAAGAGGCTGAAGGATCTACAGGCTAAGGCAACAACATTGAGGAGATACATAGAATTCCAGGACAAAAATGAAAAGGGGAAAAGATGTGACTGTTTCCCCTTTAAACACTATGTACATGCTGTCTAGGTGCTCAAGCAGATCAAACACAGCTCAGCCACTTCTGCCACCTGCCTCCTCCACAGTTTGTGTGGAACTGGTAACTGCAGCACAGACTGCCAGTGCTATCTGGTAAGTCTCTGCAGCTCCTCGTTTCAGGATTGGCTTGATTCACACAAATTATGAGGCCGTTTCTGTAAGGAAGGGCTATTTACAAAACCAAAGATTTTTTTCTTGTGCACACCACGTACATCCATGTTCAGTCATTGGGGGCACAAAGTAGAGGAAGTCTAAATATTTAACAGTAGAAGACAAACCAATTGAGTGTGTCTTCAAAAGAAGGGGACATGACCTTTACCACCAGCAGCAGCTTAATACTGAGATTTGACAATTTTGCTTTGTTTCCTGAAACAGAATCACATTTTTAAAAATCCAGAATATAAACAGTTGACTATGCTCAGTCTTGAAAATTAGTGAAATAAGGCATACAAGGGAGAAAGATCTCATTTAAGTAACACTGATACTTTAAGCACTCTCTCCAGTGCTGGTCGTACACCTGTGTTTTCTGGGCTTCAGTCACCTTCCTTGCAACAGATCGAGCACTGGTGTAGTTACCCATAGGTGAGGTTAGTAGGGAAGCTAATGCCTCTGTTCTTCCACAAACATGGACAATAAAAGTTTTACTACGTGGCAGTTAATTCAGAGTTCAAAGTTTCCATTCGATGCATAGTGGATATATTAAGAAGATAGGCATAATAAAACCTCTCTGGCATTAATTCCCTAGCAATAATCATGTAGTAAAGTGAATTGGGTTCCTATTGCAACGCTGATGGTTGTTTTGTAACTACGTGCAGTATTAATAGCTATGAACACTTTCCTGAAGGACATGCCTTCAAAGGCCACAAGAAAGCAGATAATACATTTAAATGTGAATTACTTTGCTGCATTTTGTGGCTTAAGGCTGAACCTCTCTTACAATAAAGATGTTCAGGATTCAATCCCTCCATGCAGAGAGGAAGTTAAATGAACTCTGTGCAAAACTAGGCTAAGGCAATGCACGGATGAGGGTGGCTCAGAGCTTGGGGCTGGGAGGAATGGAGGACGGATGGGAGGAACCACAGCAGTGAACCAAGGCCATGGTTGTTCTGCTGCCTTTCTCCCACCCCAGCAATGTGCAGTCCCACG
>JAVJGJ010000062.1:47449654-47495700 GCA_035590215.1 Microhierax caerulescens
GTGTAACTCAAGTTATTTTTTTTTTTTTTTTTTTTTTTTTCCCCCAGCTCCTGTTTCTTGCATAATATCAGGCTTCAATCTGAAAAACTGTCCACTTGTAGTAGGGAATTGAACTTCAACTATAGTAAAAAGTGCTTTTTTTATGTTGTTAAAGTGGCTTTTGAAGTTTCTAATTGTTTCCTTTGGAAAGTGACTAATTCTGTTTATGCAGGTGCAGCATGGCAGTGATAGTGACAGTTGTTTCTCCTGAACTATGTTTTTGTTTAGCCAGGAGTATAAGTTTTCCAATTGCTAGCACCTGTTTAATCCTTCACTACTCTGCTGTCAGAGGTGCCTGTTGCAACTGTGTGTTTAGTGGGGTGAACATCGATCCAGGAGAAAAGTCAGTGTGTGCTGTGATTTCTGCTTGTTTGAAAAGCCAGCTCTTTACACTTAAAGGATTTCCAAAATGTGGACCCCAAAGTAGACAGTTTTACTGTGTCCCTGGAATGCCTAGTTCCATGTACAGCATATACTTAAAAAAAAAAACCCCACCCATACTATATAAGTCATCTGTTCAATGCTTCATAATCTGTCTCACGTACTGCTAAATCTACAGTGTCATAAGAAGCAAAATGCATGCAAGAGGTATTACACACTTGTTTTAGCAAAGTGGAAAATTAGGTTATAGTGAAATGAGAAAGCGTAAAAATCTAGAATTATTGTTTCATGCCCTAAACACTAAGGAGCTATTGAGTTTTATTTGTGTGTGTGTGTGCTGGAAGCAGAGCTGTCTGCTAAAAGAAATTTTACATTAGGTACTCAGCAGGCAAATGTCTTTTTGTAGATGATACTTAAAGAGAAAATACTTAAGCCATCTGTTTATAGATTAATCTGATGTATTTTGAGAGGTTCAATATATTGTTTCTCTAGATCTTCCTTAACTATTGATTTCTCCTTTAGGGCTCCTGTACTGGTTGCACTTGCTCTCATTGAATGTGGAATGAAGTATGAAGATGCAGTTCAGTTTATAAGGCAGTAAGTTAAACTTCCCCATTTTCAAGAAAACTCTACACTGTGTTTGAACAGCATGTGTCTTTGGCAGAGTTTGTTAGATTTCTGACTTCTTTTCTAACAGCTGTATCCTGACAATAATGGGCATGACTTTGACATTAATACTGAGGCTTGTGCCCTTTCCAGTGTTTAGGAATGAGGATTAAAAGGTGATTTCTCTCCTTTTTGTTAAAAAATCAGGGCTTATATATTAAGCCATTGACCTAATACTCAAAGATTTTGAACCTGGGAGGAAAAAATCTCTAGGCCAGGGCTGTAAAAATCATGGATGAATTGAATGTGGACTAATTACTGTTATTTAAAAATAAAAAATAAAAAGTTTCTAGTGAGGTTGGGCCAGCAAGTAGGTGGGCACCAGCATTCCTACAGGTGTTGTGGGTGAGTGTGTTATCCACCCAGAAAATGTCAGCAACCACCCTGTCTGGAAAATAACAAAATGGTGAAGTATGAGACTGCAGAGCTCTGTTGGTTTAGTGATAACATCAGATCTTGAAATGAAGCCCAGCAGGTAAGATTTATGTTGAATGAGCTCTGCCAAAAGAGCAATTCATCCCCTTATGGATTCCCAGGGTCTTCAGTTATCTTTGTGAACTGTATTGCTGTCAACAGATTTTTCTGAATTTTTCCTTTCTTAAATTCAGTTTTTCTCTTCCTGGGTATAGAACCTTTTATATTGAGAAGGTCTTTTTCAGAGAACCTCTTACATATTTGTAACTGAATGTCATGATCTGTCTTAGCTAATACAGTAAGTAGCATAGGCATCTGCAAGGACAGGGTGACCTTGATGTTGGTCAGTGACTACTGCTGGTGATGGACAGAAACTCTCCCAATCGAAGAAAATATGCTGAAAGTTACTAACTGGATTTCGATTTTAGTATCGGCATGTAGGTGATGAACTGCTTATGCTGGCCTGGTTTTTCCTTCCTCAAAGTGTCAATGGATCAGAACCAAACCAAAATGCTGCTTTGTAGATCTAGAAAAGCTTTGAAATGAGGACTAAGCTGCCTTAGAATGTATATGGTGATTAAAGCAGTACTTTTTCCATTGATATTAGCCTTCATTCTCTTTGTTTTAGGAAAAGGAGGGGAGCTTTCAATTCCAAACAGCTGCTTTACCTTGAGAAATACCGACCTAAGATGCGATTACGCTTCAAAGATGCCAACGGTCACTGCTGTGTTCAATAAAAAAAAAAAAAAAAATCTCAAACGAAGGCAGAAGTTAGCTTGGCTGTTTTCTGGACTCTTGGCACCTGGAAATGTGAATCTGGAATCAAACTACGTCATCAAATTAGTGGTGGAGTCAGTGCTCCTCAACCTCTGTCCTAATGGTGGTGATGATTGAAAAAAATAAAAAAAATAAAAAAAAAAAGTTGAGAAACATTTCAGTGAAGGATTGTTTTCTCCTTAAGCTGCAGTTTGAACATCTGCAAGGAGAAAATCAGTTTCTGAACCTTCTGTATTTTTAACTTTTTAAGAAAAGAAATAAAGTAAATTTTATGTCTAAGGAAAACCAGCAGAGCACTGGCTTGTGCAAAACCTATTTTCTTGATTTGAGGAAAGTACCCCACAGTTAGGGCCTGATACATTAATTCCTATGGGACTCTTTTAAATGGAGTTGCCTTTTTTTTTTTTCCTTCTTTTTTTTAAACCTTGCTGAGACCTGGCAGAGGGACATGAGGAGGAGCCTTTGTTGCTGTATGGGAGCAGTCTGACAGCCTTAAGCCCAACCTGGGCACAGTCTAGAGATTCGGTGATGTCTGTGTTGTGTGTCTATGTGGTGTTCAGACTCTGCAGGTGTGGAAAAAACTTCCTGCTGGGCTTTAACAGAAAACTCACTGCCTAATATCTTTGGTGAATCTGCTAAAGGCCTTTTCCGATTGGTGGGAGATGGTGCTTTTAACTGTGTGAGTGCGTGCGTGTATGCACATGTGTGTGATTTTGTGTGTGTGAGAGTCTTATTTTTCCAAAGAATTTGGCTGAAATGTTAATTGTCTTTCTGTTGCTAGATAGAAAATCTGTCCCAGCCGAAGGCTGATGTTCAAAAGTGTCCTAGGTGAGCAAGGGGCAATTCAGACAAGGACTTTAATTTATCTGTCATAAGGAAGAAGAAAAGGCTTTTTGCTGCTGTCTAGATTGTCTGCCTTGCCGAACACAGTCAATCAGGATTGGGGGGGGCGGGGCCGGGTCTCATTTGTATCATATAGGAGGTAAAGATGGTACGCACACAGAAATGCGGTCCATGAATAAATGCCTAGTGTGGGTATTTTCCCAGACTAGCCCTCATGTACAGTTCAGTTTAACCACTGATTGCCTTGTTTTTTTATTAGGCTTTTTTTTGAGGGAGAATCTCTAGTTACACACCAACATGCCTATCGTCTAGTCACCATTGGCAGACCATAAATATGCTGGTTTTTGGAGTGTGGACTTGCACCACGTTCTCTCTGAAGGGCCATTGGTGTTGTCTGTGAATTAATCAAGTCATTTTTACAGCCTCTAATAAGCAGTTTCAGCCAGGCTACTTCTACCAAACACACGTTAACTTAGTGCCCTGCCCCGGTAGTGACCTCGTGCTTTCAAACTTGACGTTATGTCTGTAATATTCAGCCACTGAAGGCTTTGAATGCAGGTTTAGGGTCATACTCTCCTGTCATCTTTTTCTGTGGAGCACCAAAGGCTTTTGTTGGTCCGTGCCTGTAGGAGGTGTGGACTGGTACCCATCTTTTACTGATACCTCAGCTGCTGGCGATGGGAACTGCCTTCACAGGATTTCTTCCTGTTCCAGACTTCTGCTTTTAGTCTGCAGCTTAACTGCGCAAACATTTTCAGAACACAGGTAATGGGCTTTTAGTATTCGATTCCTGGAAGGGATTTATAAATTTAAGCAAAAAATAATTGTACTTGTCGAGCCCCTCACTTTACAGATACGCCAGCAGACCTGTTTGAGGTCCGTGGCTAGGAAACACGGCGCTCCATAAAACTCGGTCTGTACCCTGACTCAAGCTGTATTATTGTACTGAGTTCCTTCCTCCCTTTAAGATGTGTAACGTTTCTGATTTCTTTAATAGATAAAGGAGACGTGAAAGTGTTTGTGATGTCAATGCCTACAGTAGGGAAATAACGTATCTGGTAATGTTTGAGTCCACGTGGAAGGTAGATGATGCTGAAATTACCTAATTCTGCCTTTACCTTCCCCTCGCAAACTAGAAGCCTAATGTCTTAACTGTTTCTGCAAATTAAAATGGATGTTCTTTGTAAAATTAAATACTGGTAGTTAAAGCTGATTTGACAAATGGTGGAAGTCAGATCGGAGGGGAAGTTGTTGAGCTGGATTAAAAACCAAACCCCAAGCCCTTCTGAAGAACAATAAAAAAAAAATTTACATGCTATATGTATAACTTTGCATTCTTCCCCCTACTTTTACTCTGATTTATAATGTACTAATTATCATATACTATGACTCTGCAGCCTTAATTGAGAAAAAAGAGTGAAAAGTGCAGACTGTCATATGGTGTGGACACAGACGGGGGGAGTGTAATGGTGACCGATGTCCAGTAGGCACAATACTTGGTTCAGCACTTGAACGTAGTGCAATAAAGTTCTTGCAGTAAAATGTCTTCCCTCTGGCTCTTGATGAATTTATTGCAGCTCATTAATGTTAAGTGCTCTTTCATCTGATTTATAAAGGCCTTCGGACAAGTTTGTCCGTGCCCCTTGTGTTACTGATCGCCATCGGGTACTACATGGCTTGGATTTGCTGGTGGGAAAGGCTGTTCTCCCTTTGGGAAGAGAGAACAGTGCTGCAGATGGGAACAGTTCTCTTCCTTTCAAATTACCTGTTTTAAAGGGGGTAAACTTACCTTTAACGAAACAACCCACCCACCCCCTGACCAAATGACAGCTCTGAACTTTCCCAAGAACTGTCAAAGATTTGTTGTAAAACTCTGTTGTGCCCTGGACAAGACTAGACACCATGCCACCTGGCAGAACTTGAATGGGGTGATTGTTTTTGGGTAACAATGAGTGAGATTCTGGAGTCCTGGATCCCAGTCAGTTCCCCTTCCTTGGAAGTGGAATGCCACTGTGTTGATCTGTATAATTTATTTGAATAACACTAAGGTGCTGTTTTCTGGGCTTCACAGATAACAATCCAATCAGCTTTGCTTTGCTGCCATCAAAGAAATATGTTACTTGCAAATCTGTATCGTGTTTCTAATATTTATCAGATTTTCCCACTAGTGTACTAGAACAAATTTTTAGTCCCTGTTGGCAATGAGATAATAAACCACTTTGACTGTGAGACTGGCAGGAGTAACTGTGAAGTTCCGTCTCCTATTTATATTTGTATAGGGGTTTGGTTTATGATTTTCTTTAACACCGAACTCTTGCTTTGCTTGTTTTTCAAAGTTTCTTTTTGGTTGTCATGCACATAAGTGAAATGTCTTGCTAATCAAAGGCTACTCAGTATGAAAAATACCACACATTAATTGGAGCTGAGTTATTCCTGTGTGATGTGAGTTGTTTCTCTTGTTAATTTCTTTTTTCGCTAACATCTAGGTGGCTTCAGATACCAATAATTTGAACTGGAGACAATCACATGCATATTTCTGTCGCTTGAGATGCTACTTTTGGAGCAATCAAAAATCATAAGCAGAGTGGAGTGACTCTGCATGGGCAAAGAAACTGCAGGAATCATGGTTGACACTTCTATAATAGCGTATGGTAACTGAAAAATTATAAATTGTTTAACTTGGTTTTAACACTTGCAGATAACTTCCTGAGAGGATTTTTAAGGACCTGTTTCTTAAGGGAGGGGAAGAATAGCTTTTTGTCAGTAAACAGATCTTGGAGTAGAAGGTTACTATCAGTTGTCTCTCTAGCTTTGTGTAGTGTCACCGCCCTAGGCTGCGATGTTCACGTGCGTGCTAGAGATGCCAGAGCCTTGGCTCTGGGTTGTGGTGCTCCGGAGCGTAGATACTCGGGCTTAAGGCACTTGGAGCACCCAGTGATTTGCAGCTGAGCTCTACAAGTTCCTAAGCTCTGGTAAATGGATTACCGTATTCATCTGTAGATCCTAGAGGCTGGCTTGGCTGAATTTGTGGATGTATCATTGGGGGTATGAGGTAGTCCCTTGACACTTCTATGACAGCAGAGGTGTTGGGGAATCCTGTCTCCAAAGGGATTTATGTCTGATTAACTCCCAAAGGGACACGAGAGGTAATGCTTTCACAGGTGTATCTGGAACACCTTTCACTTTAGGCTGTCCAAAGGCTGTGTAGACATCATTACCTGGACAGTTCTATGTTACTATTTTTTGCAAAAGCCAAAACTGTTGGTACGGAGCTAAATCTTAGGACCTTCCCGTGTTCCGCTTGTGTCATCAGAACGTAAATCACCGTCATCGATGAATGAAATGATGTAAGTGAAGTCTTAAATCGTTTTTCATGCCGTATATTTAGCCTAGATCCTGCTACTGGTGGGACATTAAAAAGCTGACTAGGCTGTCTCATGAAGTTATGGACAGAATTCTTGGTTGGTGCAGCTGCAGCACCCAGGATGGGAGCTCCCCTTGCTGGGCTTCTGTACTCTGGACCACTGAACAGATCCTCATGGCAGGGTTGTGGTTGGCACCAGGTAACCGAGCGCTTTGGGAGAATAACGGTGTGACTGGCAAGGAGCTTGCCTCTGGAAGGAACAACTGTGGGTGAGATTGAGAAAGCTGCTAGAGAAGCTGCTTGCTTTTGGCAGTGGCTGCGGTGATGCTGGCAGGATAGCTAGAGTTTGAGGTGGCTATGTCTGTGCCCTTTCTTACAGGGCTTAACTCTGTAGAGGGAGACTAACGAGGGACACCAGGAGCCAGCACCAGAGGAAAATCCCTGATCCAAAGCTGTGGATGGATTAGAAGAGCTGAAGGCGGGGAAAAAGAACCAGGTAAGGAATTAACTTCTTCTCTATCCAGCAAGGGAAACCAAAAGGATTGAGTAATAACATGTGACTCCTTTAGGGCTGGGTGAAGTCAACGGAGGGAGCAAATCTGGTCCCGAGATGTGGGACATCCTCTACGGTTCCTGAGGCCGTTTTGCTGGGAAGCAGGGCTGAATTCAGAGTCCTGTACAGAAACAATTCTCTCACTGACAAGCACCCTGAGCGGCTGTGCATGCAGTGAGCTGGAGGATAGGATGTTGTGAAAGACCCCCTGCTCCCAGCAAAGCAGGGAGACTGGGGCTACCAACAGTCTGCAGTGTTTTGCGGAGAATGGAGAGCACAGCGTGAACCCCTGGCTGAAATAATATTCAGAAAGCCCTTGGGTTGTCTTTGGCAAGGCCGTGCATGTGGAGTTTGTGACCTTCCTGGGCTACTGTTTTGTTTCTGGTTGGTTTTTTTTTAGTTTTTTATTTTATTGTCCTTGTTGTTATCCAGAGGGCTGTTGGATCATCAGCGTGCTGGGTGGCACAGTCTTGCTGAGCTGGTTGTTCCGATTGACTAGGCTTAGTGCTTTGGGGTACCTTTTGCTGCAGATAATTCTGCATGCAGGCTGACTCTTGTGCTACTTTGTGATTTATTGCCATTTCAGATTTCAATTTCCAACAATAAAAGGGGAGAGGACATTCTTCCGTGGAGTATGAATGGCTTTAGGACTGAAATCAGAAATTTTCCTAGAGCGAGGGGCAGTGGAACCCATCAGGCTGGCGCTGAGTGGGGTTTGGGGGAGAAATGTTAAAATAGCAGCAGCTTGTTGACCTCTAATCCTTGTTCAGCCCTGCTGCCTGCGAGCTTGAAGCACTAGGAGTGCAGGCAGAGCCTCCTGCTTTTTTGAGAGCTACGATGGGATCGATATGTTCCTGCAGAACACTTCAATCCCATCATCTTGGCATTTGGCAGGGAGGGAAGCATCTGTTTTGCTGGAAGATCTTTGACTAGTCTCAATAACGAGACGGTGCTTTTTTGTTTCTGTTGCTTGGGGGCAGTAAGTGAGTCTGTGGGTTTCCTGCCTTTGGATCGCGCGCAAGGGCAAGGAGATAAAATGCAGATTTGCTGGACTCCCTGGGGATGGGGGGGTTGACTGGTGCTTTAGGGGAGTCAGCTGGAGTGTGTTGTACCACAGAGCACCTGCTGCGTGACCCGTGCTGGAACAGCCCGTGATGGGTGGGTATAAGCCATAGATTTCTTCCGTTCTCCCTAGACACTGAAAACAAGATGAAGGGTAACAAAATGTTGTCAGGCTAGCAGGAAAAAATCTGGAGGAAGAACTGCGTAATGCACAATTAATGATAATTACTGTCTTCCCAACTGTTACTTCAGCTTTGCCGCCGCTGGTCGCACTGCAAGCCGTGTGGGACAGGGACCTCGCGTTACGGACGAGCTTTTGGGGCGTTCCTTTTCATGTAACACTCATATTTGGGAAATCTTTGCCCCTGGGTTTGAAAGTCAAGCCTGATCTTGCAGCCGTGGAGTGGGGCAAGGAAGGAAAAAAAAAAAAAGGCTCTATTAAAAAAAATAATAAATGTTGTCAAGGAAACTGCTCTCACAGTACCACTGCGTGCAGCCAATACGGCACAAAGAAAAGTCTCCCCACAGCAGAGCTGTGTGCAGCACGGGGTAGGCTCCACAAACGTAATTGAGACAGCGGGAATTCGGTGCTAACTACAAAGCCTTGTTTTGATTACCGTGTGGACTCCATCCCAACCTGCTGTAGTTATTCTTTGTACCTTCGTTAATGAGCCAGTCTTGCTTTCCTTTTCTGTAAAGCTAGCCAGAAATTTTAAATAGGAGAAGGGGTCAGGGGGAAGGTGACAGAAATTACAGCAGACTTGCTTTTGGTAGCAGTATTCTTCCTGCAAGGATAATTACTTAAAGCAAGACGAATGCTCTGCATTTCAGTTAACTCCTCTCCAGCCTGTGTTAAATCCATTACAGGATGCCTCGCGTTTGACATTTGCGTCTTTGTCCTTAATGATGACAGTAAATTTAAACACCCCAGGAGGGCCGTGGGTAGCTGCCAAGTCTCAAGATGCTACTGCTGCTGCTACGACTCCCTTGAACGTCGCCCCACGGGGTGAGGCTGCTGGAGTTGCTTGGCCCGGGAGCGATGAGAGAGCTGGTGTCTCCCACACACTCACATCGTAGGTGAAATCTGCGCTCGCAAAACCCAGATGTGACGCTGATAACCTGCGGTTGCTTCCTGGTTACTAGGTAATAGCACTGTCCCAGGTGAATCCTTCGTGCCTGCAAAGGTAATTTATCATACAGCTTTCCTGTTTGTGTTCTGCTAAGCTGAATCCAAGCCTTCCATTTATTTTGGGACCTCGGTAAGAAATCAAAGCAGGGTTGCCAAAGGGCAGCAGAATTAAACTGTTTGCCTTTGCTTCGAAATGGCTTTAAATTAATTCTGCTGCTTGCAGAGCTGATTCTGCTAGTGATAGCTGGGATGGGAGGCGATCCTGGGCAGCAGCTGTTTTTGCAAACAGCACTTGCGCTTTTCTGCCTTCCACTGCCCCATAGTTATGTAATAAATAACTGCTACAGAGCCAGAGCTGCCCCCCCACCCCACCCCAGCTTCTCTAAGTGCAGACATGCATGAAAGCCCTCTGGGTGTGAAGAGTCCAAGGCTCTGCCGTGCTGCTGGGGGCACCTTGCTGCTGACCCCCGAGCTGGGTGGTCCACGGGGAACCTGGTTTCCAGCTGCTGTGAATTCTGCCCTCGCATGCTGCAGTACCAACAGGGCAGTGACAGAGCTTTGTTGTGAATTCGAGCTGTTGTCACTCCTAAACAAAGCAGCTCTCTAAGCCAAGCCTTGCGGGGCTGTGAGATGATCCGACGTCTTTCCTCCAGCTCTCATGTTTATGTATATGTGCTGTATACACTGCCATTATTCCACCTGTTTGGTGATAATGGGTGTTTGGGATAGAGCAGCTGCTAAAGTGCCACACGGGGCTGACCACATCAGCAGGTGACATTTTTCACTGGGTTTATCTTGGAGAACAAGCCGGGCCTGCAATAAACTGGCTGCTCCTTCATTTACTGGAGGACAAAGCTGCCATTATTCAGGGGCAGAAGAAAGTGAAACCCCAGGAGATGAGCTGAGTGCGTGTGTGATATCCCTGTTCTGCCTGTGTGCAGGCATTAATGCAAGAACTCAAGGTCAAAGGCTACCCAGCTCTGAGAGCTGGAGGCAGAAGGGGCCTCCAGAAGGAAGAATGGTCTATTTCTTTATCTCATGGAGTCATGTATCAATTATCCATGGCGTCTAACAGCCTAGGAAGGGAATGGATTTTTCTGCTTTTTAAGAGAGGTTTTTGCGTGTACCATTCATTTGCTGGGCAGTGGATTGAAACTCGGCACGGCTCTTGAGGCAGGATGCTAAAAGCAGAGGCATCGCAGAGCCTGTGAGAGGGGAAAACCCAAAGGGCAGCAGCTTTCCTTTTAATCTCAGGTGGTCCTTCTGTCATTCATGAAGCAAATGGTGCTGATAATGTGAATTAGGGAAATCTGCTGTGCTCTGTTCTAGAGGGATTGCTGAGAAATTGAAGAAGAAATTACCAGTCCTGTGTGGCAGAGAATTGTTGTAAGGTTGGAAAAAATCAGATCAGCTCAAAAGCAGAGGGATTTGAAAAGCAATTTTACCCGGCTTTTACAACAAGAAACTGCTACCAGCTTGTATCTGCTACAATATCGTATCGTGATGTGACCGGTTGCCAGCCTCCTGACACCAGGCTGCTGCCCAGCCGCCTCAGAGCCCCTGGGGTGGCCGTTCTGCAGAGCAGAGCTGTGTCCTCTCAAGAGGATGCTCCTAAAGTGATGCTCCTGCACAGTCTAAGAAGCCAGCGCTGTAGCAAACCCCATCCTCAGCAGGAGGGCATAGCTCCAGGAGCTCGGATAGAAACAGCGTTTGTGCTGAGGGGAGCAAGCGCTGAGCATTCATCCCAGCCTCGGCTTCTGAGGGGGGACCCCGTCGGCTGTTGTGCTGACGGGCGGAGGAGAGGATCCTGTGGAATACAAATGGATCTGGGCTTCAGCACGGGCATCCCGCTGTGATGCACTTTCCCTCGCAGCCAGCCAGGGCTCTGCTCACTCAGCAAGTCACCGGGCCAGCTTTCCCCCGGCAGCCGTGCTGGCTGCCAATTCCTCCTTCCTCCAGAAACGCAGGGGGCTAGAGAGAGCTGGCTGGGAGCAGGAGAGGCTCCGAGGGGTACCTGGCAATATGCTGGCATCCTGGGCCTTTCTGGGCTAAGAGGAGACTGTTTCCACCTTCAGATCAATTGAAATCAGCTCCTTGTTTTTGGGGAGAAAACCCATGTTCTCTTGTCTCATGGCCTCAGCGGTGAATTGATTACAGGAAGCAGTTGCTGTAGCATGAAAGAAATGCCTCTTAGCTAGACAGCAACGAGCACGTTTGGTTTACTGTCTCTGCGATGCGCGTACGTGCTGCTCGCCTCTGTAGATCAAGGCATCAGAAAGCACTCCAGCAGATTTCAGCCCTGCCTGCTTTGAGCACCCTCCCTTGCTGCCTCCTGCCCCTTCCAGCTCGGCTCTTTGAGCTCCGGGAACGTGTTTGTTTGGAAGCAACACGTGGAGCAGCCCACGTCAATGGGGAGGGGGCTTTTTTGCTTGCTTCTGAAGCACTGGTGTTCGGGTGCCGGGCACAGAGGGCCCTTTGCTCTCACCTTGGTCTCCTTCAGCTTCGGTCCGGTTTCCAAACCGAAGCCAAGTGGGAGCGATTGAGGTCGGAGGGAAGATTCGGGCAGTCGCCACACAGTGCCACAAGCAGGTTGCAATGTCCCTGGCTGGTGGCAGTGATGTCTGCCCAAGTCTCCTCCAGTTGCTGAGCATCTCTGCTCTGCAGAAGGAGCTGGGCAGGAGGTGTGTGAGCTGTGGGCAGGATTGGTGCTAGCCCTGGGTCATTGGGTTGGGTGAAGAGCATTCACACGAGCTCTGCAGCCAGCGGAGCTGTCGTCTCTGTTGGCAGCACGGTGCGAACAGCGAGCTGTGAGGCGGAGGGGGGAATATCTCAGCCTTTCCTCCAGCAGTGCTGACTGTCTGCACCTTCTCGTGTCACCCACTGGCACCTCACCTGTGGTTTTCTGGTTTTCTGCAAAGCGTAGAGCTGGTCAGGCCATTCTGCTGACAGCCTGAGCTGGGATGTGGGATCTGCAGCTGTCTCTTTACTTGTTTTTGAACATACATGAATTATTACCTTTAGCACTTCCCAAAGCCTGGCATTCCTGACCTGTGTCTCAAGACGCTTCCCTCTGTGAAAGCACCATCTCTGCATGCATCAACGATGCCCTTCTGCTTTGCTTCACACCTTTCCCTTCCCCTTCTTTGCTTTTTCAGTTTTACTCCTTGAAATAAGCCTACAAAATCCCAGGCAACGGGGAAAATGATCAGTCCAGGCAGATGGAGGCTTTGGATCACGAATCTCTTGCATTTCCACTGCTTGTGTACTGCAGTGTGATCCAACCTCCCCAAGCCTGAAATTTGGCATGAGAGGGGAGTGGGTTCTTTGGAGGATGCTCTTTGGTGGTACCCAGTCAAGCAGCACATCTTCTTCTTTTGACACCTCTTCAGAATTATTATCCGTCCGTGTTTATAACGTGCTTTGTAAGGGGCTGGCAGCTCCCTGGAGGGGGGCCTCTTCCCTCCTGTGTAGCGTGTCCTTATGGCAAACCAAGGTCTCCCTGCTGCTCTGTCCCATTTTGCCGGGGTTATTTGCAGATATCCCCGTGATGCCCTTGCTGTCCGACTGCTGGGGCTGTCGTTCATCCGGTTAGCAATCTTTGATGATGGGAATAAATGTAACCTCTTAGAGATCAGTCTCATATTGAAAATGCAATAACACAGAAAACAATTGCTCTTTGAGTCAGCCTTTGAGGGCTTCTGGCTGCTTCCTGCATGGCTTAATGCAGGAGGGAGCATCCTCCTAATTGATGAGAGCTCTCCGTTCCTCCAGAACACCGATAGCTGATCAATACGCAGTAGAAATGGAGTGGCATTAAATCTGTACCTTCTCAGGACCTCCCATGAGGAGTGGAAGAAATATATTTGCAGCCTCGTAAAGTGATTTCCTGGCTGGAGCCTGGCAGGGCACGCGCCTGCCCGCAGCTCTGCAACGCTGCCTTCTGAATCCCGTCCCGTCGCTGCGTTTCCATCGTTACGTCGTATCTCCATGCTTCATAAAACTTGCATTATAAACTCCGGTCTCCCTCGCATTTGCTGGAGCAGAAAACAGATGAGCGTGGCTCTGGGAGCTAAAGGCTGGGGGAATGTCTCCCGCTCGCCTGGAGTCCGGCACTGCCTCGCGAGTGAGAAAAGGGTCATAAAACACCAGGGGTGTTGATTTAATGCGTGTTTCGCATGCGGTGCGAGACAAAGAAGGGATTTTAGATGGATGCCTTGGCAGAATCCAGGCAGGAGATGATTCTCGTTCCCTTCACGAGGATGTTTCAAGGGCAAACAGCGATCTGAGGACAGTGACCTTCTAAATCCGCGCTGTAACATCTCGAGTACGTGCAGCGTTGGGGCTCCGCACAAGTTACGCTCACAAAGAGCTCTGGCTCCTCGCTCTCTGCAGCGATGGGGCTGTGTGGCCAGGCATCTCCCTGTCCCCTTGCTCGTGATGCTGTGCCAAGGCTGTGAACCTGTTGCATGTGGGGACCCGAAGCGTGCCGCCGTGAGATGCTCTGCCAGTGCCGGGCTGTGTATGGCAGGGCTCTCGTATGGGAGCTGGAGCGCTGGGGAGAGGTGAAGCAATGGTAATTCTTAGCAGTCGAGGCAGCGGGACCCTCGGTTGCACCTTGCAGAAGCTTGCAAAATGTGCAATTTTGACTGTGAAAACAGCAGCAGGTTGTTTCTGTGTTGGTGAGATTCTCCCAGGGTGGCCCTCGAGCCAGATGTCGTTGCTGCTAGAGCAGAGGTTTCGGAGGCTGCCGCCTGATTTCGCCGGGGTGCTGACTCCTCCACGGCTCGATCTTTGTAAACCTCCCCTTATGAGCCACGGGAGATGTGTCACAGATCAAAAGGTATTTTAATTTGGCTGCCTTTGTTGCCCTTAGACTTGGAGTGTAATTAGAAATGTAATCCATCCCCTGCACGCTGGGTGACATCTCAGCCTGTCTGAATTGTGCAGCTATATTTTTGTGATTTCCAGTGATGTAGATGCTATTCCTGGTTCAGCTACAGCCTGACTTTCCCATCTGCTGTCTGCCTCGCACAATCTGAATGAAATCCCAGAGGGGGACGGGACATATTTGTCACCTGGCTGAGCGTGACAGGTCCAGGCCACCGAGGTCTCTAGATGTCCCTTTGTGGGATGTCTTTGCTAACTGAGATGGACACAGGGGTGGCAGAGGCCAGCACAGGTGGGTTTCTGGCTCAAAGGAGAATATCCGTAAATAACTTCCCTTCTTGGTCATGGTCCAAAATGGTGTATATCAAATGGAGAGGCTTGTGGGCTCATGCTCCTTCGATTTTCATGCTGGCTACAGCTTTAATGTTGTTGCCATCTGGTAGAGCACCTGCCTTCGCCTTGCCAAGGAGTGAAGAGCAGATTCCTGTGGTGCAGCACCCTGGGATTTAGCCCGGTGGAGCTGGGAGAGATGAGCCATCGCAGGGGATGGAAGGGGATCACGAGTGATGACTGGCAGGAGCTGGGGCTGACTGGCGTGCCTGCTGCGTGTCCTGCTGTGTCCTGGTGGAGTGGCTGTCCTGCTCCGTGCCAGATGGAGCCGCACGTGCCTGGGCTCGCGGAGCAGGGATGGGGACTGAGTGATGGGCTGTGGTTTAACAAGCTAAGCTGCTGCTTCCCTGCTCTGCTCCCTGTCCCCTCGCTGCCGGCATGGGGGAAGGCAGGTGCGTGCTGCTGGTTGTCCCGGCATGGCTGTGAGCCCTCTCCAACCCTGGCATCTGCACCCTGGGCTTGGATGGACCTGGGGCAGAAACATAACTGCCTTTCCTAAAGCGTGGGCTGTGCTTCCCAGACCCCATCCGAGGGAGGCCAGGCTGCTTTTTTCCTGGGCTGAAGCAGACTGCTTTGCAAATAGCTTGCAAAACTCCGCAAGGGAGAAACCTGGGGATTTTATGATGCTCTCCCTGCTTTTTCAGGAAGGACTCTTTGCCAAGGCAGGGACCGCTGGGCTGCAGTGAAATGGGATTTTTTCAGGCTAAAATGTGTTTCTGGGAATCTCCTGTCCTGGGAGAGAGGAGAGCAACTCATCCGTGTTACTGCGTGGTGCTGCAGCTTTCCGCTTTCCTGCTTCCCACTTCCCGACTGACTTTTAAAAACCTGTTAAAAACACTGGAGCGTTTCTCAAGTCACATCATTGTACTTCAGAGAACACGCTGGAGAGTTCGTCAGCCTGAAAGCGTGATGGGAACAAATTGTGAAGAGCTTTTGATGTGAGGGGAAAGAGGAGAATTGGCCTGCGTAGGAAGGGTCCTTGGCACTGCAACACAGAAAACTTAAAAAAAAAAAATATATCTGCAATTTGTTTAGCCGTTTCCTACCCAGTTTTCTCACATTCCTAGAACTGACTCATAAACCTGCTGCTCTGCATTTCTGATATTCAGCCTGAGGGCCTAATTCATGCAGTACTAGATGTCTTGTAGCTCTGCAGCCTCTCGGTATTGTTGTGGAGCACATGGAAGAGCTCAGCAGAAAGTGCTCTGTACCTTACAGGATTAATCTCAAGGACTCCTCGTGTGTAGGAAAGCTTTTTTGCTTGGAAACAGCTGATTGCCATTTAATTAACAACAGTTAACGTGTTTCTGGAGCGTTTGGGAAGTGGCCAGATGAGCTTTGTTCCAGGATGCTGCTCTCTGTGGTTTACCCCAGGGCTCAGGCGAGTCGTTAATGGGGATTCAGACGCTGCCCTGGCTGGGTGTGTGCATTAAACTCCCTCAGCAGTGATAGAAAATATGCTTTGAAAGTTGGCCTGGATAATCTATAAATACAGAAGAAGCTTCAGCAGGGTCAGAAACAAATCCGTGACATTTTGCATCAGCAGGGAGAAAACAAAATTTCATCCAAGGCTTTATTCAATAGAGAAACTGATAATAAACCTTCCTTCCTCCAAACGGTCCATTGCCATGGCAACTGGCGTGACATGCCAAGATGCAGGGATGGATGCAAAGTGTCACTGTGAGGAGGGCTGCCGCCTTAAGCGTGGCATTAAATGGCTTCATCAAGGCAAAAACTACTGTAGAAGCAGCCGGGGTGTGGGGGTGGGGGTGCACAGGCTCACTCCTGCCGTGGCTTGCTCCAGTCAGAGGGCTGGGGGGGGGTTGATTTAGCCTTAAAGCAGCAAAGTGCAGATGGACAAGGTTAGATGAGCTGAATTGGCAGCAGCCTGGCAATGCCAGAGTGGCTTTGGCCATCGTGGTGGCTGTCACTGTGCGTGTCCCATCCTAACAGAAGAGGAGAGAGCCTCGTGCTCTGCCCAGCTCGGCTGCCTGCTGTGTCAGCACAGCAGTCGGTGGGTCCGTGGGCTGGTGTCTCCCATGGGTTACAGCTGGAATGACTCTGCAGGACTGAGACAGCAGGTATGGGACACCTGTGAGCAGACTGGTGAGGTTATAATCTCTGTTCCCCTTCTGTCCAGGGAGGAAGAAGGTCCTTTGGTTCATCAGTCACATGCTGTGCAACCTACGTGCGTTGCTGACGTTTGGGTTTGCTGTGTGGGTTGGTTATTTTTTTTCCCACCCCCAGGGAGAGCAAGCAGTGGTGCTTTGAGGTCAAACCCAGCACTTTTAAAATCTTATCGCCATGAACGAGAGCAGTCATCTGATTCCAGGTAGCCAAGAGCATCGAGGACTTGTCTGGGGTGTGGATTCAGGTCTCTCCTGTGAATGGGACCCCAGCGCTTGCTTCTGTCGCCCTTGGCTGGCAGGGCAGCATGGCTGATGGGGAGACCGTGAAGTAGTCACTAGGTGAGAGACTTGCTTTGTAAGGCTGGAGGAGGCTTTAGGACCAGCTTTCTTCCCAGGGCAGGGCTGCTGGGAAAGCAGCAGGAGGTGGAAGGGCACCAGGCTGGACCTACCTGCCCTGCTTGGGGACAATGTGGGTACGGCAGGGAGGGCAGTAGGACCGAGCCAGCCCCTTCAGGCTCCCGGAGAGGGAAGGCAGCTTTTCTCTGGCCCTTGTTTTTGCAGCTTTTCTGCATGTTCAAACCTCCTGGTTTCTTCTCCAGAGGCTGGCGATCGCAGAGCCTGCGGGGGCTGGAGCTCTTGTCTGTGCCTGCTCTGGTGCTCCATGTCCATACACCGTGCAGCCGCGCAGGAGCAGGCCACTGTGGACTTCAGGATGGAAAAGAAAAGCTGGAACAGGTTGAATTCCTTCCTTGCAGGGGGAGATTGTAGGTCTCCTGTCTCCTGGGGGCATGTTGATGAATGTGACAGACGTTCCTGGTCATTATTTCATAGCCTGAAGGCCTCCTCATGAAAGCCATCATCCCTGCGCTTGGTGTCCTTGTTGGTCACCGGGTTTGAAGAGCAAATCTTTGTAGTCCCCAGTGTGCGTTAGGGCAGGCGCTTTGCAGAGGACTTGTTTTATCTCCTGCAGAGGCAGGCGCTGTCATTTAGCCAGAGTCAGGAGGGAGAGCAGATGGTGACCTGTTTTTGCCAGTGAAAGAATGAGGTTGGAAAGGCACCGATGAAGTGAGGACACGGGGAAGAGGCTGCCTGGCGGTGCCGTAGATAAACAAGACTTCATTTTCGCTGGCCCCAGTGTGAGACTTGAGACCTGCCTTTGGCCGTGCTTGGGGAGGAAGATGTGCCTTCGGTGAGGAGGTGACAGCTGAAAACGTAGATCCCTGTGGTCCTAAATTTTTAACCCGTGGCGTTACGATTTACTCTCTTTAAAAGAGGCATGTGGTAGGATGGGGAGAGCTTGTCCACCACATGTCTGGTCTCCAATTGTTCACACCAAGATCTCCAGGAGAAGTGACTAGACCCCCACTGTCAGCATTTCAGCCCGATGCCTCATAAAAATTTGTCCGAAGCAAGAAGGATGAGGTTGTTTTTTTCCCTTTTGTTTTCCTGTGTGCAGTTAACTATTGTAAGATGATTCACTGTTATGCATATAAACATATGCTGCTTCTTGGAGTGTTGCTAATTTCTTGGCTTCGCCGGCTTCTTCTGGGAGTTTGGCCACATTTGGTTCGTGTGGAGTGAACAAGTGTTGTGAATGCCTAGTGCTTTGTGTGGGGCTGGGCTGCGGGGGAATTGCGGGCTGGAGCTTGGTCCCTGCTCGGCATTCATCTCCTGCCTCGAAGATAACTCCATCACTGGCAACTTCTGCTGCAGCAGAAGGAGCCTGAGGCAGAGCAGGATGCCCCTAGCAGGAGAATTCAGAAGTCACCTGTGATGCAGAGCTGGGAGGCGCTGGATAAATTACCTTGGGGAGGAATTTGCTGATTTTTAAAGAATTTGGGGTTCTTTTTGCCTCCTCCCCACTTGCAGCGCTGTGATCCGCAGCGGAAAGACCTGGCTGTTATTTCCCCACGGGGAATATGAAATAATGGAGAAAGGATTTGGAGGGTGGATAAATGAGCCTTTTGCTTCACGATGGTTCATCCAGATCCATCCCAGGTTCCATGTTCATCAGAAAGTTTCCAGCTGCTGAATCCTGTGTGTGATGGAGGACGACTTTCATCCCACACGGGACGATGTCCCACGTAAGCTGTGGGGCAGGGGGGCTGCCCCCCATGCCACCAGGGTCCAGCAGCTGGGGAGCTCCCCCCCCCCCAGCACAGACACATTAAAATGGCTTTTGTGAGATAGCTTACATCATAGGGTATATTTAATAAGAATAGAGCATAGAGGCAACAATTAATACCTTACATCATACTTTTTATTAACTAAAATGAGAGCTAATGCAACAAAAACTGTAGCCAGTAGTTTTCCCTTTGTTGGTGTCTATTATTTCTGTAAGACTACGGCTGCTGATTATTTCTGTGACAGTTGTGCAGCTGTTCTGGATTGCCTTAAGTATTGTACATTGACATAACAAGTAGCAGCTCTGACCTGCTCGCCCTGTGCCTGAAGTGCGCCGCTGCTCCGCGTGAGCAGGGATCGCGAGACCTGAACTGCTTTTTCACCTCAGGAGCAGCTAAATGCCAAACCAAACATGTTTTTGTTTCAGAACGGTTTATTTTATATTCTGCTGACCGGAAAGCAGAAGACGTAAAGATCACTTTCAATAGTAGGTCAAGGAAAGTTTTAAAAAATGTAAAACAAGCCAAAAAATGTCAGTTTGGTTCATTTTGCAGTGTTTTTTCCTATCTCAGTATAGCCAGTCTTGTCTCCTGCTCTTTTGTTCAAAGCTGCAATGCAGCATGACCAACTGATCCCTCTCTTCCTTTCACTTTGCTGGTTTCCAAATATTCTCCTTCTGGAAGAAATGACGGTGAAAAGGTTGTATCTAAGCTAGTTAAGGAGTTTAATGCCTGGATACCCATTTTTATTCCCACTGAATTGGAATTTCTAGATTCGGTTATTTCATACTAGTAATAATTGCACTCTGCAACTTTAGTGCTACTTGTATTCAAAGTGCACAGTCTGTGAGCGAGGATATATGGACTGGAAGTTTTTGGATTCTTTCAGGTGCACAAGAACAACTGGGTGGCTATGTTAATTACTTGTTCTTGTGCCACTCATGCATACTCAGATAATCCTTTCCTCTTAGGTTTGGTGTGACTGGAATAATGTCATGAGAAGGAAATTGTTTACCCAGAGAGAGTTCAATGCCAGGGATTGAGAAACCAGTAAAGGTGTAATTTAGATAGTAAGGAAACTAACATTAGGTTCTAAAACTCCAGGCCATTCTCCCTTTTTCAGCATGGTGAAAAGATTTCTGGTTCACTATTTCATATTAGGTATTCTAAGAACATTTGCATATAATTTACATATAATTTCATAAGCTGCAGGACTCCTGTTGTGAATCTATATTGTTAGTTCAAGATTTGAGCTTTTACGTGAGCCCAGAGTCCCCAGCTGTTGCCTCCTTGCTGATTCATTTAAGTGGTGCTGTTTCTTGAATTTGGACCAAACAAGGCAGGGAAAATTTGAGCAGAGGCGGTTGGGGTTGGGTTTATCCTGCTTCTGTTTGTATGCACATTCAGTGTGGGTACATGTGGCTAAGGCCATGTGCTGTAGCAGACTTGAGCCTGATCTCAGGCACAGCCGTGGAAGCCTTGATAAATACAGACCCAGATGGTCTATCAAAAAAGGGTCCATGGCTCAGTAATCGTTCAGGCACACAGATTGGCACAGACTTCATCATCTAGACATGTTTTGGTTGAAGAACCTGTCTTGCATTATGGCTGGCTTTGTTGGATCAGTAACAGTACAGCTCACCCTGACTGGGGGTGCAATGCTAGCTGCAAGGAGGAGAGTAAAGAGGATGGCTGTTTGTCTTTGGAAGAAGTCATACCCCAATATATATTTGTTAAATTAGTGGATATATGAAGCGAATCTGGGAAACCTGCTGGTAAGACTGAAGAAAAATACTGAAAACCCTCCTTCAGCACATCTGGGAAATATGATAGCCATGGTAATATGTATATTTTTAAAATTGCATCAGAATTTATTTTCAGTCCCTTAATCAAAATGATTTCTCATATATCTGAAGGACTAATGTGGGCATATGTGCTAATTAAATGTCACACTGCAATTGCTAGCTAATTTAAAATATTCAGAAATATTTTACATCAAGTGATACTGACTCATCTGAAGCTAAACCTACCCTTGAGAACCAGTTCTCTACTTGCCAGTGGTATTAAATAAAAACCCGAAAATATCGCTCCTGCCCTTTGTCCTCATCAGTCCCAGAATTTAATTCCATTGACTTCTGCCTCCTCCCTACATAAAAGTACGCCCATAGAACTGAAGTGGGGAAAGTGGTGTGTATACATTCAGATCAGAGTATCAAATGTTTCAGGAAATGGTATGAAGTCCTTGTTTCTAGCTTCTTAAAAATACAGGAATTTTAAAAATGCTATCAACTTGTGCACTATTCCCAGAGCTGTATTGAGCACTGAAGAGAGACCAAATTAAAGAAGCGTCTTGGAATGGTTTTCTTACCATTTACTTTCTGCCAGTGCTGCTTTCAGTCTTTGTAAATACTTGCACCTACAAACAGAAGGTTACTGCAAATGAAGAGAGGCATCAGATCTAGCAATAACAGCTTCTGAATTACCTTTGTAGGCTGTTTCTGGTGAATATTAACCACCCTGTATCCTGCAGGACATACAGACCCAATAAAGCTGCATATTAGGATTATACATTGTTAATCAAAATTGGTAGGTGTATACACTGAATGCCATTGTACTGGGAAATACACATTTTTAGCTGTCAGAAGGGTAGAGATAATGTATTGATACAGCTGCTTCTGTGTCTCTTAGTGCAAGTGTAAATTACTTAATGAATTAGTTTTAGCGTAGTTACAAGATGATGGTTATAATAATGTGTTTCCATCAAAGCCTATGAAGAACCAATAAAATATTAATTTCTGTTCTCATGTACATGCTTCTTCTGCAGTCCATATCCATTACAATATAAATTCTAAAATATTTTAGAATTTAACTCTCTGTTTTTGAGTTCCATGGAGAAGTTAAAGCTGCTCCTTTCCTACTTGAATTCTTGTCAGCAGTGCACACCTGGCATATCTGAATACCAGGCCAATTAATGAGCAAGCTACAGCATTAGGAGTCTTGCTCTGATGCCGATACTGACTTTTCTTGCTGGTGTGAATTGCCCTGCCTTGCTTTGTGAAACAGTGGTAGAAAACATCAAATCTCTTGATACCCAGTGTTGTGCCTTAACTATAGGGGAAGTTTCTCTTTCTTATCTATTCTAGAGTTTATATTATTGAAGTGAATATTTTTAAATTCATGTCAGCTTCTTCATTGGTGAGATTGCAGTTCATTATTATTAATTGGGCCTTGGTTGTATTTTTTGTACCTGGGGACGTAATTCCCATCTTGATGGCTGAGGATTTCCCAAATTGCTTTAGAAATTAAATGGCTCAGATCTCTTTCTTTATGCTAACCTCAGAGCTAACAAAGCTATCTCATCATACTAATATGCATAGTCAGCAGCATTTTAGCAACCAAACTCTGCCAACTCAGTGGTGAGCAGAATGACAGTGATAAATCACAGGCATTGTTTCTTACCTCACCTCATCACTATCTTGTCTGCTTCAGGTTTATTAATTTTGCATTCCAGCCACAGACCATTTCAAGTTTCACATGTTTTGTCTGTTTTTGCAGGAGTTCCTAAAATAACCACTAAAAGGTTATATTTTTTTTCCCCTTAATATTACCTAGAGAGAATAAACAAGACTAGGTTTTCTCATGGTATAAGAGTAAGTTATTCCCTCCAGGTATATCAAATAACATGACATAAATGCTTTCC
This sequence comes from Microhierax caerulescens, assembly GCA_035590215.1. NCBI lineage: Eukaryota > Metazoa > Chordata > Aves > Falconiformes > Falconidae > Microhierax > Microhierax caerulescens. Next base: position 47,472,112 of record JAVJGJ010000062.1, read on the forward strand.
CCACTATCGTTATGTTTCAGAATGGATACTTTGAAGTGTTGGATTCAAATGTGAGGAAAGGTGATGCAAATAAGCAGTGTTCAATGCAACGTACCCAGCCGCTGTAAACACTGGGCTCTTTCTGTTTAGCCTAGGTCACTTGTTGGAAACCCCTAAAGCAGATCCTATCTTTTAGAATATAATTTCCTTATCTCCACAGTTGTTGTGCCCTATGATAGATTCTGCCTTATGGCTCTTCATTCGTGATGTTGGGGCTCTGAATCTATTGCATGAGAATCTCTCACTGAGTTATGTATTGTGTATGTACTTGGTATTTAGGCCAGCCTATACAGAGCCCTACCAACTTCAGCATCACTGATGATGCTCGCAACTATGCAGTTCTAGTGTCAGGACAACTGGTTGCACAATTCAATATGGCAGGTACAGTATAAAAGCTTCTACTGCTAGATTGAAGACCTAGCTTGGGGAATACTCAAGGAAATCTCCACGTAAGAACGTGCATGCTGGAGTTCCAGTAGCACAGTTGCAGCTGACTTGTTTCTGTGCGAGAGGACATGGTGAGTTTGCTCACATAGGGTTCTGCAGCCAGGGAATGGTGGTCAGAGCCCAACTTTTTTCCTACAAGCCTTCAGGGGTGTTTTATGAGAGAGATCCCTGAACACCTGCTATCTCCTCATTACTGGCTGCAGCGAGGAACTACATACAAACCCATTTTAGCGTCAGATCTGCTTATCAACAGATGAAGCTTAGAAAAGAGAAGGGTTGGTCATTAGGTGTTTGGTGTGACAGACTAAGTATCACAGTCACAAGTTCACATTCATTCTCTTCTGGTGCTTTGTCATGCCATATGTACTCCTCTGTCCTCTCTTAGTTATCGTTACTTGGGACAAGCCTTGTCTGCAAGACAAAAGCCCCCCTCCCCCAACAAACAAAAAAACCTTTGTACATGCTTTAGTTGATGCTCAAAACTAGGAAGCAATATTTAACTTCCAGTGTGCTATGAACTCTTCTGACAAAGCAGGTATCTAAGCCCCCAAGGTTGCCCGGACCAAAGTCCCTGTGTGATTTCATATTGTTACTCTGTGCAAGTGGAGCTGTTGGCTAGTGGCAGTCCTTGTAACGCTGGTAAGTGCTTCTGAGGTGAATGCTAGTCACGGTTTCCTTGCTGGTAGTGTCTGTCTTGCTCTAACAGGACACAACAATACAATCCTAACGTCGGGCCCATCAGTCCTGTCCCTGTCCTGCTCTTGTTGCAAGATTGGGAACATAGTTTTCTACTCTTAACATTTAAAGGTTTCTATCTTACCAACTTTGCCAGCACAGTAGCACTTATTGCTATTTCTCTGATGTCAGCAACTTGCAAATGTTACTGCTTCTTGATTTCAAGGTGCTGAGTGCCAGGGAGCGGTAGCTACTGTAAGCAGCGTTTGACACAGTAAGGCAAGGTGCTCAAGAATGCCCTGCTGCTACTTCTGGGAGGTGGAAACCATGGTGGAAGCACAGGTCAAAGACTCTGTGAGGATATTTATGCAATATTTGATTCGTTCACTACCAGCGAATGGTTTCATAAAAAAGCATTGTTAGTCCGTATTATCACAAAACTACTGTGCACTTCTGCCTGGATCATTGGCTGAAAAGGCTGCATGCTGTGAAATGGAAATGAAGTTAATGTAACTTGGAAGTGCTTGAGTCCTCAGAAGAGAAGATTTTTATTTAGTGTGGTGTCATAGGCAGTAAAGTTGGGATGTCCAAAGCAACCTCAGGCACTTGGGCACCTGTTCCTCACTGATGCTTTTAATGGAATTAGGGCTCCTGTTTCCCTTAGGTTGCTTTGAAATTTATGCTCTTGAAATTAATGGAAGTCCTTTTACGCCTTAAATATCTGTTATCAGGCTGAAGTGTTCAAAGTCTTGCTTGTTAAACTGTTAAAAATGCTGGATGAATATGTAAACATGCAGAAAATATAAGGACAAAAAGCTAACAGTAAAATTTCATGTACTACTATGAAGTAAGCTTGCTAAGTTACCTGTCTGTGACCAGGGGACGTTATATGATTGAGCTTGTATTTTCAGCCATAATAGAAAATGTCTAGAAACCAGTTTTCTTTATCCAAGGAGTACATTCAATTCTAATAACATCTAGTCATTTAAACAAGCTTGTGCTGGCTTATGAATAGTAATGGACTGACTTTTGGTTAGGACGAAGGAACATAAATCACTAAGTGTCAGGCAGCTTAGAAACCAGTATGTCCTCATGATTGTTTAATAGAGTACAAAGGGAATTGCCTTCAAGCTAGCGAAATCTTGTATCCAGGCATCCATTGGTGATGCTTCAAAAAAAGAAGAGAATTGTTCTCTTATGAGTCTTGGCATAAAAATTTAATTAGCAGCTCAGCTTTTTTGAAGATGAAAAAAAAGTGATTTCTTTTTATATAGTCACTTTAACTGTTTACTTTGTATTTCTGTATTGCTCATACAGTCAGGATCTGCTGTCTTCTACAGCTATTTTTTTCCTCCATCAGTAGTGATTCTGAAATGATTTTACCTTGTTGTAGCAAAATTTTATTATTATTATTATTATTATTATTATTATTATTATTATTATTATTGTTATTATCATTATTATCATCATCATCATCATCATCATTATCATTATCATCATTATCATTATTATTTTGTATTAAGTTTCAACATATTTGAACATTGTTGTTGGAAGACATTCAAAATGCAACTCAGGAAGAAATAGATACATAATCATATTTAATATGTAGTGGATACAAAACTGCTGTTATTAAATAAAAGAGTAATTATAATAATTATTACTGTCATAGATAGATTTGTTGAAAATAATGTTTCTTTAGAAAAGCACCAAGATAGTGAATGCATAATAATCAGAAAATAAATCTTCAATTGGAATTGGATACTATTTATGTTATTTATTATATTTTCATATCTTTAGCACATGTTATTTTGCTCTTAAAGAAATCAGATCTTATGATTTAGCATGTATTTGCAGTGTCATTATATGATTCCTGTGAGAACTATGAATTTGATTTTTGTTTTAATTTCTCACATTTAAACAACTATACTTTAACCTTATTTTTCTTACATTACAAAGAGACAGGAAACAAAAGAACAAGAAAACCCCCGAACCTTTACCTCTGTTGGCATTTGCTCATAATCTCAAATGTCTTAGTGTCAAATTAATTAAACTTCTGCTCTAATGTGACACATTTTCCAGAAGTGCCCTGGTGCATGGATGTACTATGATCACCTTGAAGCATAAATCTTTGTGTATTGTTCACATTTTGCAGTTAGCAGAAATGCTTCAAGGCCCAGATATGTCAAAGAACATGCGTCTGCTTCAAGGCGTTCCTTGCTGTATCCGTAAGTCCCAGTGCTTTGAGAACTGCCTCAAAACAGTCAGGGCAGCAGATACACGAGGGAGTATGTCACAAAAAATGTGACTGGCTGGAAGATACAGTCATTGAAACTCAGCTGGCTTCTTTAACTTCTTGTATGCCCAGACATGCTTGTGCCTATCTATTTGTTTATGTTGAGATGATAGTGGTGAACTACATCCTTGCCATGGAGTCTGTGTACATCTTCATAACAAAAAAATACTAAGTCCTGGACAGTATAGCTGTGATCTTTGCTATTCTGCTCTCCCAGATGACACATGTTGGATACTATACCCAGACCTGTGACTTTATTTGGCAAATGAACCCTTTCAACCAGCAGTTAATTGCTTCTAGCTGCTGTCAGTGTCTTTAAAAGACTGACAATAAAAATAATATACTTAAGTACGTTCAGTTGAAATTTGGAAATGACGTTGCTTGCATCCTCTAGAAATCAACCTTTATTTTTTCTAGTTGAAGACAAAAATCGTGAAATGGATTTTTTATATATGAGGGGTTTTATTTCCTGGAAATGGTCTTGTCTAGAAATGTTTCCCTGTTTTGTGTCTTGCCCAAGCCATTGTTTTTTAAACTTCAAAAAGATTTAAGTTTTCATTTTGAAAACAGTGAAACAAAGTGTTTTGACGCTTCTGAAATTCACATTGCACCTTCTTTAGAGAGTGTCATCAGATACTCAGCATTGGAAGAAGCTGAGTATAATAGTAAATATTCTCCTTGCAGAGCCAGACTCCTTAAGTTTCCAGAAGAATCTGGTTGTCCATGTAGGTCAGTAAGGGAAACGTAACTATCAGTACAAGTGACAACACTGTGTTTGACTTGTTTGGTCCTCAGATTTTGTTGTTTTCCCTAGGGAAGAAGCTCTTTGGAGCTCTTTTTGGGCTTTTTGGAGTAAACAGAGTTTTGTGCCTTCTGTCTAGCAAAAGTGTGTGCTGGGGTAAAGGGGGGCAGTAGCAGCATGTGCTGGGGACATGGGAGGCTGTAGTTAACACAGAGATTGTGGACTACAGTGAGAGAACAAAGAACAGCAGGTCAGCCGTCGGAAGGGATAAAAAGAAGGAATTCCTAAGACCCAGAAGACTGGATAAAGCTTGTTGTTTAGGAAATGGCTGACCTGGCTAGATTCCAGGACTTGTCTTTGCAGGGGGGAGATGCCTAGATATGGTTTAATTTTACTTTGCTTTGCAAATTGCTTCAACTTTTTCCTATTTACCAGGTCAATTGTTGCAGCTTTTACTTGTATAAAACCTGGGTTTGGAGGGGTTTAAAGCCCTTGGATTTGGGAAATTTACAGTGAAAAAAGGCATTGGGCCACCACACAGCTGTGTTCTGGCTCCGTGGGCTTTTTAGGTAAGACCAACCTGCAGAAAACTGGTCCCTGTGTCTTCCCTCAACATCCATTCTTTCAGCCCTAGTAAACTAGCCTGGAATTAGTAAAGGCAAAACTTCCTGGGAAGTCTGGTGTGACTTCAAAGCTAAGAAGAGTTAAGGGATAGTGAAGGACTCTATGAAAAAAGCAGTACGGTTTAAATGAAGAGAGACAATTTATGTAGTCCTGAAAAGCTTTTGAAACTTCTCACTACAAAGATCACAACTCCTGCTTCCACTTTTTGTACTGAACAAAGATACCCACACCATTTACCTTCTGCGTGACAACGTAACCTCAACATTTCATTTTGTTGCTTTTCGTTTTGAAATAACATAATTACAAAGCTGTATGGGTTTTTCATTATTGTTGTTTGTTCGTTTAAGAGAGATAAATGACACGAGGATGGAATTAAAATGGTCAGTTTTGGTGGAATGAGACATTTCTGGTAGATCTAGGTTCTTAAGCTTCACAGCCAAATCAAAATACTGGCAATCCAAAGAAAGAGATTAGGAGTTAAGCATCTTTTGGCGATATTCTCTGAAGTTTTCTGTTCTCTCAATCAGTAGAGGGAATTGCCTGGGCTGCTGCGTTCTCCCTGCAAACACAACTGTCATACTTCAAAGTCTGGATCTTGACGTTTGAAAGACACATTTTGTATTCAATATCTGGTATATAATTTCCTCAGTATAAACCATCTGCTATGTGATTTTTCTAATCCCACAGTATTCTTTGCACACTTTTCCCACAAAAAATAAAATGACAATTTTTTTCTCCACAGTAAAGTTTATGGAACTTTTATAAAGTTGTAGAATATAAACTTTTAAAAATCATTTTCCTTAGGGTATATTTATGAAGGTTGCATTATTAAAAAGCTGTGAGATAAGGGTAATTCATGCATGCTATACCATAATTAACTTGGGGGGGAAGTTTTAAATCAGCAGGACTTCTGTTTTTTTTGGTTATGATTTCAAATTGCAAAAAAAAATTGTATCTTTATTTGTTATTTTCAGTTTTACAGAATTTTTGGATCCATTCCAGAGGGTTATCCAGCCAGAAGAGATCTGGCTGTATAAAAATCCTTTGGTGCAATCAGACAACATACCTACGCGTCTTATGTTTGTAAGTACTAAAGGTTTATTAGTCATTCAGTGGCTGTAAACTAAGTGCACTTTCATTTGATAAGCAGCAGGAAATCTTTCAGAAGTATAGGATGTGCCTTTAATGCTATTAACAATTGCTTTCCAAAGCAGGGATGTCATAAGTGACAAAATGTAGGAAATCGTGGGGACTTTGTAAAAAGCAGCATTACTAGGTGGCTGAATTTATTAATGTTGATTTTACAGTTTAAGATTTAAGCTAGTGTTAATTTAGAGGGATGCTGGAGAAAAGATTAGAGAAGCTTTTTGAATTAGCTGGTTGGGTGACCTGACAAAACCTTGCCATGCTCTTATTAGGCTAAGTGCTTAAATATTGAAATCGGATTTGTTTTAGGCATGTTAGGCACAGAGGTATTTGCCTCTAAGTACTTTTTTTTTTTTTTTCTTCCATGTAGTCAAAACCTTTGTTTTAGCTTCTGCCAACAGGTGTACTAACCCTATCATAGAGCTGCTGTCACCGTTCTGGTTCTCCCCAGCACAGCTCATGTCGACAAGCAGACTGCCTGTCTGATTTTGATGGTTTGCCTGGTTGTCAAAATTCATGGTTTTGGTAACCTTCACTAGCAATGATTAAGAATCATAATAATTTACATCTATAAGAGTACACTAAGATAGACCACTATAGAAATGCTAAGAAATTGCAGGTGTAGTTCAGGTTATTAAGGCAAGTAGGTCAATCTTTGCAAAAGCGTCATCAGTCAAAGTGGAGATTTTGCAGGAATGGGCATGGTAGATGTGGTCAAATCGTAGTACCCTTATGTCAAAGCATCTTTTGCTGTGTCTTCAGTGAAGACATATTCAGAATAAATGCAAATCAGCTATTGTAATTTTTCTTTTTTTTTTTTTTTCTATTTATAAGGCTCTGGCTTTTAGTTACAGAAACTTTTTAATAAAGGAACACCTTGAATGTGCTTCCTGTTTATGAGGCAGCAATATATCCCAGCCTTCTAAGACAGAGGCTGAAGGCTTGGGTTTAGATTCACCAGCATATTGTTTATATTGCATTAAGAATAAGCTCCATTAAGGACTTTTTCAGCCTGTATGGCTGAAAGTATATGTTTTTTCCTGGAATAAAATGGAAAACATGTTCCATTTCCTGAAATAGAAACTATGTAGAAACAAAACAACAACAACAAAAAAAACCACCACAAAACCAAACATTAAATTTTTGTGCTAGGAAAGAATCTGAGTTTAATTCTGCTGTTTTTCCTTAGGCTGAGCATTACCTCGATACGTTTCTCTGATCTATGTTTACAACTGAAGAGTTCAAGAACCAATAGTGAATCATTGCAAAGGGATTTTCTGCAGTGGTGAAACCATTTTTGAAACCAGTTGGGATAATCATTAGTCAGTCCTTTGTCCTCTAGGCAGTAGCCATTGGGAAGCACAATTCTGGGATATATGTGGTACATTTCCCTGTTAACCACTTCCCATGGAGCCAGCTTTTGGTATACTGCATGGTGGGTAGAATTAACAGGCAGCTGTGAGTCAGTAATGTTTGTGTAGTCTTGTTCCCCTTCTGACTCAGACCACTGACATCTCAGTAACTCAGCAAACAGCTTCTTAAATGAAGAAACATAGATAATTTCTAAATCTGTTTTCTTATTTAATTAAAAAGAAGAAAAATCCAACTCCGGCATTGAAGACAAGTTTTCATTATGTAAAGAAATTCCTGACACTAGTGTTGTACCCTGATATTGAAACATAAGGCTGTGGCTTGCCAGAAAGCAGTCTCTAAATTTTATGAACTGCTGGATTATTTTCTATACTGAGAGATTTGAATTCAAGAGAAATGTTGTGAATACTCAAACCCAGATCCAAATTGGACAAAGTTGACTTCTGCCTGGGTAGCAAGCAAGCCACAAGGACTGGGAAGACCTGACCCTTGCTCTGTCTCTCTATCAGTGGATATTCCTTGTCTTGGAAAGTAGGTACTGTCAGCTTCTGTTGAATGCACGGAAGGATGTGGGAGTCCCTGTAACTTTAGCACATCTCTGGCTTACTAGGGTGAATAATGAACGAGAGAGATTTTGTCCATGTTTCACAAAAGCAAGGCAATGTAGGAATATTTCACTGCTGGAAAAGAAAACATTATTGAGATGCATCTGAGGAGAATATTGCTCATTAGGCTGTTGCCAAATCTGTTACAGACATGAGCCATACAGAATCTTTTTGTAAAATAAAGAAAAAGGAGTCTTTAGCAAGCCAAACTTTATGTGTGCATTTTGCTGCAGAATAAAAAATACCTTCCAGCTAATGTTCTTGTGTAAGGAACAACAATGTACTGCAAACATGAATAGTTCTTAATCTTTCTCAAAAATCCATTTGCTTGTGAAATATAATGAAATCCGCAGTTTTACCAGATTTCTGAAGATTGATTGTGAAATGGTTTGGAACAAGCTGCCACTTGAATTCTATTCTTTGTTGATATTTTCTGCTGCTCCTGCTTGTTTGAAAGATTTCTAACTCCACTAAACTACCACTATAAGCCTGTCAGCCTGGCTATATTTCTACATGTTCTTCAACAATGGAATGCATTATATCTTGCTGCTGCTTTTTTTTTTTTTTTTTTTTTTTAATGGTGGCAGTTTTTTTAATTTCACTTTTTGTCTCTGAAAGCCAAAATGAAACTATTGCTGAAGATAGAGAGGAGTGAATGTTTCTGGAGAAGTAACACAGCACTGATATCCTAACTTGAATCTCTCTCACACACTGTAGACAGAAGGGAGTTTTAAGTCAAAATGGTGCATCTTTTTGCACAAAACCTGGTGCCTGCCTTTCTAAATGTAAAAAAGGGGAGCACACTCCAGACTGTGTTTTAGTCTGCGTGGCTTGCTGAGTTAGATGGCATTTTGCAGATGCAGGTGTGGGGAATTTGGTCCAAGATGCACTACCAAAATAACAAATATAGTGCATTTTCATGTTGTTCCCTACTTAGATATTCTAAAAGCATAAAATGAGGACCAGGATTAATTTGTATTATAAAAAGAAGACAGTCACACATCTTTTGTCATAACATGTCTGTCCTGTTTTTTATTTCAGTGAGTCTGTTTAAGGCACTGTTCAGCCTCAGTAAAAACAGCATAATCTTACTTAAGCCCTGGTGTTCTTTGTGCCATATACAGCTTAATTTTTGCCTTGTTTAAAAACAAAACAATAATTTTCACTTTTCTTCAAGAGACTAATTGCTTTTGAAAGACCTTGATTTGTTTTTGAACAAATGTGATTGTGAAGAGGATTGTAGATTCCAGAAGGGAATCGGTTAACTTGGGTCAGAACCAGCAAGAAGCATATCTTGCCTACAAGCTGCCTTTTAACTCTGCAACTGAAGGTCTGAGATAGAAGGGATGATGGAAGGACCAGTTGGGAACAAAATCATAGTTTCCGTGGCAAGCTACTAATGAAAAATACCCTGGTATTGTGCTTGGGATAAGCTGATAGGGCTTTTTGGAAAGAGACAGTAAATACCTGCTCAGGGAGGACAGACTGCAGTATACAGACACTGCACGAGGTAGGATGCTTCTCAGATAACTGGCACATTCACAGTGAATCATCAACCCTAGTCCAAATCGCTCTATGATAGTGGAGATGCTGTTCATGGAAATCAAGTGTGTGCATTGATGTGCAGATGCCATTTCAGAATCCTTGTGGGAGGAATCCTGTCATGCAGCACTGACCGTAAAAGAATAAGGTTCTGCTTAACCAATGAATGTACATGTAAATGTTCAGGTGCTGTTTTTCTGGTTTGGAACAAAATCAAGCAGTTTGGTCCCCATCCAAACACTTGTAAACAAAAGAATTATAAAGATATGATCTCAGTGTGTTTGAGAATGACAGTTGAAAAGAAAACAAAAATAAAATAAAAGAGCATTTTAAAACGTCAGAAAGTTGGTGCTGGAGTCTGTTGAATAGGGTATTGAGAGCACAGCCTGGATGGGCTGCCTTCTGGGGCAGTGCTTAGTGTGGAAGCAATGTACAAGATCTGTATGGATCAGCGTAGGAATTTTGTGGACATTATAGACTGTTGCTTTGTCATTTATGAAGCTGGCATTTTAAATGCAGCTCCAGGCAATTACAAATCAATTATAACCCACAGTTATGTTACAATGTTAATGTATCTGTTGCCCTGTAGTTGTAAAGACAAATCATGCCAATTTGCTTAAGGTCAGTAGTTGGATAAAAGATCATTCAGCCTTCCAGTTTAAATGGACCTAACTGAAACTAATTATTAATCAGTGGGACTGAAAAGGAATTGATGCTCTCACACATGGTATTTGTTATCTCTTGCAGGCAATTTCATTCCTTACACCACTAGCAGTCATTTTCGTGGTGAAAATAATCCGGCGAACAGACAAGACTGAAATTAAAGAGGCTTTCTTAGGTAATGTATGTCATACTTCAAGATGGAAAATGCATGATAGCTCTCAAAGATTGATTCCAGCTGTACTCTAAGCCCTGAAGAAAACTTGTCTCCGTTACAGTCCATTATGGTAGTTTTCAGTGCAGTTATAGTTGCAGGCCATCTCACAAAAGCCTTTGGTTTTATGTATGTTTCTAAAAGTGCAAATTCTGCGCCTTATTCCACATTCTACCTATAAAGGGACAGAATTCAATCAGTAAAGACAAGGTCATCTGAGAGGCTGTTTAGATGTACATTTTTCTGTCACAGCCAATCTATTATTTACCTCTTATTTATACTTGCAGGTATTCTAAATTAAGGGTTTGACTGGAAAGTCCTGTGAGACTCAGCTGCTTAGTGTAGGAAATTACTCCTCTCATTGTTTTCACTGACCTTCTCCTGGAGTCGCAAAATCCGTGCTTATGGCTCAGCTTTTCTAATCACAAGCTGATGTTTCATCTTAAACTGCCAGTGGAGTTAGTTGTGCACTTAATCCTGGACTGGGAACCGCTGTGGCTGTGTTACGGGTGAGGTCTGATTACAGCTCTAGGCAGCAGCTTCAAGCGGAGGAGCAGGTAGACAACAGGGATGGTAAGCCTTAAACTGTTCCAGCTAATTCTGGCTGCGCCTCTCTTTCGAAATCTTTTAGTGATATATGCCCAGATCCTTTTTACACAGACACCAAAACTGACTAAAACACTTTCATTGGCAGAGGATACTTTGAAGCACTAAGAACTGCAAATGTTTTTGTTGGCAGTATGTTTGAAATCTGCCCAATTCTGAAATTCTGCTTTACTGGCTAATTTACACTTAAATTTATTGGCCCTTAGGTCACAAGGTCAGACCAATACTCAACCTTGTCTTAGCTAGATAGGATGTAAATGGCACTATGACTTTGAATTTATTATTTTTTTTAGATAAGGCTGCGTTCCCATTAGCTTGCTCTTTCTCCAGTTGCTTTACCACAAGTGTGAAAACATCCTAGTTTTGTTTTGGCTGCTGCCAGTCATTTGTACTAACTTCTGAAATGTCCTATAATGATATTTTACTGGCAAGTCCATTCAGTAGAAATAACTATTTATTCATAAAATGCATACAGTCACAGTTCTGAGTTTCACTTTCTGTTGGTTAAGAAGGAGTGGAGCTTTGGATTATAGTTTCTCCATCACTTATTCTTACCACCTTTTTTTTCTAGAGAGACATTAGTTTTTTCTGCTGTTCTTGCCTTCTGTTATGATTCCCCCTGTAATGTCCAGGAGAAAACCTGCCAGCTTCCCCAGTATTCTCCTTGCCACCCAGACTTTAAGGAAATGCCAACCTTGTCTTCTGTAGTGTACCCCTATTTAGTATGTACCATAATTGTGGAACTTGTTGTGGCTTATATATGTTCGAGTATACTGTGTATTAATATGATTAAATTTGTTAATATGTCTGGTGATGTGAGGCTGCTGTGAAGATTCATTAACTGTGATGGAGCTTTACTGATTTTCTGAGATCTGGCACATAACATTCATAATGAATCATCAGGAAGTCCCCCAAAAGGTGAACTTCTTCAGGCATCGTATGTAGAAGAGAGCAAAGGGTAAAAGGATGTGAAAATGCTTTGCCTTTCATATAGCCATTAATATAAGAAAGGTGAACCAGTGCATCTAGGGTATGGAATAGTGAGTTTCCTAATGTTGGTGCCCTTAACCCTTCCCCTGGAAGTGCCTACATCTCTACTGAGTAGATAGTATGACTTTGGGTGGGAAGTATGATTTTTTTCCTAAAGGGAGCAAAATGGCAGCAAATACAATTTGTTTATCAGCTTATATTCACACGGTCATTTGATACTTGCATTGCCTGCAAGGAATATGCAGCAGTGAACGCGTGATTCAGTCAGGTGTGCAATAATGAACAATCAAGGCAAAGGTCAATGAAAAGAGTAAACTTTACCACATGTCTCAGAAAGCAGATAAATCTACGTGTCCCATTTTTTAGAAAGGAGACTGTAGTGCTACGTCATTGTTGGTCATACGCGCATGACTTTGTAGAAGATTTCAGGTCACCATGTAATCACCATGAATAACAGAGAGAAAATAATTGAAAGGAAAAAGAGAACATGGGATTGAGTGGTCACTGTGGACGTGGGTGTTGAAAGTGGAAGACTTTTTTGAACAATATCAGCGTCTCTAGGATTGACTTGTTCTTTTATTTTTGCTGGCAGCTATTGAGAAAACCCTTGTTATTCCTTTGATGGAGGACCTCCTTTTTTTGTTTGTGTTTTTTTTGTTTTCTGTTTTTCTTTTTTAACTTAAAGAAAAATAGATCCTATAACATACATTTCTATGATATATAATATCCTCAGGCAAAGATTTTTATGGAGACAGGATGAGTGTCGCTGAAGTGCAGCATCTGGGGCAGCAGTCCAATGAGAAAAAAGCTCGTGGAGCTGTCATAACCAGAAGTTATATTACTGTAACTGTTCTGCTGGAAATCAGAGATTTGCCTAATAGTTGGTTGTTTTTTTTTTCTGATGGGGAGTAAAATTCAGTGACTTTTGTGTTGTAACAGGGAGCTATGGTGTGGACTGCAACATTAAATCAATTTTAATCTAAAAGGAGTGTATGCATTCAATCCACATGCTGCTGAAATCACGGCAGAGATCTCCACAGGCTTTAGATGAGGTTCTTTGGAAAGTCTAGGGACTTGGCATGCAAGTACAAATAAAAAAGATGATTCAGTCATACCTAGTATGACAGTTCCTGTTTATTACTCCAATTTCATTTGGAAAATTGGTTAATCCTGGGAGCAAGTGTAAGGGGAAAAATTCAGGGATTTTAGACAAAACATCCCCATCCTTCTGAAAGAAAAATAATAATTAAAAAAATCCAATTCTAGTTTTAGTGAAAAGGCAGTTATTTAGCCTGAAAGTGGACTGTTTAATTGCATTGTGCATATGCATATATATACAAATACATAAAGATACACATGTGTACATATATATCTTTCTTATGGGTCTATACAGGAATTCTCCTTGACCCAAAGAGCATAAGATTTTCATCTGGTAAATTGCAAAACTGATGCATACAGTGCTTGATTCTATAATTGTTTCCATCTAATGATGTATGCCTGTGCAAATGACATGATAGGAAAAGTGGCTTTGTATAAGGAAATAAGATTTCTCAAGAATAAAAGCAGAACAAAGTCAGTCATGTGATTATTGTGATGCTCTGGGGTCTGTTCTTAGTCTGGGTAATAAGAACAGTAGGCTGCAAAGGTCATCAGTTTTCAGTCCAGTAAAGGTTTCAGTCTGTAAATCAAATGCTGTACTGCTGCAATGTATAGCTTGGTATTTAGGTTATTATTGTTCTGTTTGTTCATTCTGTTTTGTAGCTGTTTCCTTGGCTCTAGCTCTGAATGGCGTCTGCACAAATACTATTAAATTAATTGTGGGAAGGTAAGTCTCGTCATGTTATAAATGATAACTTGAACTTTTAAGAGAAATGAAGAGAGGTTGAAAAATACAGTAGATCTTAATAAAAAGATAGCTGCTGCTCCAAAGCACGTTGAATTAGAACAGGCTCCTGTGAAGCTGTCCTTCCCCTGGTGCAGGTGTTGCACAACTTCATTATGTGACGTCCAACTGTGGCAAGAATCTATGCCCTTGTGTTTTGTCATTTGTTAGACCAGTTGGCAGATCCAGGCAAACAAGGAGTTTGAAAAGAAAAGTGTGAGCTGAAATCAGTTCATTAAATTGGCAAGACAGAAGGGGAGAATCACAGCATGTGGCAGTTTAGATGCCAGTGCCACTAGTCTCATTAAACGGGAATCAGCTGAGTGCCTATATAACCCAGTGCCTGCATTTTGTGCAAAGCGTATGAGTGAATGTGGTATTTCCAGGTAACATCAAGATCCATGGCACAACTAACCTTGGAGCTAAGCAATGAGTGGACTCCTAGGTAGGACATTTTTCTGTTAGGGAAGCATAAATTTGAATGAAGGCCTCAGAAAAACATTAGCAATCAAAACTTTTGGGGAAAATAACATTTTTTTAAAGTATTTTTTTGTCTTTTGATCAAAATTCTGAATAATTTTAAGTCAAGTATATATTTGACTTGAATTCATGCACTGTTGAATGGAGTCCAACGCTGCATTTGTCATTCACCTGTTTTGCAGCATTGAGGAAACAGTATTTGTGCTCGGTCTTTGGTGAACCCTTTCTGGTACGATACTGGTGCCCTGACAATAATGGTACCTGGCACTTCTATTTTAAGAGTGCTCTTGAAATATAATTAAGAATGCCTGCACCATCTTCTTCAGGCAGACGTGAGCTCGTTTTGCCTGCACTCCGAGCCAACTAGTTGCTCTGTCAGCTGGTGTCTGAATCTGGTCACTTGCCTCGCTTATCTACACGGTTTATAAGCTCAGGCTCAGTGTGACACCAGTCAAACCCGTGTGCTGTCATTCACCTCGGCAGGGCCAAAAGAACCTTGGGGGTTTGTTCTGTGCAGCTAGAACGAGCATCAAGGCTGACATTAGAATTTGGTGGTTGTTTTGGTGCCAGCCTTGTAGCCTGAGCTGTAGTCCTGTGCGTGGATGCGTTGGCAGGACTTGTGCAGCTTGGTGGGGTTGCTGTGCCACTTTGTCGCTGGAAGTGCTGAGCAAGATTGATGGCTCTAGGCAAGAGTAAAGGTGCACGCATGTTTTCAGAGCCAACTCCCACTCGCATGCTGCACTGGAAGCTCCCTTCAGAGAGCCTGCCTGCCAAAAAAGTGACCTTGAGCTGAGGGACTTGGGTTAGTGGTGGACTTGGCAGTGCTAGGTTTACTAATGGACTCTGATCTTAAAGGTCTTTTCCAACCTAAATATTCCTGTGGTTTCTGTTGCTGTGTTAAGGCAGGAGGGAATGAACTCTGTGTGTAATAAGCAGTAAATTTAATAATCGTTTTGAGATTTGTTACTACAGCTTTTACATTTTTAATATCCATGGTGTTTTTTGTAGACCGCGTCCCGATTTCTTTTACCGCTGCTTTCCAGATGGAGTAATGAACTCTGAAATGCACTGCACAGGTGATCCAGATCTGGTGTCTGAAGGCAGGAAAAGCTTTCCGAGTATCCACTCTTCCTGTAAGTTCATTTAAATGCCGTCCCTTTTTTTGTCAAAAGCTGTTCTATCTACGTTTTGGAATTGCTCTTTTTTTGTTGTATCACGAACCTGATTTTTGCTGAAGGGGTCTGGACTTCTGTCTTAGGTCACCACTCCCAGAAATGTCTTTCTGGAAATGAAGTTGTGAGCCTCTGACCCTTCCTTACCTTGAGAACCACCTGACCTCACTGAGAGCCACAGCAGGGCCATCAGTAGAGTGAAGCTCTATTCCAGGTTAAAGAAAGTGTGATTTGGAGGGGGTGCCTGCTTCTTAATCAGATCTCTGTATGCAACCTTTGTCTATATAGTAAATATTGATTTTTTTTATATTCCTTTCAAGTATGAAATGTTGCAAGGCGTGTTTGATCTGCGTATTTATGACAAGATCTGGTATATATCTTTCAAGTCCTAGATCTATTCGTCCAAAGCTCAAGTCACAAAGACAGTTCAACTGCTTTTATCGTTAAGGTTTCTTCATGGGAGGTTGTGTGCTTGAAGGTGGAAGGGGTAGGAAGGAATACCCAGAGATCACGTTGCATTGTTTTGGTGCTGTTCATCCTAACGAACTGGGTAGAAAGTGAGGTTCAAGAAGTCCCTGTAGCACTAGAAGCTATTGTAATGTGCAGGAGAAGGATGATTCTTTCATCCCTTGTTTTCTGATTCTTTTGATAGTATCCACAGCTGGCTGTGGCTAAAGAAAGGATCCTTGTCTGCGTGGGCCTTGATTCTGAGGGGTTCTTATACTTCCATGCTCGGGTGTCTATTGCCACTGGACTGCTTTGCCTGGGCACAGGAGGGAAGAAATAGTAGCTCTGTTCTCAGCAATCGTCCTTGCAAGCAGAGGAGACTAGGTAGAATGCCCTGACTTGCTCTCTGCAGCTCCCTGAAAGGAGGGTGCAGGCAGGTGGGGGCCATGCTCTTCTCCCACATGACTGGAGAAGAGGAAATGGCCTCAAGTTGCGCCAGGGGAGCTTTAGATTGGATAGTAGGAGAATGTTCTTCATGGAAAAGGTGGGTAGGCATTGGAATGGGCTGCCCAAGGAGGTGGTGGAATCAACCATCCCTGGAGGTATTTAAAAAACACGTAGATGTGGCTCTTAGGGACATGGTTTAATGGTGGCCTTGGCAGTGCTGGGTTAACGGTTGGACTTGATGATCTTAAAGGTCTTTTCCAACCCAAATGATTCTATGAGTCTGTGACTCTTGTCAGCACAACAGCACAGAGGTAGCATGTAATGGGGGAACAGGCATATCAATAATATTGTATTTAGAGGAGCAGGTAAGCAGGAATCAGAGGTAAATTTGGCACAGATTGGAGTTTCTGTGGTTTCTTGTTTGTTCCTAGGACAGCACAGTCACTTGTCACTCCCTTTGGCTTTGAGGTGGTCCTCAGTCTAGGTCTGATGGTTTGATAGAGCACTCCTAGCTTATGCTGATAGACATTTATGTCACCTTGTGGAAACTTGTACCTCTCATTTAATTACGTGTATTAACTCAGATGTTTTTAAAGGTTCCTTTCACTGTCTTGAGGAGCTTTTTTCTGGAGTGTTTTATGTCAACTGCCTAATAAAACTTCTTTTCGTCTATAAAATAATTTGATTACTGTGAGCTTTTTGGGGTTTTTTGGCCAGTATTGTTTGTTGCCTTGTACTGTTCTGTTTCCAAGAACTGCCAATTGAGTACCAGTAAGTTATATCTCTGGAATTTGTTTCTCTAATCTTTTTTTCGACTAATAACTTCAGATTGTCTAATTATGCAGAATTGTATATTGCAAAGAAGTTGGGTAATGCGATGAATGAAATTCTGTACTGATCTTGCTCCCTCTTTCTTGTTTGAGGCTCAGAAACAAGTAAGGGATTAGTAGATGTTTGTGGATATTTTATAATCTTTATAATCCTAAACAATAAACCAATTTAGCTGTCTTAATTTTTGTTTACAAGCTTCAATTACATTAAAGAGACAATAGCAGAATATATCATATGCCATTTAGAATGAATGTTTTTAATTGCTGTTTGTAGTCTATCTTCAGATTTGGTTGTTACACTTAATTGCAGTCATCTTAGTTAAGTATTTTGTAAGCATATAACAACAAAGGCTTAGAATAAGTGCGTGTATACATTGATGTACTAGAATTTACAGATTAGCCCTCAGCAAGTGTTATAGTTGGTTACTTTACTAAAACACGACAGTCCACTCTGAGGCTGCAAAGTGTGTGTTGCAGAAGACACTCATAGGTTTTTTGGGTTTTTTTTTTTTGTTTTTTGGCACAGACTAGAGACACTGTATGTGTGGCATGCTCTGGTTAGCTCTGGCACACATACCAAGGCTGCTTGTCACACAGTCAAGTGCTTTTTGTCCCTGTGCCAGTGAGGCAGCCATAGACCACACACTGGGGTTTTACTTTGAACTGGTATTGGTTTTATAAGCACAGAGTTATGTTACTGTAGCTCAGAAAAAATTTAATTGGAGCAGAATGATGGCCCAGTGTATTTAGATCAAAATTATCAGAACAGCTTTCTCCATCATTAATATAATATTAGCGTGTGGCTGAGTTGACTGTATTTCCCCCTACAAAGCTTTTATTTCAATGTGATAAGAATGAAAAGATACTATATATGCAGTAATTTTTATCTGTTGTTAAGTGTATGCTAGGGTGAGGCAATTTTGCAGCTGCTTGAAGTACTTAGTGGTTTGAAGCCTGATGTTATAATATCTAAGTCTCTGACAAGACTGTTTTGAAACCTTAAAATCAGTATGTATTCTAGTCTCATAATAGAGAAGGAAACCATTTAATTTGGTAATCTTACAATGCTAATCTCTGCTCCTTCTGTGCAGCAAAATTATTTAGATAACCAGGATTGTCAGCCTCATTTTATCAAGACTATTGTATAGTGATACTAAATTTAGTTTCTTGCTGTTACTTCATCTCACACTAGACCAAAAGCAAAAAAGTGAAAAAGCAAAAAAACAAAAGAGTGAAAAGCAAAAAATATTATGAGAAACACAACATTATACTACCTTCCTGGACTTATGAAGCAATGTGGCTGTTGAGAATATAATAATTAATGTTTGGAAATTTTGCAATAATTTTACATTGTCAGTATTTTTTATTGTGTAATGTATGAACTATACCTCCTCTACATCCCACTCCCTGTGAAAAATTATTCTCTGATCTCAGTTTTAAAAAGCTGTCCTTCCTGCCTTCTTAACATGTAGGCAATTGCAAACTTTCCTTCCAGAAACTCAGCCCAGGATTTTTTCTCGGCTCCTTTCTCCCTTTCTTCAGCATAAGATTGCTACTAGGTAAAATGAAGGAGTTCCGTTCTTCTGATCTCTGTCATCCTTTCTCTGTTTGTGATGGAATTTGTGAAGCAGCACCAAAAAATAATTGTTTTGTTTCTGTTACTGTTTGTGGTGGGTTGTTTTTTTTTATTATTTTCATGGCTGTGGAAATGTGGAAGTATGAAGGATGCGATTTGACATAAACTATAGTACCTTTCTTGCAATGATAGTTACAAGTAGCCCACTACAGTTTGGTATTTCCTACTTCACTTGAACACACGAAAAAAATAAATCACAAATAAAAGCTGCCAGGCAGCTCATAAACAGAGGTGAGGAGCTTCAGTCAAGAGCCATTTTCATTTTCAAAACAGTTTTTCATAGAGCATTCCCTGGACAGGCTGTCAATCAAAAGCTTTGTTATACCAGGATCTGAAACCTCATCCATGCAAAATAAGGCCTTTAACAAGAAAGTCTGTGGTGCTGTGAATGTTGTGCTGTAGGGAAGCAGTGCAGAGATGTGTAACAAGAGTGGCAGCACTGATATCCCCAGACGGCCTGACCTGACCTTGCGTACTCAATAAAAATGTTGT
The DNA here is from genome assembly GCA_035590215.1 of Microhierax caerulescens. Taxonomy (NCBI): domain Eukaryota; kingdom Metazoa; phylum Chordata; class Aves; order Falconiformes; family Falconidae; genus Microhierax; species Microhierax caerulescens. The sequence goes on from JAVJGJ010000062.1 coordinate 47,491,452, forward strand.
GAACTCCCCGCCTTCCACTTTGACAGTCCAGCTTGTGCCCTGAAGGACAGTGCGCTCTCCTTATGAGAGCACAGATGACTTTCTTGGCTTAAATTACCATGTCTTTCATCTCCCTGTGCACAGGAATGCACGTAATACAAATATGAAAAATGAACGAAGCAAAAACTGTTTTGTAAAGCCAAAGAGTGACTTGCAGATAGACGCAGATTATACTTGCCTGAAACAATTGAGGCATTTTGTACCAAATTGGAACAGGAGGTGGACACCCATGAAACAGTGGTGGTGTTACTACCTTCTCTGAACGAGGAGCAGAGCTCTACCTGTACTGGCTGCACTTTGAGCTGGCATACCTCCTTCAAAGCTGCTGTCTCCTAGTTTTGTATTTTGCTGCCCTTTTCTGGAAAGGCTATTGAAGTTAGGGGACTCCTTTTGATAACTTTTTACAACAGCAGCTTGAGTTTGGAATCTACACAAGCACAACCCAACTTTGAATGACTCCACTGAAATTCACCCAGCTTGTTCTACTGGATCAAAGAAGTCCCTGGACCTTCTAGATTGTTTGGAGCATATTTTGCCTCTTTTCCAGTTGAACTGCCAGTGTATCTTGTTTGAGAGAACCAACGTTTGGGGGTAGGGAGCCAAGACTCCTGCTTGGTTCCAGTAGCTCAGAGGTGTTCCTGAGTCCCAGCTTTATATGTAGCCATTCTGACCAAAATGCTTCAAAAATGTATTTAATATTTCCAGGGTTTTAGAATCCAGTAGAAATTTTATGCTGTTCAAAGCTACTACCTGTGGAGATACTGTGCAGCTTCTCTATGACCATACTTCATTGAAAGAATGATGTTTATGAGGATCATAAAGGCAGCATCTCTTCCTCCAGCCTGTGTCCTTCCTTGTGTGTCTTCTGTAGAGTTATTTTGCAGAGAGCCTTCAGGCAGCCTGCCTTGGAGACACCTTGTGGCCTCCTAACTTCTCAAGGTACGTGGAGTAAGCACACATACTCTTCAGGGTTTGCTCTGAACGTACTTTGCAAGCTTGTGATCTGAATAGCAAGCAAGTCTCTCCCAAAAATGGCCCTGAGAATAGCGGAAGCTTCTGAACATCCAAAAGCCAGTTACATTATATGAAAGTGCTGACCCCAGTAAGGAGCAGAGGAATTCAGCCATCTCTGTGGTGAGCTTCTGAAGAAATTTTTTGTGTTTGGTGGAGTATGATAGGAACTGCCCTTTGCTGTGAGAATGTATTGTTTCCTCAGATTGCTCCTTGCCGTGCTGGGAAGTACATAATGCAGCTGCTGATGGACTGATACAAGACCCTTTACCATTTTTCTGTCCTTGCAGCAAGGTTCAAACAGCAGCAGCAAGCAACAGATAAAAAATGAATGTGAACAACCAAATGGATGGACATACAGACAGAATAATTCAGTGTATATAATGAAACAAACAGAACAAATTATGCAGAAATCAGTATACACCTTTTGGTTTCTGGAATTAATGTGTGCTGATTACCCAGCATATCAATTGGTGAAAAAATGCAGTGTGCGAATAAAGAGTATTTAACTGAATGCAATGCATGAAAACTCATTGATAAGAGGAAAAATATGGTGAATAAGCACAGGACAGTTAATCGGGTAAGCCACATGCATAGCTGGTAGCTGAAAAGATCACTGCATTTGCAGGCATACATTATACTGATGGGATGGATAGAAAGCTTTTTGTAATTGATTTCTTCCTTTTTATCTCATGACTGATGTCATTTTGACATTTGCGTCAGGCTGACAAGATCTTTCCACAAACAAAATATGAACCTGGAGTCCAGTGGTGTTATTTATCTGAAAATCAATAATATCTAACTCCTAACATTTGTTGTTGAGAAGTTACCATCATACAGAAGCCTCTTGTTCAGTTTAATTATTGCCCAGTATGTTACTGTGCAGAAAAAGTGTATGGGAAATAAATGGTTATAATACCAGGTTTAGATCTAGCGGAGAATTTCCAGGTAGACCAGATATTCAGTGATTAAAAACTGGAAAAGAAATCAGAAGGGTTCTTTTCAATAAAAGCTATTTGTTATTGTAAGTAGCTTTATGGTTTGCCCGTTCACAAAGATTTCACAATGTGCCGTTCTTTATATAGGCTACAAGCAGTGAGTGTTTGATTGTCCAGTGTTTGTGTGGACAGAGAGGTCCGAGTTTATTTTGGTGACAAAATTTGGAATTGATTACCATGGAATCTGGAAGGAGAAAGTCAGCTTTCTAGTCCCTGTTTTAGTCTTAAATTACCATTGCTATAACCGGATAAGTATCTTTGATTAGAGAATGTATCTAAATTTCTTCAGGGAATGTGTTCAGCCTACAAACCACCAGTTTTTTTTTCATGCACTAGGAAGGCTGATTCTGCATGTGAACGAAAGACTATATGTCAAGTATGTGTTTAATTAAGGTGACAGAAATACTGAACGTGTTTTCCATATGAGAGCTCATTTCTGTAAAGCACGTACTGTTCATGAGTTGCAGTTTACGTTGGTTGCAAGGGAAGAAGGGGGAAGAATGCCCTGGGACCTCTGAAGAGTTCTGGGAGAGCTGCACATGGTGACAGTGCCAGATGTAGCTGTTCTCCCTAAATCAGTCATGCATTAAATCAGCTTTAGGGATGATGACAAGCCCAGATTTCAGCTGCACACCAGTCAAAATTCAGTTCTTTTTCTAAGCACAGGGAAATGTTTTAAAATACATGGAGTGATTAGCATGTCCGTTCCTTCATTATGCAGGAGATGGAACCTTTACTTTCCAGGGGTGGGAGATATAAAAAGTTAAGTTTATTTTTTGTCTGTCTCTGGTTAGATAGTAAACTGTCTTGCAGATCCTCAGCAGCTGCCTATCTCAAGGCTGCTGGATGGGACATGCATGGCAAGTCACCAGTCACCCAGTTCATTGGACTTCCACATTAGAACTTCCATTCACAAAGAATGGTGACTTGTTTGAACCACATTAGTGCTTCATCAGCTGATGCTGACTTTGTTTTTAAACCCCTCTATGTTCTTACTCTATTCACTGGAGCAGCAAAAGATGCATGTTCAAATCCAGCAGTTTTACTGGCGGAACAAATGAACTACAGGAGACCTGTAGCTGATACATTACGATTATGTTGCTAGAGAAAGTGGTGGTGTTGACAGAGAGTCAGAGGAGGAGAAAAGAATATGACCAGTAAGGTAGCTGTGATGTTGCCATGTCACCAGTCAGGTGGCTGTAAGCAGGGGCACAACTAAAGGGGTAAATTCTCTTTTCACTTTATGGTCCTGGTACTGTCATAAATATAAAAAAGTTCTCTCAAATGTTATGGGTTAGTTTTGTTTTTCTTACCCCCCCCGTTTTGAACAATAGAGCTCAGTTAAACCCTTGAACTTTTAATATGCAAAAAAATGTTCAGTTTGCTTAGGAAGTTTGGGAATACCTGCTATCCTCTATCTGTTTTTGAAAGGTTTCACCTGGAAGCCGTGTACACTGAAATCTTACAGAATTCCTTTGGAAACAGACTTCATCTTTCAGGTCCACACATAGGTTCCTAGACACTGAAGATGGAAAAACTTTCTTGCATCATTTACAGTGTATCAGTTAATTGCTATTCACAGATGATTCCTGACAAATTAAAAAAGTTCTTTTCCTATATTAATTTTAAGCATCTTACAGAGTAGGATTTTGCTGCAGCTTAAAATTAGGGTGGTTATTACATGGTTTGTGATTTCAGCCTAGGATAAATACCTTTCTCTGATCTAATCTTGAGCCACCTAATTGGACATTTCTTTTCTGAGCTTGGTGCCTCATTTCAAATTTCTCTGAATTCATCATGTCAGTATGATTCTCCTCTATTAAGCTACAGTTTAATATTACAGTTTGCAATGTGTTCCAATAATTTCCTGCAAAATTTGTGGGTTTACTGTCATGCTAACTTCATTTTCTGTATTTATGTACATTATTGGTAGCGCGTTTGCTTGTTTTTCTCACCAAGTGTGCTAATAAGGACTTCAGGAGATAATTCTTCGGGCTACTGCACTGTGGAAGTCTCCAAGTATTGAAAACATTGGAAAACATTGGAAAATACCTAATCATGTCTGAAAGAATCGTGGGGTAGAACTAGGTATGATGGTGTGCTGGGATGGACAACGGTAGGTGAGAAGTTCCCGTGTCCCTTGGTTCTTACACCGTTTGTGGGGACTGGTGCAGGTGTAGCTCGTTCCAACTGAGTGGTTA
>JAVJGJ010000062.1:47495800-47513120 GCA_035590215.1 Microhierax caerulescens
CTGCCAGCTAATACAAGGACCAAGGTTATGCTTTAGGAGCTGTCACTGATATTCTCTTTTAAAGCCTGTTTATACGCTTCTTGGCAAGTGATATGGAGCCGTCACCAGTGCATGTTGTAATTGTACATGCCGTTAGTTGCAGGGTTCCTGTCAGATAGTATCACTTGTGGAATATGCTATGAAGAACAAGTGTTTGAAGACAAATAGATATCCTGTAAAACAGATGCTATCACAGTATATGCTTTAGTCTTCTGCAAATCCTGTAAGGCACTCCACAATGCAAAGCAAGGAAATTAATTTCAGGATACATTTAAAATCTAGCAATTTTAGAAGTGGAACGAATGGACTGAAGCAGATTGCCATTCCTTACATCTGAAATCTGAATGACTGGCCTTTGTATCTGGTAGAGTTCTGCTTTTTTCTGATGTATTTAACAAAAGAGACTGTCAGTTATAAATAGTTTTATTACCATTGCCAAAACATAATTTTATGCAAGATCCTTCAAAGGTTTTTTTTGAAAAAAAAGCAACGGTTTTGCAGTGAATGGATGGAGTCTTTGACCAAGAATGAACATGTATCTACTTTTCTGGATATTGTTAGACTATTTGTATGCTGACTGCTAATTTATTTAAAGCACTGTTTACCAGGACTTCAGGTAGATTTCTGCAGGTGGAGAAGGAGTTGAGCATATTTTGTGTGTACGATGAAGGAGGACTAGTAGGTAGTTTAGGGTATGAAGAGGGGGAGACTGAGGGATACTACAAAAGATAGGAAAAACTGCTATCAAGGGAAGCATGTTTTAGAAGCACAAATTTGTAGAAATCCAAGTCTTGTTCCTATTGCTGTCTGAAATTAATTTCCCTAAGCTTTTAGCTGTGAAGATTTTGCCATAAAATATGAACGCAGATCATCTTCCCGAAGTTGGTGATACAAAGTTTCAGGTACAGAGCTCTAAATCATAGGCAGAAAGGTCTTGGTCCATGGCATCTTAACTGAGTCTTTGACCCAGAATTCGTCTCCATAAATGAGGCCAGGCCACCAACAGCAAGGAAAAAAGTGCTGCAGAAGTATTACGTGTTTATGTTAATATAGTTTGATGAGCGAGTATTGACCTGTGGCCAAAACTGTCTCAACTTCCTGATTCAATCCAACCTTAAATGTTTGCTTATGTTCATCACGTTGCTTACCAGAGCAGCCAGCAGATGAACTAGACGCCGCTGAGCGGGCAGTCAGCAGCAGGGCCGTGCTGCAGCCACCGCGGAACCATCCTGCATTCCTGTGTCTGGTTATGGATGCCGTGACCTGCGGTGGTAGGGAGGGTTGAGGAGAGCATCACGTAGTGATCTCGGAGTGTGGGGCTCTTACTGTCATAACCCGCCCTCTCTTTCACATCTGTGGACTTTTTATTGGCTAGTCATAAGATTTTTTTATTACTATTATTAAAGTGCTAGAGGAAAATCCAAAGCCGTATAGTATACAGATGAAAAGGGTGTGTCCAGAGACCTACTTCGTGTCTCGGCTCCACAAGTAATCGACTGTTCTGATGTAAATGTAGCTTTGCAACAGCAGCAAAACCCATAGTATTGTATTCTGATCTGCTTGCCATGTAAATGATTTCTGAACTCATTATCTCCTGAAACTTTCTGAGAAAAAAGTAGCAACTCAGGCAATACAGGCTTGCTTCCAATATTGGTCAGTAAAATAGGTTGTTTAGGTTTTAAAAAAATAATAATAATTTCCTAGACAGTCAGATATCTTAAATGCTGACATGACTGTAGTAATGAAGTCCTCATATAAGCAAGTATGGGCAAATAATAGTAACACAACACATTTTATTTAGAAACACCAAAAATTCTGTGTGAAAGAAATGCCAAATTCTTGACCCTTTTTGCCGCCTTAGAGGAAGTGATTAATTCATCATGCTATAACACCCTTCAGGCTCTTATTTTACTTAAAACATGTGCAAGCAGATTGCAATTGCCAGAGTTTCGGCCTCAGCTTTAGTGACTATTTTTGAATGTGTTATTTCTGAATTGGTCAGAATTATTTAAGCTATGTTTTTCAGCTAAGGCATTGCTGTTACAGATTTGGGGAGGCTGCATGAAGCTGTTTTTGATACTGTTGTGCTGAAGGAAAAAAGAACGGCTTGGTGAGAGTTTAATTTAACCTCTTCGGAGCCTGTACTGCTTAGTATCAGCAGTCAGCGGCAGATTGTGTCTGTGGTCGCCATGAATACCCACATACGCATCCTGAAATTGATGCATCTGCTAGGAATAAATGAGTAATCACTTGGTAGTCTGGTTTGCATGAGCTTATCGATCGATTCACAGAATTGTTAGGTTGAAGGTACTGCCGGAAATTGTCAAGTCCCACCTCACTGCTCAAAGCAGGGTCAGTGAGTGTCGGTTCCTCCAGGATGGTGTCCAGTTGAATTTTCCATGTAACTGAATATGGAGATCCCACAAACTTTCTCGTAGGGAAACCTGTTTCAGTGTTTGGCCACCCTCAGAGTGAAAATGTTGTTTCTTATGTTTAAATGCAATTTTTTGCACGTCAGCTTGTGCCCTTTGTCTCTTCTCCTTTTACTGGCTCCTGCTGAGGACTCTGGCTTTGCCTCCCCCGGCACAGGGCTTTGCAGTTCCCTGTGTTGGACTTCAGGAGATTAATGTTGGCTATTGATAGAAACATCTCATTCGGTGCTAGTGGATTTCACATTGACTGAAAAACAAACTTGATAAAAATTAGTCAATTGAATAACACAGTGGCTGGAGGGATGATTAAAGTTACAATTTGATGTTGGATTGGATAGGTTCATGGGAATAAAATCAATAAAAAAATTAACATTTTCTGTATAAAAATGCTGTACTAGCAGCAAAATAAATTAAATACGTGACTTTTATTTTTGTAGCTGCAATTTAGTTACTTATATTAGTTTGAAAAGTTGACTTTTGGCTAAATTGTGCCATTGATTTTTTTTTATTATTTTATTTTTTTAAATAGGAATCTTTATTTATTCCAGAGGTTCCCTTTTGGAAGGTAAAAACAAGGTTTGAAGAAATTATTTTGTGGTATCATCTCAATTTGCTTTGTACAGCTTCCAGAGTGAATGTTAACATAATGCTGTGTAAGCTTGTATTTCTTGTGTGTGTGTGTTTTGTTGTTGGTTGTGGGGTTTTTTTTCTTCTCTATATTATATTGCCTGAAAGAGAGTTGTAGTGATTAGTGTTGAATACTGCTGAAGAAATCAGAGAGTTCAATCAGAAATCTGAAATGAAGCCTATAATCAGACTGTGTGGTTGTTGGAACAATAACAGTGACTGTTACGTCATATGTTTTTTTAATTTTCTCCTTGATGAATGAAGGTGTCTCAATATGTTTGAGACAACAGTGGCCTTTTAGAAGTGAAGAAGAAAATTATTGTCTCTGCTTTTCAAGGTATAGTTCAGACTTGCCTTACAGTCCTCATAGACAAGATGGTAAATTACATGTAACAGTTGACCCCCTTTTTATAACGAATTAATGGTGGGTTGTTGTTTTTTTTTTTTTTAATGATTCCTTTCACTGTTTATTTTTAATAAATTGCACTTTTTCTGAAAATAAGACCTAGGTGGAAATTTTCACTGCTAATTAGTCACTGATGTTTGCAGTGGCCAGATTTGCAAGGTTGTATCAGTTGTAACATCATGAAGAATTGATTTTTCACAGTGTCATATTTCATGAAGAGCCTTTGCAGGTATAAACTCATCGCAAATCAAAGTAAACATCCACTTCCAACATAGAGCATAATCTTGCTCTGATCAAAATCAATACCAGAACTGAATTGCCTGAGAATTCTAATCTATTAATAGTCATCATTACTGCATCAAGAGAAGTCATCAACAAACAGGGTTAATGGACCAAGTGACCAAGGAATTAGGATCTTAATACCTACTGTGTACTTTAATAAAGTACATTATGAAAACATTGCTGGTGGAGCATGTTACACGTTGTAGATTCTGTTTATATTAAAAGCAGGGTATGCACATCGCAAGAGTACTGGATATGAGGTAATTTGTGCTGGTTTGTTGGAAGAAAGACCAGTGTCTCTAAGAAAGGAAGACCCAACAGCAACAGGAAAAAAGCAATCGGTTACCCTTTTCTGCTGGCATAATAAATGAGATTATATCTCCAGACCAGCCCTGAATAGTAATTTTCTACTTTAAGTAGTCAGATTCCATTAGGAATGACAGGAGTAATTATTCAATCCGTTGTAACAAGCTTAAGAACATACAAAAAAAAAATAAATCTGTAGAGATCCCCCAGCCCTGTCTTCAAGTAAGGAGAGAGGACTCCCAGCTGACTGTTCTCACTGCATTAACGTCTCTTCCCTTGTGAGTAAGATCCGCCCCCACATCCTGCAGATACTAAGAACATGTCTGCCTTTCCCTCCAGCGTTCAGGTATTTCTTGGAAGTGAAGTTCCGTGTAGCTCCTTAGGACTGCTCTTCAGTAAGGCTCCTCGCAGAACGAGGGTCTTGGCTGGAAAGCTAATACTGCTGTTGGTATTTGCATTTGGTGATTGTCGTTGAATGCAGGTGGCGGTAGGGGAAATGACCACGTGTATCGCCAGCCTCATCCCTTACAGAGCATCCTGTCTCGTCTGGGAATGGCAGCATACTCACCTTTGGAGGCAGTACTCGGGAGAGAGTTCCCTTACGCAGAACAGAGTGGAATGTTGAAGGTCTGTGCCTCGCTTTTTTTCTAGGAAGAATAAACAGTTGATTTCCACAAGCTGTCAAGAGTTTGAGTATAGACTGGCTCAGGTGACAGTTTATCAAGCAGCTATTAAAGTTTATTATTGCGATAAACAAGGTGGCTGTTTAGCCACCTTTTTTTTTTTTTTTTTGGTTACGAAAAGATATAGTCATGCAGGTATGCTATTCATCTTTGTCAATGCTTGCCACTTATCTGAGACTATACTAAATCTTAAGGTGAAAGGAAAGGTCCTTACCCTTCCATCAGTTTCTCTGCAAACAGTAGGCTTCCTTCCAAGCCGTGTAAAAGCTCTTTGCTTTTTTACCAGCACCCAGCCTTTTTCATTAAAATGACTAAAAGAACTGAAGCATGAGATGTTACATCTCTCTGCTGTCTAGCAAAATTCAGCAGACCTTCTTGAAGAAAAGCAGAAAGTAATGTGATTCTTCATGGAAGCATGTTATTTAGCAATACAAAGTACTGCAAGAAAAATCAGAAAGTACCAGATAAGCCTGTTGCTTTCTTGATCTCAGGACTGTGATTTGCTGACTTACAGTCCACTGTAATTTGTGACTGACATACGATACTGAAGGAGAGGTGGTGGGCACTTCTTATTTGTTTTTGCTTTTCCTACTTAGGAGACCAGATCATACCAGGCACTCGAGTAGAGTGAGACTTCTGAGGAAAGTAAGCAAAAACATGAAATCATCTTGAATCCTGGGTCATTAATGAGGAATAGAATGAATGACACTGTGAGTCAACACGGTTCTTCCTCAAGAGCTGGAGAGCTGAAGTTAATAGTGAGCTGGGATTATAAGCCAGTCTCTGAACCTAGCTTTGATAAACCAGTTTTCCCAGCAGCTATTGCCGTTTCTTGGTTATTGTAGCTGTTCAGTTTGTGTTCATCTGTGTAGGTCTTTCTTTTCTCTTCCTTTTCTCTTGCCTAACTTCAGCATTGTGGGTAAAATTCACAATCTAGGGTCAAGGTATATGCTTGATTTCACAGCCTGCAGAAGACTTTGTTATGATGTTGTAGACTTTAGCAGTATGTAAAGCTAAGACCACTGTTCTTCTGACTGACCTTTTCAGTTGAGAGGGCTTTCAGTTACACTAGAGATCTAAAGATCAATTTTCATCTGTGAACAGCAGTGACAGCTCTTCTCTGGAGCAAAATGGGTCAGAAACCTCAAGACTAATTTGAAAATGGATGGCTTTCAACTTAACTCAGACCGAGGAGGCTGGCACATCAATTTCTGACCATCTGTAAAAGGAAGAAGTCTTATTACAGCACTGGCAAATATTGAGATTCCGTGAAACTGTCATTGCAACATAGTGCTGACAGCACCCCCGCAGATCTGCTTGGTATGCTTTTGTGTAGCATTTCTGTTAAGAACAAACCAAATGCAGAGATGTTTCTAAACCAGATGTGTTGTTAGCTCTTCCTCAGCAATATATTCTTCAGCACAGAGCTTTCTTTAAGGTAGGCAAACTCAACAGTGGGCTGTTTTAGGCAGCACTTGGGAGGTCAGAGAAGCTTGGCTACTGCCCTGTATATGAGAAGCAGGTGAATGGCCCAAGAAAACCATGGCTTGCTCGCATATTTACTGTATTCACTGCATAAACATGTGTCTTTGCTCTCGTCTAACTTTAATGGCAGGTCAGACCCTGGCCTCGTGAAAGATATCCCTTCATCCTCCTCTGCAAAGCGGAAAATAGGGAATCATAGGTCTCGTCAGAATTCTTATTTTGAGAACTAGGAGCTGATATTTGTGTATGAATTTAGCCCCAGTCCTGTCAGCTGTGAAACGTTTGGGCCCAGTTTGATCAGGAATGACTGCTAGAAGCAATTCTTATTCTGCTTACCTCAATAGGGTGATTTTCTACATCTGTAGAGTGTGAGGGTAAGATTTTCTGTGGCAGCAGTTTCATGCTGCTCAGGTGTACTCCGTTGAAGGCAGTGTTGACAGTCCCCTCTTGTAGCACTGTTTCAGGTCATGCTGTGGTCTTCGAGCCCACAATAAGGATAAGCCAGATTATGTGTGAGAGTGCTCTGCCTAGGCTGGAGCCACCTGGAAGGAAGACCAATCATTCTGTTCCCATGGGGACTTTGAATCTGTATAGAGGGTGATCAACTCCATGAGTTGGGGTGTGTGTTTTCCACTCTACAAGGGCTAGTTGTGACCAGTCTCAAATGCTACTTGTTGACTCAAACCCCTTTTGAGCAGCAAGAGTGAGAGAGCTGACTCACATAAGTACATGTTCTTGTACTGCAAATAACTGAGTCAATCCAGTATTATTTCAGTAAGAGTATCAACTACAACTCTGCTGTAAGCAAAAGAAAAATAAATTAATAAAAACCTTGAAATTGAATTATAAAGTTAAAATGCTAGGCACCTTTTTTAGAGGCTGCTGACTGATTTATCAAATTGCAGAAATCTCAGTTGTAAATATTTCTAAAAACATTAATTTAGGTCTCCTGAAAACAAAGGGATATTAAGTTTTTTGAGATAAAAGCTATGAGATAAATGCAGGAAATCAAGCATACTGTTTATGCCAGAAAGAGAAAAATACAGAACATCTGCAGAAAGCCTCATTTGGATTTTGCTGTTACTGTCAGCTTAATGTAGAAAGCACCAGCTATTACAGAGAAGTAAGTAGGTATTTTTTTTTTCCTCCCATCTGCAGAGGACTGAGCAAATAATGAAGTCAGTGTTTTATCAAATGAAACCTACACAAAAAATGCTTATGCAAAACATTTTTAAAACTAGTACTGCATTGTTGCAATGAACTGATTTCTCTGGTGATATTCTCTTGAGATTTCAGGTTTTGCTTGTTTCAGTCTGAACTAAGGCAGCGGTTTTAGAAGTCTCTTTGTCTAGGGTTCCTATGTTCTGTTTAAACAACCGGAAAGTTTTGGAGAATCATTATGTTGGAAGTGTCTGATCACGTTGGAAGCCAATGTAAATTGGTCTCATGGGTGAAACTGCCAGTGCATCATAGCATAGGGGGTCTTTTTAAAAAAAAAGAACAATCACTTGCAGGGGAGGAGGGGGGACTGAAAAAAGTCTTTGGATAATGTTACTGATGGAATTAATCAGAAAATGGAAATCAGAATTGTTGGCCAGATGTTTTTTATGTCATAGCATTTCCAGAGACAGTCAGGTCTAAATATGATTTTAGCTGGTGAGAGGTGCTCAGGGATGCAAGAAGTTCTCTATTACATGATGAGTCATTTTATTCTTCATTGTATTAGCCTGTCCTCTTTGCTGTTCTCTTTTCCCTGGTGTCCAGTGATAGGATGCATGGGAATGGTTCAAAGCTGCACCAGGGGAGGTTTGGTCTGGACGTTAGGAAGCATTTCTTTACCAAGAGGGTGGTCAAACACTGGAACAGGCTTCCCAGGGAGGTGGTTGGTGCCCCAAGCCTGTCAGTGTTTAAGAGGCATTTGGGCCATGCCCTTAACAACATGATTTAACTGTTGGTCAGCCCTGAAGTGGTCAGGCAGTTGGAGCAGATGATCATCGTAGGACCCTTCCAACTGAAAATATGTTACACCGTTCTATCCTCAGGCTTCCCCGCTGTTCCTGTTTTCTTTCATTACTTGCTTGAAATCAGTAAGTTTGCGTGCGTGAACACAGCAAGATCCTAGGAAATCAGAACTACTAGTTGCTGTAAATAACAAAGAAGTCTAAAGGCAAGGGTTAAAAGATATGTTATCAAGCAACAGAATTAGTATATCACTTTCTGGTATTGTTTAGTAGGGCAGGAGGCTAGCTAGAGTCTGAATGAGAAGAGAGTCTCGCTGTATCCAGAGAATGCCTCTTGCAGTAGGGTAGGTAATGGGTAGGAGTTAAATATGAGGAGCGGGAGTGTAATTTGCATGTTGCCTATTCATGGGTCTGGCTTTAATTCTGTTACCAAAAAATGTTGTATGGCATACCTTGGAAATGCCTATTTATCTGCACCGATTATAGTCTTGATGACTGGTTCAAATACCAATACCTGCATTTGTTTGGATGTGTCCCAGTCCAACTAGCTAAACTCTGCTTATTCGGGCAGAAGGTGTTCTCAAGATTACTCCTAAAATAGTTTTCTGTCCAGTCTACTCCTTGGGTTTGGGCGAAGGAGAGAGAAATGTCTTGGTTCCTGCTGCCCCCGCTATAAAACAGTTATGTATATGTTAGATATCTCTATATTAGACAGTCAGACTAGGTGTCTGCTTGGTGTGACTTGTCATCTTAGCTCAGTAGGACTACTACAGCAGGTCACAAAAGAAATAGCCCCTCTGCTGTTGACTGGCTGATCAGTTAATATTTTCTCTTTTTCTCCACAACAAACTGTTCGTCTCGGTGCTTGCCACTGCCTGGTGCATTATCGGTGTATTACTCCCAAGGAGTTGCCTTCTCTGATGATATCAGAGCTGATTATGCAGTTCACGCTTGCGCCAGTTCTGCTTGATGAGGCACTAATTAAGTGAACGTTGTGTTTGTGGTGTGCCTTGCTGTGTCACTAAAAATGTAAAAGGAGGCTGGGAAGTATTATGTCTTTAGAGTGAAAGGACAGCTAGCTTAGCTCCTCCTCCTCTTTTTCACTAAATAATTGAAATTAGTCAGTTGTAAAAATGAAAAGATTTTTACATTTTAAAAGGCATTCATCTGTTTGAAAAATTAAAATTATTTATGTGCTTCAGAGTGAAGAAATTGCTGAAGTTCGATAGAATTGTTTGCTCTCCTATGATAATTTATATAAAATATTACCACAGTACATGTAATTATAGTCGAGTATCTAAATTTGAACTGTTAATTATCTTTAACTAGCAATTTCATGGAGGATAATCATATTTCCTTCAGTTGAAAGTGAACATTTTAAGTAACAGATGAGCTATAAGCCACAGGTTTTTGGCAGTAATTGCTGCTGCTCCCCTATTTTCAAGATAAATCTCTTAATTAACAGTTGTATGGCAGTGTCTCCCTCAAATATTTCATCCTGTTAAAGAAGAATCCAGGGGAATAAGGAATGGATTTCTTAGATATGCAAGGAAAAAAAAAATAAAATCTCCTGTGAGTTTTATTGGCTTCTTAATTCAAACTGTAAATATACTCAGGAATGGTTGTGTTTAATGCTTTTACCTCTTCTCTGACATATTTACCTCTCGGTACTCAATAACAAAGGCTGTTTGAATTCCTGAGGGACTTGTGAGATGAATTCTTTAAAGTTTAGTTTTCCAGCTCTAATACTAAATCAGCTCTTGCTAGTCTGTTAGAGGTTCAGATTATGTATAGGTATCAAGCATACCTCCAGAAGATTGTTTTTTTCTGAATTTATAAAAAATGTGGGAGTTTATTACATGATATTTCAATGTAAAACAGTGGTTCCTCATTGGTATTTATCCTGCCTAGCAAACATGTTCTATACATTGTCTTTTTTACACTGTAGTATTTAGCAAAGTAAGAATTATTTGCTATGGTAGTAAATGGCAATATATTTTCTCCTTTTCTCTGCATGATTAAAGAGATTAATCCCAGTTCAGGGTGTCCTCCAAAGGGACAGATAGCAACTTTATTTTTGCTGTCTTCAGAGGATCTAGACTGAATTGGAAATGAAGTTACCCACTTTCCAGTCCTGATTCTCTCGAGGCAGTTAAAGTTTCTCTCAAGGGAGTTATTTACAAGTTTGGAGTGTGCATGAAATTCAGTATAATATAATGTGCAGCCACTCTCCTCTTGATGTCTTCACTTTGCTACATAAAGTGTGACTGAAGAAGGCTTCAGGTCGCTTGCCTGTTTGTTTTTTTCCCTCAAACTCTTCTTCTTTACATGACACACACACATACCCCCCCAGTGATAAGCTCCTCTTGCGAATGGTGGATGGATCAGGCTTCATTGCTTTGCACTTTGCAGTGTAGCAGGAATAAATAACATTTTCCTATTCCTGCTGGGTCTCACAGCATGAAAAGAGAAGTAGAGATCTTCTATATAGCCCTACTGCTCTGGATGTGCATAATCTTGGGGTTTCCTTTGTTTCTTTTTGAAATATTTTGGGGTATTATTTGCAGGCAGTACTAATGCTAGTAGAATCTAGCAAACTCCTTGACACTGCCTACCATGCTGCATTGTGTGTTTGACAGAAGCATTCTGATCCTCCACTGTAAAAAGTTTCTGTCCATCAAGGTGGTCTTCAGCGTGTCTTTTAACTGCATGTTACATGCTCATCTGTATGCTTCTGCAAATTCACTTCAAACAAATTTTAAATTAAATGCACGTCCCAGAAACATTGATACAAATAGTTGGCATGGTGAATAGAAGGACATGTAGCTGAGCAGGATGTCATCCGTTATCTAGGATACTACCGATGGCATATGTATAGCAAAGCAGGAAGTAAGAAGTTACCCTGGTCCAATGTGTGGGACTTGGTGTATTCCAACATTGAACTGGAAAGAAAAAATTGCTCTAGACAGGGATTATTTGTAGCTAGGTATTTCATAAATCCCCCTATGACAATGAAATGAAGAGCTGACGATCTAAAGCTTGTGGTTATATAGTGTATTTATGTTGAGATCTAGCAGAAAGAGAAATTTATTCTCTGGTTATTGATAATTGACAGGGTAGTAGCTGTTTAATTAGTTCTGACCTGTTTGAATTAACCTGGCAACTCTTATCTCAGTTTTTTTTTTTTTGGTTTTTTTTTTTTTCTCTAGAAACTAGAGGTATGGTATCAGGACTTTATTGCATAAAGGGATGCCCATCGAATCTAACAAAAAATAACTCGGTCAACACTTGGTGTTCCTGATACCTGTAAGGAGGAGAGTACATTAGCCAGGGACCGCACTAGAGCAGCACCACCGTGGGTGTATTCAAGGACCAGTTGCATCCTGATGTCATTCTGTCCTAGGTTTAGATCTGATACAAGTTCATTAGGTGGACCTAATTCACCAAGTGTAGTTGAGAAGGCTGGTGATTTTGGCAGTGCGTAAAGAGTGAAAAACTCACCAGGCAGAGAAAGCCGTCTTTCTGCTCTGACACAGTTGTGTGAGCAGGGCTGACTTTACAAGACAGCCTCTTGAGTTTACAAGACAGCCTCTTGTAGCTTGCATTAATGCTCAGGCTGCTTTGATTTGTGTGTGAGCGTTGACCCCTTCTCCTCAAAGTGACTCCAGAATCTGAGCCCTTTTAGGCTTGTCTTTATTGTGATCTCAGAGAAGGGGGGGTTGTCCAAAGTTCCTGTCAGCAGAAATGGCAAAGCAGGCTATGAACAGGTTCGCTTTTAGGACTTTTTGTAAATGGCGTCATTAACTGAAAAAGTCAGAACTTAGTTCTTATGTTTTGGTAGCAATGAGATGCACCCTGAGACCATTTTAGATATTTCAAATGTAATGAGGTATCTTGAAAGGTGCATGAAAATAAAATATGTCAGAAAAAAAACCAAAAGAAGTTCAGGAGAATTCGCTGTGACGGTCCTGCAAAAGAAACCCTAATGACTAATGCTCCAGTTACTTGCTTTTCAGATAATACAGGTCTATTTTTATTCTAACATGTCTCTGTCTCCAATATCTCCTTGTTTCCCAAGTCTGTGCATACGTTTGTGATTTTGTGATGTGCTTTTCAGGTTGTTCCTGCTGAACTGTTCCTCTTTTTGAAAAGAAATTAATAAAGTTAAGCCAAAGGGAAGGTGATTGACTGTCACACTTGAAAAAAAAAAAAAAATAAATTGCCTGTGATAATAAGCTCTAAACGTTCTCTGGGAATTGTACTTTTATAAAATGCTCTTTGAATTGAATTCAGCATTAAAATTTATGCAACCATTTGGTATCATACTTTTTCCTTCAGGAAAGATAAATATTTCAGTCTTTGAACAGTGTGAAACTGAAAACGTTCACCACAGCCCCAGCTAAAATTGCAGTAGGCTGCTGTGCAATTCCAGTGATGAATAGCATGCGTTTGCATTTGGAAAATATACAGTAATCACTGCAAGCATAAAGCATTACAGACAAAGAGATGGATCATTTTGTCTGATTGTTACATAGGCTGTCTGAGTGGTTGTTTTGCAGTTTCGTAATTTGTTGCCACTTAAATAAGTTGAGAATTTTTTCTTCAGCTGAAAAGCTGCTTAGTGTAAAGAAGACATGTATTGTGTGCTTAGCAAAGCATCCATTAAAGCTTGAGGAGCTGAAGGTCCTCATGGGGTAGTTTAATTTCCAGAAAACACCCACAAAAGCAATTACATTTTTAATGAATAATTTATTTGGGGTGCTTTAGATCAGATTCTTGTTCACGGTTTCTCACATTAGGCATTTCAACTTGGTAAGTGGTTTAGTTCATACAGTTAGGTTTTTTTAATTCACCTAGATCCCCTGTCTGGAGAGAACTGGATGTCGGGATGGAGTCTGCAGTGTCTCCAGATGCTACCATCTGCCTTATTTCTTCTGTAATTTTTTTTTTTTTTCAAAGAAGGTGATAGAAACAAACTGAAAGATTGAGTCTTACGTAGTTTTATTTATTCCAATAATGATAATGCTTGGGAGGACGCTGTTTTTTGACATGCTCCAAGTGCCACTATGGTACAGTTTTAAAATGTGCTTTGAATAGCAGTTCCAGGTACCCCACCTGCACACAACAAGTTGAAAGGCACTCTTTTAAGTTGGTAATTCCTAAACCACTAGGATATAAAGGTCAACAACCCTTTTTTGTCTTCACACAGAAGTCTACAGCTATCTAGTTAGTTCTAAAACCCTACTCAATAGGGGGTTTTTTGGCTCTTCCATTTTTTTACCCCCTACTGGTTGCTCATTCATCAGATCTGCAAGGCTTGGACCTGGTACCTTTACAGAGTGCCGTTCTCCCCTGCAGGGTTTTCCATGGCGGCAAGTTTCTGCACCTTTTGATGCAATTGCAGGATGAGAGGTTAGTACATAGACTCTGTGTGCAGAAGATATGCCAAGTTTTCATTTTTTTCTGTAAAGTATTTTGCTCATGTCATTGCTGTAACAGTAAATAAACATACTCAGATACCCCCTTTTGCTTCTACCTCAGTAGGTGCTTGTAACAGAGTGCATCAATTCTGCCTGTACTTGACTGTTGCAAGTGGAAGCAGCAGTTCTTGTAGGAAAACTGTTGGAGAGCCTTTAATGATTTTTTGCCTACATAGCAGTGTAGCTATATTTCTCTTCCTATTGTAAGCGTTGTACTGAATCTGATCCTCAGACGAAGATGGCCCATGATGATGGTGGTTTACCATTTTATCATGGGTTTGTCCGTAAGAACTTCACCAGGTGGCTGGCATTACAAGTCCTCTTGCATCCGAGATAATTCTGCTCCTCTGTCTTCAGAGTATTTCTCTGAAAATTATACTTTATCGAAACTCATTCTGGTGCTAAGTGGATCATACTTACTGGTGTGATATGTAGAAGGTCAGATGAAAAGGTCAGCTGGTCCCTTCTGGCTGCCAACTGTGAACTTTTGAAGACTCTTTATTCAGCAAGCAAAACAGGCAGCGTTATCTGCAGGGAAAAAACCCCAGCCCACTTTGTGAACTGGACCGACTTAGAGTGGTGGCTTCAAGTTGATTGATCCGATGTGTAACTGGTATTCAAAGGTCTCATTCTGAGAGTGGGAATAGGGAATTCATTTTGATGGGCAGACAAAGACAGCGTGCTTGCTCTCTACTGCCCTGCCGGCTCGGGCTGTGTGACAGAACTTGCAGTACAGTCTCTGAATGGTTTATACCCGTGTTGCAAAGAGAATCAGACACCTTTGACTGGAAGGTCTACAGAACCAGGAGGCTTACATTACAAAAAAGTGAAACGGCTAGAACAGATATAAAAAAGGGAATGGAAATAGTTTTAGTCTTTCACAATCTGATGCTTATTCATGACTAGATACCATGACTATCTAGGTACTGTTAATATTGTCTGGAGAGTGGGTATGCATTATTAAAGATTCTTTGTAGATTACGGTTTGAAATAAAGCCCTATAAATAAAGCAACATGCATTATGAATCTCAGCTGACTTCTGAATCTGTTCAGAAAGGTACAAAGATTTGCAAATCCAGGATTCTTAATGGTGTTTAAATAACCCTGGTGGCCCTAAACCAGTTACCAGTAGAAGAGGAAATGGGAGTAAACAATAACAGGACAGATCGAGTGCTGCTTAAGGTGTTTTCCGCGAATTTCAAGTCTTTTATCCCATTGAAGTCAGCTCATAGCACCTATTCCTGTAAGACTTAAATTTTCCCTTTTCAGTTCAAAATTCCCTTCATCTATCTTCATTTCTTAAGAAAACGTAGCTGCCTGATGTAAAGAGAACAGCTCAGTAACAGCTTTCGGAGGCAGAGGGAGATCAGTGAGGCAGCACAAGCCTTGAGCTAGGGCACAGACCCTGGTGCTCCAGGAGCCGGGTTTCATCCTTGACTGAGCAAATCCCTTCTGCTCTCTGCCCTTCACCTTGCCTCCTTTGCCTTCCTATCCTTAGTTGCTAAGCTTTGTGGGACAGTGTCCTCTCTATGTGTTTCCATAGCACTTAGAACAATGATAACCTTGTCTCAGCTGCAATCTTGCAGAGATGCTACAATGCAAATATGCCATTTTCAGTCTTTCAATGCATTTGCAAACTCAACAGCGTTTTCTCAAGCCCTGACAGAACGTGTGGCTTGTCTCAGGAGAGGTTATCCTGAATTCAGCAACTGGTAGTGTCAGGGCTTTGATTTGGGTTAGGTACAGCAATAGTTTAAAATATCTGATTCCTTTATACTGTGTGATTCATTCCTTTCTCTTTTTCCTACTCTTAAAATCAATTAAATATTTGTGACTGAAATTTACATCAGCATCTATCTCGAGTTAACACTGTTTTAAACTCAATCAGACTGCTTGTCTTATTTTCATTTCTTTCAATGTCTCTGAAGAGGTCTGCTTGGTGTTGTTATGTTGTTCTTGCCTTCTTTATATAAACAGAGCTTGAATTTCTAACGATCTGGGAAGAAAACACCTTAGCAGAAGTATTTGTGTAGATAAGGAGCATTGCTTTGCTGATTCTTTGGAATCTGTCTTATGCAGAATGCTAATTTTTATTATAACATTAGGCAGTATGTCATATGTTTAGGGCGTGTGATGTGTGTATGTGTGTGTATTCGTTTTCTTTGTGATAAATTGAGGTACCGACTCTAGCTGGTGCAGAAAAAAATGCTCAAGTATATTCTACTGATTGACCAATTCTTCAGTGTAAATATTGCCTGTAGGCCCAGGATTCCTGAAGAGGCAATTGTTTTCCTTAACGTTATTGACTGACATCATCTTCAAAATACAGCCATCAAGCAAAGTTGCCTGCATGGAGTGCACAGCAATTGAGTTGTCCTGAAATATATAGTTACCTTTATAATGGGTACTCCCACATCCTGGAGTGTTTCGCTCTTAATTCCATGTTCTTTTCTGCTGACTCTGCACACACTGGGACTATTGGGTCAAGCAGCTCTTTCTGGATGTGCACACTCCAGGGTGAGGGAAGTCAGTCTTACAATATTGCAGTGTAAAGCTGCTCTGCAGAACATTAGTTTCATAGCCACAAGCTAGAGCATTGTTATATTACTTTTCCATCTTAGATTAGGCGTAAGTTCCCCTGGAGGAGTGTTTGCGAGACTCTTTTCTTCCTGAACTTTAGCTTAGGGGAACACATCAACCATCTAAGGCAAAACCTGCCTTTACGTCTAGTGCAAGCATAGATCCTGCTGAACTTCCCTATTCCTTCATAAGCACCTCCTTCTGGAAATGTGACAGATCCTGAAAAAAAAAAACAAATTCTGGGGAAATAATTTTTCAGAAAATATCACAAGGTTTGCTCTAAAGCCTGTTGAGCTCAAACTGCTGCTGCTGTCCACCACATTGACAAGTGCTAGTAAAATTGCCTGGCAAATGCTAGTAATCCTGCGTAGGGGTCTGTGTGAACACCTACTCCATAGTTTGGGCAGTATTTCTTTAAGCCCTTTAAATTGCTAGGCAGTGTAGATCGCCTGAAAATGAAGCCACAAAGCACTTGATGCTTCTGCCTAGAAATACTGTCTTCAGATTTCTCCTTCTGAAGATCTAAAAAATAATAAACTGAGATGGAAAATGGAACTATGGAAATGAAACTGATTTTTGAGAGGAAATGTTTGAAAGTATTCATTCCAGGATCGCACTTGATATTGAATATCAAAGACAGAGTTTTACTCACTCCATTTGCTCAACTGGAAAATGGAACAACGCAGAGTAGCCCTGTCCTTGCAGTCTCAGGTAAGTTTAGATGTGTTTCTAGTTCCAGAGGTGTGCAGAATGGACAACTCCTGTGTCTGCTCACACAGATGCAAATGTGTGGTGTTAACCATCAAAAAAAACCTATAAAGAGCTGCAGATTTTTGGTACAGATGCCACCAAAATTATTCAGTGCCACAGGGAGAGCACAAAAGAGAGCAGTGTTGTCTTGTCATACTCCAGTGGCTAATCTTAACAAATGTGAGAGACACAAGACTGTAAAGAAGAAGAAATGTTTATTTGTTTTAAGTGTGTCAGTCTACCCTGGGTTCTAAGAGTTGGAGAGGATATTTGAAAAGGGAGGGTGTGT
>JAVJGJ010000062.1:47513220-47526365 GCA_035590215.1 Microhierax caerulescens
AGGGAGGGTGTGTTCCAGTTTCCTGAGCTGTGTTGTCTCATAGATTTATTTCTTCCGTGGTGGCTATAGCCTGGTGCTCTGACCATGCATCTCACAGCCTGTTTCTGTGTACGACATGCTACTCTTAGGAAAATACAGTCATTTCGAGAATACAGTGATGTAGAAATGTCAGAAGAAATTATTTTTTGTCTGATAGATAGTCTGAAAGTTAAAGCAAGTTTATATGACTCTCAAAGGTCTGTACACAAGAAGGTAAGCCAGTCTGGAAGAACTCTTATTTATTCAGGATTCTTCATTATTTTTTAAGGTTTGCCTCCCACTGTCTTCTGACAAGTACAGAATCAGCACTGGTTGAAAAAGCGTCTAGGAAACAGTATCTGTGGTACCGTGGTTTGATGGCTAATCAGCATTCTGTCTTGCTCTGCCACAGCCAGTCTGAAGAAGTGATTTATCTGTGTGTTTGAAGATGAAATGCAAATCTTCAGTAATTGCATTCAAACAGCTGTGTAGTATAAACTTGCAAAACCACGTCATTGTACTGTCAGCTAAAATTGACCATCCCATAGATTTATCAGCAGAACACAAAATAATTATGTTATCGCATCTAGCGTTGGAGAACATGAGGAGAAGGGCATTTGAAAAAAAGATGCCTGTCCAACTCAGCACAGATGGCAATTTTACCATTAAGTTCACTCATATCAGAACAGAATTATGTATTATGAATTGACCTATGACCTCTTATAGAGGTGCTTAGATATCACAAACATGAAAAGAATAAAGGTAGTCAGAAAAAGGATTTCAAATGCTTGGATAAATATAATTTTGCTGTCTGTGGTTTATGTGCTTATGTTTTCTTTTGATCTCTGCAGTCAGCAGCAAATTTGAGTATGTTACCTATGGAGAAAATAGGTGTCTTTCACAGAGGCACATGTTCAGCCACAGCACTAACTTTCCTACAGCCAAAAAAAAACCCCATTATTTTTTTTTTTAAATAAAAATACATATAAAAAATAAATAAATCCATCCAGTGTCTCTCTGGAAGGTGAACAGCTGCAAGAGTGAAGAAGTTCATTATAGAAACTTGGAGCTCTAGTTCTGTCATCACTGCCAGTTGCGCATGTTCTTTAGAAATAGGATAATGGAACCTAAAAATCTCATTTAAATGTAATTCAATGGCAGCACAAACTGAATCTTTTTCTGCTTTGAACCTCAACTTTTTGGAATAGCTCTAAAATCAGGAAAGATGTGCTAAAGGTTAAGCATGAAAGAGCTTTTGTGACTCAAGTTAAAAATTTGCCTAAATGTTTAATGTGCAAATAAAATCAGGGATTCTTCCCACAGCTAATGTCTCCTCCAGAGCAAAAAAGGTAAATTGCTAAAGGGAAAAAAATTGTTATTGGATAGATGAATGTCTAGCGGTACTACTGTATTTGCAGACATGCCAGATGACGTGAAAGCTGAGTATCTATGAGAAGGAAGTTCCTTTGCTTTGCAGTGTTCGCTTGCCTGATTCCTCGCGTTGCCACATTGGTAACACTGCTGCTGTGGAAAACATATGTACGTCATGGATCTTGTGGGACACTACCTTTTCCCATTCAACCCCCGAAGAACAGTGGGGTTTTTTTAAGTTTGTAAGCATGATCTCTGTAATAAAAAACAAAACAAAACAAAACAACCCCCCAAAAAATCAAAAAAAAAAAACAAACCAAACCAAGAGAACTCTCTACCTAGGCTATTTGCTACATCCCCTTTAAAATACTCAGTTATAGCAGCATTGTTTATATGGTTACATGGGAATCACTGTTTAAATTGTGAAACTCCCTCGATTTTTTTGGAGATGGGTCTTCTCAACTTACCTGAGCTCCACATATCACCCTAAAATGTCCAAGACTTTCCTGCAGTAGAAGGATCCTGCTGCCACATCCTAAAGGATCTAAAGGGATAGTGTTAATGACAAAACACTGTAATTATGTGTTTTTCTTTCAGTTGCATTTTCAGGCCTTGGCTTTACCACGTTCTATTTAGCCGGAAAGTTACACTGCTTCACGGAAAACGGCCGGGGGAAGAGCTGGAGGCTTTGTGCAGCAATTCTCCCACTCTACTGTGCCATGATGATCGCCTTGTCACGTATGTGTGATTACAAACATCACTGGCAAGGTGAGCTACAGTGATACTTTTTTCTAAGATATTTTTTTTTTTTATAGCCTTGTATTGCTTTGATTTTTGGGGGTTTTTTTTGGTGATTAAATCACAGGAGTTAAAACACAATAGTATGCTATAGATTTTCCTTGCTCCTGGATTGCTGCTGAGGGTTTCAACGACTGCAAATACTTCAGGGGCCCTTTACTGCTCTATATTTTTATATAAACAATGTACATCATCATATTTATATACAAATCTAAGTTTGTGGGGTTTTTTTACATCATCCTTTTTTTACAAATGTACACCAGTGCCATAGCTCTCTTGGATGGATCCAGCTGTAGGCTGGATCTGGCCCTCTGGGTAGCTCTCTCGTGGCTTAGCCCTTGCCCACTGCTTTTCTGGGTATCTGCTGGGTACCTGTTGGGTACATGAGTGACTGCTAATATGTGGTTGCACGTGCATTAGACTAGACTGATGCATCTGTGTGTAGCTGCTCATTGCAAAGATGCACTCAGCCGTTTGTCTACGTTCTGGTTATTTGATGCACGATTCTATGGTTCTATGATGTAATACACTGTTTTTCACGCCAATCATACTACCTTGGGCATGGGGTGGGTTTATGGCCCCTCCTTGAGATGTATAGAAACATTGCATACCAAGTTACATAGCACAGGCTATAACAGATTCTGCCCACACTGAAAACCTTGCTGCAAAATTTGATATTTTCTGTTTTCTTAATTTTTTTTGGCCAAGGTTGTAATTGCTCCCAAGGTGCCTATTCCACACTTTCCAAAGTCCAGTCCTACTTAAGGAAGAAAAATACTTAATCTTCTTGTTACATCCTATTAACAATGATTTTCCATAGTTTTGGACTGCAGATATTTCCAGGCTGATGTTTTGTTATACTGACTAGGTGTTAGCGGATGGATTCAGTATGAATAGTTATTAAATTGTAACTGTGTAATTGTAATAAGTGCTGAACATATTCGGTATGGATGAATAGGTCATTGGAGCAGCATGCAATGTCTTTCTTGATCATAAATTACATCCACAAAGCTAAAGAAACATGCCACACAATCTTAAATCTTATCTTTGCGAGGGAATGACAGTTATTGACAAGATGGAAGATGTTTTTTAAGACTTAACAGCACTAGTATTTGATAAGCGGGTGAGTTGTATAAACTCTGTTGGTGGATGAACCTGCATCCTTAAAAGCTGACATAGAACAAACAACAGGGGATATTCTTAAGTGAAGCATCAGCAGTCTGAAGGGTGCTTAATCCTACTCTCTTTTTCATTTATTTCTTATTGTCTTTAGTGGAAACTTTGGATATTCATATTATGTGAGCATTCTCATGTAAATGAGGCATTGTTATAATACAGTGTAACTAGAGCAGATGCCTTTCAGGAGGTCTCTGAGTGAGGTTGAATTAACTAGCGCTGACCTCACAGCTTCAGGGCTATGCCCCAGCATCCCCTTTTCCCTCCCAGTAGGCACCTCCGGCATGCCAACACCAGTCAGACCAGCTGTATCTCTCACAGGAAAACTGTTGTCTCAGAGTCCTTTAAAATTTGGATGTGAGATGTAACTGATGTAGAAGGCTATGCTGTTCATGAACTATGCACTTACATTACCAAGTTCGAATTCTGTGAGTTCGTTCTGTTACTAGGATTCTATCATGCCTTACCCTCCCACACCGAGCCTTTCAGACACGGACCTGGTGGACAGCCCGTAGGTTGCCCACCTGGCTTCCCTCCCGTGTCCACAGCTCAGCGTGCTACTGTCCGGCAGCGTCCACACTTCCACCATCAGAAACCCCTACCAGCTCTTAGTTCTTGTACTGTTTCTTGACCCTCTTTTTTTGCTGCTTTTGTAGGTGCCTTTCTTCAGTCATGTATCCTCCTAAGTAAACCAGCCTGTGGTTGCTTTTTCCTGATTTGTCTCCCTATTCCCATCAGACATACCAGACTTGGCACTTCTGATCCTGCTACGTAGGTCATCTTGGCTTTACGTGGAGTTGCTGGTACAGTACTGCTGGGCTGGCAAATTATACATTTCCCAAGGCCCGGAGTGCTCCTTTCAATGGTCTGGTTCACACTGGTTACATACTGTTTGCCTGTTTTCTAAGGCTGCGGCGGGCCGGGCAGGCTGGGGGTGCGGGGTTCCCAGCAGAGCCCCCTGCCCATCGCCGCCTGCCTCAGCCAGGCCGGGCAGCAGGGACACAGTGGGATGCTCCAGGGCTGGGATAAGGACAGGGACATCCCTCAGTTACTATTCACGGGCAAAACAAACTTGACTTGGAGAAGTTAGTTTATTATCAATCAAAATCAGAGGGCCGCTGGGGCAACTCTGCTGCGTGGCCAGGGGTCCCTCCTGCCCATGGGGCTGTGCCCCCCACACCACTGCACTTCCCTCTCTGGCTGCAGCTGCTGTCATTCGGCAACTCTTTCCCCTTCTTATGTTATCACGTGTTATGGTGGCTTTGTGATAAAATCTAAACTGTGCTGCAGGGAATGAGCAAGGACCATCAATATAATGTCCAAGACTTAACATTCTGTAAGTGAAATATGGAGTTGGAGCATCCTTACATTAAAAAGCCATCAAGGAGGCTCAGAATTTTAGTGTTATGAGTACTTTATGATCTCCCTTTACTTTGGCTGGAGAAAGTAATATTCAAGATCTTCGTGTCAGCATTGGTGAATATTAGGATATTTCATTATATTCTGGTATATATATCATAGTTCTGAATGTATTCACTGCTTTGAAGTCCCTAGATCTCTGTATAGGCTTATAACTCCGAAAACGTTAATATGCTCTTGAAATAACTGAAAATTCTCTATGAAAAAAGTAAAGGTAAATACTGAGACTGAATGAATATTATTTTTCCTTTATGGGCAAAGAAAAAAAGAGAAAAAGAAAAAGAAAAAAATGGAATCTGTGGCTACCATGAGCTCAAACAAAACACAGAACTATTATCTTCAAAAACAGGAGTCAAAATAGCTGCCTGTGTGTCTGCTCATTACCCCCAATCAAGGTCAGTAAGCTACAAATCTTTGGCATAAATCATGTAGAGAATTTGTGTTGCCATAGTGCTCAAACTGAGGCCCAAAATTGCATCATTTGCATGTAAGTATTTTGAAAGAACTTACCTAAGCAAGTTTTCAGCAAGTCTTGAAATACCAGGGAGCTTGTAGAGTACTGTCAGAAATCTGGTGGTTTTCCATGATTAAAAATAGTAATCACAGGCTTGACCTCATTGTTAAGCAAAATAAAAATGCAGCTGGAACAGTATTCCGGCAACCACAGTTAAAGGAGGGTAATCTGAGAATCTCAACCAACACAGGCTTATAGAAAATGAATCTTACAGTAACTAAATTTTTTACAACTTGATCGATGCTGGAGTAGTAAACTATAGTGAAAATTCTTGCCCGTGGTGCCTTTTATACCATGACAATTTGATAGGGACAGTCTGAATGGTACAAAATCAGTCAGCTTCCAGTACGGGAAAAAGAAGCTTCTGTCTGCTTGCAAATACTATGTACACACAATCACCTTTTAAAATCTTACTTGAGTCTCTATTACATTTCCTTGCGATAGATTTCTTACGTCCTTTGGCATGTGGAAAGTGAATATAGGATTAGAAGGGATCTCCTAGGCCAGGGGTCCTCAAACTACGGCCCACAGGCCAGATATGGCCCCCCAGGGTCCTCAATCTGTCCCCCTGGTATTTATAGACACCACCCCCGCCCCCCACCGGGGGTTGGGGGGGGACCAAGCAGCCACAGATGACTGCCTGCCACTTAATCTGTGTGCCAGCCCCCTGCTTAAAACGTTTGAGGACCCCTGTCCTAGGTCATTCAGTCTAGTCCTCTTCCTCAACAGACAACTGTGACTTATAATCACATTTCATGAATTTATCCATCTCAATTTAAATTTTTTTAGGTTTTCTTGCCCTAGCTAGTCCTGTCAAAAGGCTCTATTTATTACCTACTGAAAATCAAACCACATGCCCTTTGCTCTAATGTATAATAGACTGACAAATGAGGACATTTAATATGTATTTAAGCATTTTAGACAAAAATAATTTGTATCGATTTACCCTTTGTCATTGAATTCAGTGATTCACCATTTTTATTATGCTGTGGTTGCTTTGTAACTGGAAGTGAAATATGGAGACACAGGTACACACAGATGATACAGTGCTTAGTAAGTCTTGTCATAATAAAACGTGGTGTCAAGTCATATTCTAGCCAGTGCCTTTTGCCTCACTTCATTATTGTTTGTGTTCAGATCTGAGGCTTTCAAAGTCAGTGTGGCTTTTCAGTGAAATTTTGCTCTGGTTGCTTGAAAATGAAACACAAGATCAGGCACTCAAGTACATATTAGTAAAAGGCAGGGAGAACCTGGCAACAGAACGAATCCTCTTACCCTCCAGGCACTTTGCAGTTCCCAAGGAAAGCTTAAAATTGCCTGTGTGTGAAAGCTGCAAATATCTCATACAATGGCCTTATTTTATCTTCTTTTGTTTTCTGATAGGAGTATGGGATAGTAAAGAGCATCTGAGAAAGATATTTGGAAGGTGGTAAATCAGTTACCAGGCACATTTAGTCTTTGACCTTTCAGGTGCTTAGGAGGAATTCACCCAGCTTGAAATTGCTCTTGACGCCTGTCTTTGTCAGGGGGCTTTCAGGACCTGCAAGTGAAATGGATTGTCCTAGTGGCAGTGGCCCACTTCCTGAAGGAAGATCATTTCCCATCTTACATCCTACCTGCTCCCTGTCTGCACTGCAGAACGCCTTCTGGAATGCAAAACCATCAAGAGTAGATCCAGCACTTTAGCTGCCGGTTTTCCTGGGGGTGCTTGAGCAGAGACGAGGATCAGGCTGCAGTCAGTGCAATAGTGTGAGGTGTACCTGTCAGCAGGAGAGCTCTGGATGCTGTAAACGGCATAGTGCACCTCTGTTGTTCATAATGGAAAACTTGGGGGTGGTCACTGTAAATCATGGCAAACCGGAGGAAGATACGTGGGTTGCCTACCCCAGGTATTGGTCAACAGTGATCTGGGACATTATGAATGTTTAATGCCCCATGGAGACCGTGCTGTTCCCCCTGTTCATCTCCTGAAAGGTAACTACCATCTACATTTTGGGTATTCAAAATGTTGGCGATGTCCCCAACAAAATACTGATTTTATATGTCCTACATGACTGTGGTATTCGGTTCCAAATTCTTTATGGAAATTTAAAGTTCACATTTTCTGGGTTAAACTCTTCCAGGTGAACGAAATGGTTTTAATTTACAGTTGTTGCTACTGGCTGACTTTTCCGTGGTAACATGGTTCTGCTTTTCTTGCTCTTCTTACCTAGATGCTTTCGTTGGAGGGATCATTGGCCTCATTTTTGCTTATATTTGCTACAGACAACACTACCCTCCTTTGGGTAACACAGCTTGCCACAAATCTTACGTCAGCCTGCTAGATCAGAACTCTGTGAAGAAAGAAGAGAGACCTACAGCAGACAATGCAACCGGCCTGCCTCTAGAGGGATTAACTGAAGGTCCCGTATGACTTTAAGAAATGTGCAGAATGAACTTTTAGCCTTCTCACATTTGCTTCAAACTGGTCTCTTAACACGGTGTTTCTTACTGTACCTTTTTTTTCTTTTGTTTCTTTCCTTTTTATAAAGAGGAATTAAGTATTTTATTTTTAATGCCGTAATGTCATCATACTTTTAAATTTTTGGTTCATATTGACTTGCTGAATTATCTGTTTTCAGCCTACTGCAAAAAGATAGGCTACTTGAGGGAAGGGGAACGAGCAGTAACAAAAACAGTCCCATGTAAAAAACAGTTAAGAGAGTAATTTTAAGAAGATGTGGTTAAGGATATAGTAGATCTGGAAACAGATTTTCTAAAGTACTCAGAATCACCTAGAAAGTTCTGGTCGTCTTCAGCACTCATTGATTTTGATGAGTGGTGAGTACACACAGCACTTTTCATCAGATGTTGTGGCCAGCCATTTCTTTATATAATTTGATAAGTTAGGGTGTCATCCTTAGGTTTATCTTGTTGTCTTCACATTAAAAAAATCTCCACATGCTGGTACAACTTCATATTAATTGTTAAGTTTTGACAAGGTCATTCTGAGCTACTAATGATCAAGCAGCCAAAAGGTATGAATGATTAAGTGTGTGCAAGAGCCAAGCCTCGGCCAAGCCTCGTGCATTAGTAGTTCCACAGGATGATTCTAACATTCAAGAAATTCCTCGCTGTTAAAATTATCAGTTTACAGTAACATACGTTCATAGGATGGGCTAGAAACTTGGTATTGCATCATTAACAATTTTTTGAGAGCTCTTGCAGTAATTACCATCAAAACAAAATGAAAGAAAACCCACGACACTCAACAAGCTGAAGTCTTGAAAACAAATTTTTATAAATCCTAAAACTGTGAGGACAAAGAAACACAATGTTTTCCGTGAATCTCGGTGTGCCATATTCATTCTTGTGTAGTGACTCACTGCAGCATTGGTGATCTAAAGAAATGCAAAGATTTTCATTTGTGACTTCGGGCGCACAACCATGAATGCTTGTGGTGGTCTCCAGCACTGCAGCATACCCAGAGGAATGCCGGAGACAGCTTTCCACTAGACCCATTCCACGTTTTCAGCTCATCACCTTCTTGAGTATGGTGTTTGCAAAGGTTAGCTTGGTACCTGAACTGAAACTCACCTGAATCAAAACACTGTTGGTATGGAGAAGATTACTAAGTATATGGCTTTAGTTAATTTATTATTGGTAGGATCCTGTTTTGTTACATATGCACTATGCAGTATACATCACATTCCTGTGAAATGATGTAACTTTGGGAGGCAGAATGTCAGATTCCAGAACTTTTTTTTCTTAATGTCCTGTGAAAATGCAGGCAAATCTTCCGGACCACATCTTGTCAGCTGAACATTTCTTAGCTGGAGCTGCTGGTTAATCAACAACCATTATTACGGTGCTTTAGACTGGAGGAGACTGCTGCCATAATTATAATTTATGTGTTCCTGTTGGAATATGTATTGGCCTTGTAGGCATTTTGTGATTCAGACAGCTCAGTGTCTTTATGTGAGGCTTGTCATTCACTTTTCTCAAAGGTAAGCTTTGTAGAATTTTTGAGAAGAGCTACTTCCTGATTGGCAACACTTGAATTTTTGTAGAAAGCAAGTAAATTAGAATCCCCTTAAAAATAAATGTAATAATTGTGTGCAAGGGGACGCTACCTTACTATTATAAACTTATATGATATTTGGAAGTAACATTAAGGAACAGAATGTAATAGGCAGGAACCTAGGAGGGTTCTGTAGCTTTTAGGCCTGATCTGCATGTACAACTGATAGCAGCTTGCCTGTGTCAGTTACGGGTAGGATTTTTACTGACAGTTACAGTATTCTGACCTCTAGAATAGAGACAGTTACCCAAACATAACTGAGGTTTTGCTGGCGTATATATGCTAGTTCACAAAGCTAGCATCAGCAGAGGAAAATTGTTCTGGCATTGCATTTGCACTGCATTTGACAGAACACTCCTTTAGTGTAATTGAGGTCTTATTCTAGGAACCCACACAGCTTAGTGGAGGTCTAATCTTTCTATAAAGTTTTTAAACCATCCTACAGAATTCTGTAACAGGGATATCATTTTCTATTACTTCATACGGGAGGGTCAGTGAAAGCCCTAGAGTAAGGGTATCGTGTCTTTACATTGCGTAGGGCTTGGCCATTAGCTTTTTCTTTCAGCAGGAACCCTAGTCTTCCAGGTTATATGCAAACGTTAAAAAAATAAATAAATCCTCAATCAAAATCAGAAGTTTAATACTGATGCATAGAGCATTTCGCATGTTTTTATCTAGATCTGGCTTATTCTCAAAAATAAGTGGGGCCTCCTAAAACCGTGCTGTATACATTCCCAGTATTTTAATGGCTTTTGATACAAACAGGCTATCTTCTGTGGGATGGAGAAAGCTTATACATCCCTCAAATGAGTAGTGGTTGTTAAAAGATTGGAATATGAAGTGTAATGCAGCATAAATACTTACGCTGCAAAAGTAATTGGTGAACTTTGCAAAGCAGTAAAGAATAACGTATTTTAATGGGAATAATTAAATTGAAAGTCGTAAAATAGACAATGCAAAAGCTTTGATTGTAATGTAATTAAAATTATGAAAGACTTAATGAAATGAAACTTACAGAGGGATCTGTAGGTGCTGTAATTACCAATGCAGAGTCAGTGTAGGGAAGGCATTTTTGTGGATCAATGTATTTTAGTCTCATGCTTTCTCAGTGTGAAGGAAATGTAATGTTGTAACGCACCAATAAAACAACACATGAATGTGGGTTTGTACATCTGTGTGTTATTATTTTTTTAAAGAATAGAGGTTACCAACTTAATTTCATTAATAAATCACGTGGAGCATTAAAAAAAAAAAAAAGGAAACTTCATTACTCATAAACATCAGTTCCAAAAAACATTACTGATACAACTAAAATGGGACAGCTTTTCTGCTTTAATCAAACTATGCTATCTGACTTTTATCCAGGAAAAAGTACAGTGTAAGTCTGCAAGGTTGAATTTTTGAAATACTTAACCAGCTAAACTGCAACAGGTCCCTTTCATCTGTTGAGTTCCATATCTCAAATGATACTAGGGATGGCATATTTAATAACGAATGTGGTTAGACTAGAAAAGGATAGCAAAATCTAAACAAAACCAGCAGAAATATCCTGAAACCAAGAGAAGCATGAGACTGCAAACCAGTCAGCAAAATCTCCCCACAAGGAATATGTATCTCTGGCGATGTGTAGGGAATAGAGCTGGAGCGTTTGTGCCAATTCAGTCTCAGATTTTGTTGTGTACAATTCAGTCTGATTTAGCCCTCTAGTCCTTCCCCATCCATACAGCAAGTTCTTTCTATTTAATGTGAAAAGAGAACCTTATCTTCCTTCATTCATTCCATGGCAAAAAATGGTAGGGCAGGGGGGGAGCCTTATTTTTATGTTATAAAATTCCATTAACTTCAGTGGAACTGCTCTGGATCACTAAGCAAATCACATCCAGAAGGTGGAATAAAAATTTCACGCAGTTTTTGCTCACACTCGTACATTTTTAGAAGTATAATTGGCAAAATATTGCAAATAATTTGTCTACAATTTTGTTTTCTTGTGATAACATATATCCCTCCCAGGTTAAAAGACTGTTGGGTTGCTCTGACCTAACGGAATGGGAAAAGTCTTGAACACAGCAGCAGCAGAATGACGGGAGTGAAAAGGTTAGACACATGTTTCTGTTGCTTTTGATGTTCAGAATGTGTTCAGAATTGCCACGAGCAATAGGTAACAATGATTATAAAATTTCTGTATTGCCTGCTCCCCAGTGTTACTGCTTACAGTGGTGCCGCGCCAGCTGGCACAAGTACAGTACAGGTCCTATACTGAAGAGTTACGCTATAGTTACATTAATTCACGGAAAGAGAACAGAAATTCTGCTTTTATTTACACCAGGGTAAAACACTGCTGTATTACATGGACCTACTTCACAATAATACTCTTCTTATCGAAGCAAAATTTGAGCTTTTGGTCTTGTGTCACTGTAGGCTGGATCTTGCTTCTGGTAAACTCTTTTCAACTTAAACGTGAAAAGAAGAGCCTATAGTGCCTTTCTAGATGTACATGTTATATTGCAGAAGTCATCCTGTGCCGTGTGTGCTCTAAACAAGGTAAAGTCTCAGGGTTTGTGTGCCTGAACGTTTGTCCTGGGAAGGGCGGTGTAGAGATCCAGTTACTGTTTCAGCAGGCCAGGAAAACCTTCAGTGTCTGTCTGGATAATGAAGCTGGATGAACATCTGTGTAATGGATAATTTCTTCCTTGCAAGAGAAAATGCTGAACACTTGTTATTTTTCTTCAGAATTCTCAATGATCAGTCTAAGCATCCTCGCCAGATATTCCAGTGGTTTTCTCTGATTTTTTTCTTAATTCTCTTACAAAGGCAATCATACATATAGGCAGCTCCCTTTATTAGGAACACTGAAAAAAACAGAACAGTAGAAATGAAATAAAGAAATTAAGCATATTAATCAAAATTAACAAACTTTGCAAAATCCAGTTTTATGCAGAGAACGCAAAAAAATATTTTGATTAAATGTTATTTGTAACTATACATTCAATAGGATTGGTAGTCTTTAAGTAATGCTGTAAAATAAAATTCAAGGCCATGGTAACATGCTTCAAGTCCAAAAAGAACAAAGTTACATAAACCAACACCAGTATAGCTGGTGGATTAGACACAATGTGAAGATCAGTTACTAATAGTTTCAAATTGACTCTATTTTAAATACAGAATTAAAGTACCTACTAGGGGTTTATTCCCACAGTTTAAGGCGTATCTCAAATTGCTAAACAGGACCGTATTGTTGAACAATTAGGATTAACACCCGCAGGTATAACCTGTAGCCATATTTTCCATATTACTGTTTCCCACTTTTACAAGGTATATAATCTCATCTACTATCTTAAAGTCCACTTCATACTCATCTGGTAAATGGAATTTCTACATTGCTTTCCTAAAAGGCTAAAACTAAATTAGAAGTTTCCCATAGGATACACCCAGCTTCACACCATTTATTATATAGAAACTCCTGTTATACAGGTGCGCAAATTATTCCCTGCTCAGGAACATACTCTGAACAGACAGAAAACATCATTTTGCCATTAATTTAAAACTTGCTTAGCATGTAGGAAATTAAAATTGAGGCATGGTTTACTGGTGGACCTGGCAGTCCTGGGTTAATGGTTGGACTTGATCTTAAAGCTCTTTTCCAACCTAAATGATTCTGTTATTCTATGAAAATCATAGAATCACAGAATGGTTTGGGTTGGAAGGGGCCTTGGGGATCATTGTGTTCCACCCCCGTGCCCTGGGCAGGGCCCCCTCCCCCAGCCCAGGCTGCTCCCAGCCCCATCCAGC
>JAVJGJ010000062.1:47526675-47544984 GCA_035590215.1 Microhierax caerulescens
GACCATCTCTGTGCCCTCCTCCAGGCTCATTCCAACAGATCCATGTCCCTCTCATGCTGGGGGCCCCAGAGCTGGACACAGCGCTGCAGGGGGGTCTCACCAGAGCAGAGCAGAGGAGCAGAATCCCCTCCCCCACCCTGCTGGCCACACTGCTGGGGATGCAACCCAGGGCACGGGGGGCTTTCTGGGCTGCGAGTGCACATTGAAAATGACAAAACTGGGCAGATAATTCCTGATACACTGGGATTCTGTGTATTCTGAACTGGGATTCCTTTTACAGATACTTGGCACGTTGCCTGAGTGCTACAGGGGTTTTGCTTAAACTTGCAGAGATAGCCAAGAAATCAGCATTCAGACCAGATTTGAATCTTGTTTGAACCCAGATAACTATACTAAAAACATATGACCTGCAACAGATGTATGCTGAAGCTACAGAGGTAAAGCTCTGCCCATTATTATTTTGCTGCCAGCTTCTGAGAAAACTTTCCAAGGTTTTTTTTTGGTTTTTTTTGGGGGGGGTTGGGGGTAGCCCACATTATGTGATCTGTGTAGCAAGGTATGAAAGGGGCCTGAAATAAAAATCCTCACTCAGCTCTTTGAATTTATAAAACCACCACATTGATGCATCCAACCCGTTCATGAGTGCTGCAGAATGTCAAGCATGAAATGCAATTTAACCAGCTCTGTAAACCTTTGGACTGAGTTTCTCTGTTAGCTCACCAAAAAGGCTCTTAATTTCTCTGCAGCTTTACAGCTGTCATCTGTTATTCTGTTGACCTATTAGAATTTAACACTTGGTATGAAGACTTAATTCGCATGGTCTGAAACAAGTTTTATTTCCAGGAGTGGATGGGGCTGGGCACAAGTAGGCTCTGGTTTTCATTCCAACGTTTATATACAGTTTGCTTTTATTTAGTCTCTTGTCCACAGGTATGAACGTGCTTTTTAATTAACCTCCCACGTCCTCTGAGCTCCTTCAAGTCCCTTCTTGGATTTTTCATCCCCAGAGCAACGATACTGATGAAGGGAAGGGAAGTTTTTGCTGACACCTACGCATACCTTCTTCTGGATGGTGTCTTGTCTCCTTTCTCTCCCTCTTCCATCCTCTCCATAACAATTAGAGGATTTTTAAGTGATCTTCTCTGTTGTTTTGCCATATGTTCTCTTGTTGCTGTTTGAAAACTGCCTTTTTCTGAAGTCACAGCTTCAGTCAGCTTGATGCAGACAACAGTCACCCCTCCCCTGGGGCACTGATTTGGTTCACAGACTGGAATGATTTGACCTAACATTTGCAACTCCGTTATTTCCACACACTGGGAAAGGAGCCAGCAGTTACTTTGGGATCAGCTCCTTGGGTTGACTTTCACTCTTGGATGTAAACAAATATATAGGCAGACACTAAGGGATCTGCACATGTAGATCGGTGCCAGTGGGAGAGCTCACAGTGTCACGAATGCTGCGACTCCAGCCTGCTGTGCCTTGCCCTGCCTCTCCCAGGTTAAACAATGCCGTGCTGATCTCCTGGCACCCGTCCCGTGGCATGGAAACGTCTGCCCAAGTGGCATGGAACCTGTTCCAGACCTGCTCTGTGAGTAGGAAAACAAAGTCTCGCTTCCTCAGCAGCCGCTGCTATGGCTGCCCTCAGCAAGCCTGTATGAGGGAACACGATGTTAAAATTTGCACATTGCAAAAATCTCAGAAACGTGAAGAGCTGGAGCACCTGCACTTCATATGAATAACAAATGGAGAAATTGGGACTTCTGAGTAGCAGTAGTCATACTGGGGCTAAACGTACATTAGTAATGGGGAACCACTGCAATAAAAATAGCTTGGAATACTAAGAATTAAAAACGTACGTGTAGCAACCTGTCTCAGCTTGATCCCTACACAGACACGTATCCCCTAGTGGGAGCTTTTGTGTTTGGGGTGAACAGAAGCATCCATATTTGTAAGTTTCCAAGTCTAATTAATGCACTTGTAGATCATAAACAACATTTATGCACAGCACGAAATGCAGCTCTTAAGGGACTAGATATCATTACAGAATTGCCCAGCTGAATCAGAGCAAGCTCTGACAGGAGCGCTCAGGTTGCTATTGTCTCATACACAAAGCTGCTCACTCTGAAGCCACAGGGCGCTGGTAAGAAGCGGCTTTTACAATTCTTAAGTACTGCAGTGAGAAAGGGTAATAAGAGAGGCAGCCAAATACATTTTGGCTCTCAAATTCAAGGGAATTCTTATCCCGATCCACTGCTGGAGCAGAAGCGGATTTCTGTTCTTCACATTGTTGATGTTATAGGCTGATGAAGCGCTCCTCTGATCTGCGAGATGCTGAGTGGCAGGTGAGTGCACTTTTATGAGTGTGGTTTGGAGACAACAATTCAAAAAAATTCCCACTCAATGATGCCTTCAGAAGGCAGCCGCCAACGCAGCTACACTCACAGCAGGCAGATGTTTCACTTTCAAGAACCTTCTGAGACCCAAAAACTTCTTAGTTTATCCTGTTGCCAAACATCACTCGCCTGGCACAGGTAGTGGTTTACCATCCATTTAACAGAGCATGAATCCTGATGGGGCTACCTCAAGAAGAGACAGAGCACGTCAAATAACGCTGCTCTTCTTCAGACCCCTGTCTAATGAAGCAACGTTGTTAGCACTATTCAGTGACACACAAAAGCTTGGGGAAAGAATTTGTTCTGATTCCCTTTGTTCCGCACGACCAGCACTGCGACCTTACTGCTGTTAATATGCAGCCTATTTCTGTCCTCCAGCTTTTTGATGAGTGGTCGCTGCAGCAGAAGGGAAATACTCTGAAATAACGACAATGCTGATCTGCCCTCATAGTAGCCGGCTCCGAGAGCCATAGCTAAGGCAAATCGTGCCGGGATTCTAGTTAACATCGCTCTCAAACTGACTTTCTGACACCTGTCAGAAGATTAAGAATGAAGAGGTGCTAATTAAGATAGGTGCCCATTACATCATTGCTGGAAGAGATCTAAACAAGGGAATGTTAGATTTCCTAGTTCCAACAGCCTTGCCCATTGCCCCTTGCTGGTCACACAGAGTAGGTGACACCGAAGGCTCCTGGGCATCATACTATTATTAAAAATCTCCTTGAGCTTTGCATTCAATTCCTTGTATCGGGGTCATTAGGAGAAAAGAGCCCCCGCTTTACCGAGGGTGATGTTTACAGGTCATTTATTGTTACTCAACAGACTGTTGAATAACTATCTCCTTTACCAGACAGGCTGAATATACAATACTATTGTATTAGTCTGTATTCTATGCACATCATTCCTTATCAGCATTACAGAGCATTTGTGTGTACAAAACTGCATTTCATCTTCATTTCCAGTCCAACAGATTGAAGCCACAATAAAAGATTCAGATGAGAGTTCTTATTGAAACCAATATAACACTGTAAAAAAGGAAGGGGAAAAGAACATTATGGCAATGTCACAATGTCACTCTAATCTAAGAGGTGTAAGCTTGTCAATGGAGTGAATGTGCTGGAATTCATATCTGCAGCATTGTCCAACAAAGATAAAGCAATTTAAAACATCCTCTGTATCAGTGAGCGTGAAAAAGACTGGAGCCAGCCTCTTCAAATAAATCATTTCATGAAACAAAGGGCCAGAACTCACGTTTCTGGGGCTTGTTGGAAAACAGGAACTCCATGTCACAAGCATGAGAGGGGTTAGAAAATAGTTTTGATTCCGTATGTTAACAAAACTCAGAATGTTAGGAATATTTTAAAGGAAAAAAGTTTATGATCCCTCTACACATCTATCTCAGTGTATCAAGCCTTCTGCCAGCATGTGGAGAGAATGATTTACCTCTTTGCTTTTTTGAGGCTTCCAACCCACTCATGCCAAGCAAATGCCCATAGTAACAGGGTTATTCTTGAGTAAGTGATTTGTTCTTTTCCTAATTCTATCCTGGGCTGAGAAACCTCCCCCAAAATTTCAGCGCAACTCTCTTTCTGTGAATTGTTCTGATGGGAAATAGTTTCATTTTCATTTTGGCCAGTTTATTTTTAACATCAGCTGGAGTCCTCTCTTTTTAAACACTAAAAGAGAAACCCCTGTGCTACTAACCAAAAAAGAGAACACAGCTAATCCAAATTACCCATCTAGGCTAATAGAGAACAAGCACCATCACAGACCATCCCAGCCTCCTCCATCAACATTTCAAGTAGGAGCTGGTGAGCTCAGGGAGGGAGAGCTGGCTGGCGGTGCAGGGAGAGGTGCTACAGGAGCTTCTGACTAGTAAGTGGATTTACATTTTCCATAAATAAAACAGCCTCTGTACTATTTAGGAATTCTCAAGGTAGATGGGAACTGCATGTTGTGAATGCATTTCAGCTGGGTGTTTCTGAAATTTAAGCACTGCATGGTTTAAGGCAGTGAAATTGTAGAACCTTTGTATTATGGATGGGGTTGGGGGGGCAGGGAGCACAGAAGAATTGGCCTTGTTTCTTGATGACCCTTAGTTTATGGAAGGTTTCTGCAGCAAGGAGAATCAGAATCGACCTAGTGACATTTTTCAGCCTCGCATTTTTTTCTTAACATAACAAATGGAGAATCACCAGGGTTTGTGTTCTTAAGAGTATTCCTATCTGCCATTAAATAAAGGCTAACTTCTAACCTGATGTGTACTGGCTTATAAATCCAGGCTATTAATTTCTTCCATCTTTATTTTTATGGAATGGTTGTTCTGAAGAAGTCAACTAGATTTTTGAATATGTATCTATTCAATGTTTATAGTAGTTTCTAAGGAGTTATGCAGAACTGTTAGACAAGTAAATACAGATTTTGCCATTATATTCTCATGACTAAAAATAAGAGGAAAAGTTGCACTGCTTCTACTACTATCTTCCTGTAAAACTGTAGTCGTGACAGGATGATTTATTGAGTTTAATGGCACTGGTAATGGCTATACAATAAGAAGCATTTATAACGCAGTAAATACAGCTATGAAGAAAGGCGCTTGCAAGTTAAATCCTAGAAAGACTGGCTCACTATGTTGTGGTAATCCCCTAAGTAGCTAGAGTCACTGCTGTAATTAGTATCACTGTTCAGAATTGTACATGCTGTGTAATGCCCTCAGAACCTCGTGTAGTAAATCCTACAGGAAGGACTGTAGGCTTGTGTTTGCTCTGCTAAACCTTTGCTGGTAGCATTGCTGATGTTCACCTAGTACATCAAGATTGAGATTAATTTATTTAAACACCAGAACTAACAGGTGCAATACAATCTAAAACAATCCTGTGACCTGAACGTCAATGGTTTTGCTAGGAAAGACCGGGACAAAAATACACCCTGTTGTCAGCTGGACTCGGCTAAGAGCTTTTCTGTCACTTCCCCGTCGTGCTGAATTTTTTCTTAGTTTCAAAGGAGGGCAAGAGGTATAACTCATTCTTCTCAGTGTGTTAAAGGAGGAAAGGTTAGGTCCTAAGTGGGAAGCTAATCATATAATGCTCAGGTAAGTAGAGAAAAACTCACAGATGCTTTCCTCTTCTAGCCCGGCCCTCGGTGTAGCATCACAAGTGATATTTTATGGTCCAGTGATGTGCTTTCTTAAAACACACCATGTCTGTCTTCAGGCTAAATTATGTGTTTATATATTGGGTCAGTTCGAAATGCGTACATTAGTTGTTCTGCTGACTTTGGTGAGCTACTGCTACTACACAGGCAAAACCATGCAGAAGCTGAGCTTTTAGGTGTGAGGATTTGTAAAATGAGCTGTCAGAATCTTTTGTGTGCGGTGATTGCTCGCTATTGTTAAATGGTGATTCCAAAAGGTGATTATTTAAGAAACAGATTCTCCTGCAAAGCATTGGATCTTACTACTTCAATTAAATTCTATTCTCTCTTCTGCTTTCAGCAATGCAGGGCACACAGCTGAGTGGTTCAGACTTTATTCAGAGAAACTGGAGCTGGCTCATGTAAGTGAGGTCTGAGCCAGGTTCCACCCAACATCAAGCCCTTAAATGAGGCTCTGGGATTTCTTTATAGTCAACACACCATTGTGCACCTGGACTGTCTATGGGAGGTTTTAAACCTCCAGCTGCAAGTGACTCCTGACTCAGTTTAGCATGAATACAGGTATCTGTCTACAGACCCGATAAGGAAAATTTTATACCAAAATTAACGTCATTACTGGTCTTAGAGAAATAAACTTTCTTTGGTCATTGCTGAAATCAACGGAGGCCAAATGTAGCTGGGGAATACCAGTGTTATACTGTGTGTGATTTTCTCTAAATTTGTCCACGGCAAGGTGAGCTGGCAGGCGTGCTTATGGTCTTGAACAGTCATTGTAAACTCAAA
The DNA here is from genome assembly GCA_035590215.1 of Microhierax caerulescens. Classification (NCBI taxonomy): domain Eukaryota; kingdom Metazoa; phylum Chordata; class Aves; order Falconiformes; family Falconidae; genus Microhierax; species Microhierax caerulescens. The sequence continues at coordinate 47,533,005 of JAVJGJ010000062.1, forward strand.
ATAGTCCTTTACATGATAAAAGCTTCCCTGAAATCTACAAGTGGGTCAGTCAAGCTGTTCCGTTTCAGCAAATCCTGATATCAGTTATTCACACTGATACTTGAGTTCTGATACAATCTTCCACTCTTTCCTGCTGCACAGTAAATGCGGATAGCGGGATGGATAGTTCTCTGGGATACACGTGGGCTGAATCGCTTCTAATCACCTTTAAAGGTTGTTTGTGTGGGTATTTTATTTTTTTAATTATTATTATTTCTGAATACATCCAGTGTAGGATGTGAAAGGGCCTGAGGGATAAAAGTAGCTCTCATCTTTTCTTTTGCTCTTCTGGCATTCAGCTCCACTCGGCAGGAGCCGTTTTCCTGCTCTCCCTTTGTTCAGTGCCCATTCCAATAAAGGCCATTGATGCTACAGAAGCAAGTTACCATCTTGGTACTCTCAAGTCCCCCTTGGCTCTCATATCTGAGCCTCAGCTCATTTGTAGTAGTGGAATTGCCAAAGCAGAAGAATCTCACCGGTTAACCCTTTCCAGGGTCACAGTACCCAGGTGTCAGAACACTCATTACAAGTCTTGTATTGCAAGTTGCTGACTTGCAGGCTTGGTTCAATGAAAGGTAAACCTGACTTGATCATGAGAAGGTTTGTGGTTTTAGACAATTCTTTTTTGAGGTCACACATACCAGCAGCAAAAGTGTTTATGGCTTAGATCTGACAGAGATAATTTGTAATGTTTAGGGCTGTTCATCCCCACAGGTGTGGTTTGCTAGGAGGAAGCAGTGAATTCAGGCTTTTTTTCTTCTGTGTTTCTATGGTTAAATGAGTCCAGTGACAATGTCTTCCCCCTTCACATGTGGTGTTCCTAAGGAAAATAAGCATGTCATACTGGATGCACGGCAATAATCCAGACAACGATATTTGCATCGATACCATCAGCTTAAATAAGAGCCCCTGAATTTATTTGCGCTGAGCATCCCAGCACTCCGTTATTCTACAGGAAAAGCCCGGAAGAGCACCACACTGACTCATCTCACTTCCAGAGGTACCACTTCGGTGCCCTCTGTTTCTTGCTGGAGCCCAGTCTGCCGTGTTCTCTTGTGCATATCCCTTCCCACACGCTGAAGAGGACACTAGCTATGTGACCGTATTTTCTAAGAACACATACTTCTGCTACCCTTCTTTTGAAGCTTCAGAATGGATTTGAACCTGCTGGTACTGTCAGCTGTTAACTCCAAAAGACACATACCTACTGTTCAAGCCTGTAGCTGCTGTCCATGATCAAGCTTTGCCACCAGCATGGGAGAAAGTGGATGAAGTGCCCCTTCTAGAACTCCCCAGGATACATTTCAGGGCATCGTTATTGGTAGCCAGGCTAGTAGCTGCCTGAGCAGAGCAAATGAATGTGAAGAGTAAACTCAAAGACATTTTATCATCGCTACAACTATGAAAATTATATTGTAGCCTATGTTGAGCCCTATATTTATACAGGCAATAGATCTGGAATATTTCAGGTCATTAAGTATTAATGCCTAGTTCTAATTAGAATTGTTCAAATTTTTATTAAGTGCTAGGTATTAAATAAACCTTTCTATCAGGTTCTTAAAATCAACTAGGTTAATTATTGATCATACATATTATGCTTTTCTCTTCCTTTACGTTTTTTTGCAAAGTGAAAATCTTGATTGAGGTTTGAGCAAAAAACATGGGGCTACTCCCTGCTTTGTGGGTTCTTTTATTTGTGGGGAGTGAGTTCCCATTCCCCCCTCCCCTTATTATTTTATTGGGCAACAGAAAGCTTTTCATTGATAGGTGTGTGCTCTGTCCCTACTCTTAGCGTGCCTGGCCTCAGGGTCACTTCTTATGTTAGTGCAGTGGGATGACAGCAGAGGATTGAGCCGGGGAAGGCAGCAGCTGAGGCGCTTTGAGCTGAGCATTTTGCCTTTGTGCAGGCAGTGCTGCCTTCGTTTCAACTGCCTTATCTTCGTTGCTAAGTAAAAAAGGGAGATTCAGGCAATCTTTCAAGGCAAGGTTTATCTTTTTGAGAACTTGAGCTGGGGAATGGCTGGGGTGAGCCCCAGAGGCTTCCTCAGTGGAGTGCTGTTTTATCCCTTGTGTGAGGGCACACTCCAATGGCCCTTCCCTGAAGCAGGTGGAGATTAATCCCATTCACCTGACAGGGCACAGACAATTTATTTTGGATACAGCTAGGAATATAATAGAAATGGTTTGCCTCAACCCTTTTGTTCATTGTCGTTCTTGTGACTCACGAGACTGTAATGTGGAAGGAGGTCTGATTTTTCCTTCTAAATTTCAGTAATCATACTTCACTTGCCAAGTAGTTGTTTGTCGTGAACGCTTTATGGCCATATGCAGTAACTCATCTCTGCAGTGGTCCCTTATTTCTGTTTTAATAAGGGGAGCTGTGGAGTATGGAAAAGAGCTCTATGCTGTGCACTATAAACCTTGAGCCTGGGACTACAAAAGAGATGCTTCTTCTCAGGAGAAAAAGCAACAAAGACAACTTGCACTTGCACGTACATGCTATGCAAGAAATAATGAGAAACTTTTCTTTCACGGTGTAAGCCATCACTAATGACCCACTGCATTTCTGTATGGTTCAACTTAATATTGGCTAATCAGTCGTCTTGCAGCTTATCAAGCCAGGAAACTTGTTACCTGTGAATGAAGGAGAAGACTGATTTGCCACAATACTAAACCCCAGAGGTTGCTTGCTTGGATTTGTCAGATCCATAGGCTACGTTTTAAGGCTAAGTTATTTTTTTTCCATCTAACATTGCAAATTACCTGTGAAATCCATAGAAATGTGGCTCTGTGCACAAAGCTGAAATACTGCAAGCATTAGCGACCCATTTAAGAGATTATCAGTGTCTCGGCTGGGGTGCCATCCCCATGGGTATCCATGGAGTGCACATTCATTGCACGGGAGAAGGGCAGTGTTGACAGTGTGATTAGCCACCAGCATCATTTAAAAGTCCTGCTGTGAATGGAAGCCTGTGAGACAACATGTTATCAACATGGGGTGTGTGTGACTGAGAAACGGGGATACTGGCTGGGCATTTGGGAAGGTATCCCTCATCTCATGGGAAGGCTTCTGTCCTTTCTTTATATGCAGTAGTGAATAGAGAGCTAATCTACCTAGAGATAACCAGGAAGGACTGTAGTGACGTTTTTCCCTGTCTCTGGCCTTGATCCAAAGGCATTCATTAATTTAAGTCACTTCTAGAGAACACCTTTAATTTTTCAGGTTTTGTGCCTCCTAGTAGAAAAACGTCTCAAAGCCTTTTTATTGATATATTTGGGAACTTCTCCTTTGTGTATGTTCCAGGTTGAGAACATCTGGAAAACTGCAGACAATGACACTAATAAATTATCCTGCAAACTTTGTCAAACTATATAGTCTGAATTTGGGTCACTCATTTGCAAACGAGTCTGCCTGTCCTTGGTTAGATAGATGTACTGTACTGACTCCCTGGCACCTAGCTGCAGGCCATGTAGGAGATGGTTAAGCTGGCTGCTTGACGTGTCTCTAGCTGTTGGTCAAAATTAAAATTGGAGTACTGTGTAAAGTGCAGTAGGGTTATCCAATGCGACTGCAGCAAGAGATCGGGCCCCAGATTTTTAAAATATTTGGCAAAGTCTGAAATGGAGAGAAAACGAAAAACCAGAATACCAGGGAGGGTGGTGTGGACTGCCTGTCAGAGTACATCTGCGCTAGGGAAGTGGTGGTTTCCTTTGGAACCCCAGTCTAACTTTCTAGAAATAGCCTAAAATGTAAAGCACTTGCAGAAAAAAATAAGTATTGAAGATTTCCATCGTGCACAACACGAAAGAAAATATTTCAGGGACTTCCACTAAATACAGTTTGTGATTTTCAGCAGAATGAAGAAGAACATGTGGGGTTAGTTAAATTTATTCTGAACATAGCTTTAAGGTCTTAAAGATAATGAAGATTCCTTGTAGAATATTTTATTTCTGAAACAGGTCATATTCATTGCTTTGTATGATCTTTTGATTCCCAAACAAGCTGGATTTTTTACCCCAAATAGTCATCTGTAGCATTGCTTTTGGTTTTCTATCTGGGGATTCTGCCCCATTCCTAGGCGTCAAGAAACTCCACACCTTTTTGATGTTCTTTCTTGAAGTGTGCAATGGTGATGTTCAGCTTATTCTTCACTGCAAAATCAAAACTCTGCTCCAGTTTACCCACGTCGCAAAGGGGTTTGGAGCAGGACTTTAAGCACACTACCCCTTATGGTAGTAGAGATGGGTGCGTTTGAATAAACCATATTCCAAAGCTAGGAAGCAGTTTAAGGCTGGGGATTTGGGCAACAACATTCCTCAAATCTAGAGCTTTGCTTCAGGTTAGTACAAGCTCTTAAACAACCAGGGACCAGGAGCTTTGCAAGGGGACAAGCGCATTGGCTGTGCCTCATTGCAGCCGAGTAAATCAGTTCTTCAGTCCTGTATCCAAAGACTCACAACAATGTTCAGGGCCTTCAGAAGATGCCCTTGCACATCCTGAAGGAAAAAAAGTCCACTGAGATTCAACATCTTGTTAGCATCCTTAGATGACTATCCAGTTTGCTACTAATTTACTCCCAGAAGTTATCCATCACTCTAACCTTTCTATGATGGTCATCTATAATAACCTTACATATGTATTATTATCATACATCTGTATCCTGTTACCTCCTATTGGAAGTTAATGTTAATCCATATTTTTTCCATGACAGAAAACACTGCATTGACTCATAAACTATATAAATTCCTCAAGTTAAACCACTGTTTACTTTGCGTTTGGGGGTGGTGGGCGGGGGGAATATATTGCCACTACATAAGCAAATAACTATTAAATGTGAGAAGATTTCTTAGCTGAGATTAAATACAAAATAGTGGACTGGATTTCCTGGAAAGAAACATTTGCTTCCTCAGCTCAGTCAGTTTAATGTCTTTGGTATTTTACTCAGGAAACTTCTCTATTTTTTTATTAGCACAGCCACTTTTCTAATGATCTTCTGTTTCTGACTAACGTGTCTCTAATGCATTTTTAGCTTGTATATTAAATCTCATAGAACCTAGCATGTTCCGTTTCTCCAGTTAACATCAGTAGTCCTTTGCACATGTCCATCAGAACAGCATATTTCAAAGAGAATGTTGCTTCAGAAAACCAAAACTAATTGTTCAGAGACAGCCGTTCATGTGGCAGCAAACCTTGTAGCTTGGTTCTGTGAGTTCTAATATTTAGAGAAATCCTTAATGATGCTATTAATACAGATCATACCTATGTCTCTGGAGAAGGAAGGTTTGGCAAAAGTGAAGACCCCTGAAGAACATACATCTGAAGAGTAGCATGGCCTGCACCCCCAGCGCTCTGCGGTGCAGGCTGGCTGCAGGCAGACTCTGCTTGCAAGGATGCTGCCTCCTGATGAGCAAATATCAGATGAGTTTTGGCAGAAACTCACTTTTTGGCTTCCTGAATAGTACTTCCGTACCTCTTGAATTTTTACCAACAGTTCATGTATGAAATGCTTCTATTTCTTCTACGTTAATCTGTCATGAATTATCCATTACAGATGATATACTTAATTTTATATCCACCAAGGGATAAGTCTGGAAGTATTTGAGAAAGGCTGTGGATCAACTAGATGGAAAGCTGGCTAAATAACCTACATTTATCTTTACTAATGAATTGTAATGACTTATCTTTACTAATTAATTCTAATGACTGATGGCATACCAATCACTATAATAATGCAGCTCTTATGCACCAGAGCTGGCAGGAAAGCCTTGCCTACCAGGGAGAGCAGCACGCATTTGGCACACTGTACGTTGACACCTACCTCCATGTTGTGAGGGATAGCCTTACGTAGCTGAAGGCTTTAAAAAAAATTGAATTTCAGGGTCAATATTTAACCCCTGGTTGAAGGTCCCACAACCTGTTATTAAACTGAAGGTAGCATCTCGAAAGTAAACATCAAAGCTTGGAAGAAGGTCTGGTGGTAGAAAGTGTGAGACAGAAATAGTTCAATTGGAAATATGTTTCCACTTTCCTAAGTGAAAAGACGTATTCCTAATAATTTCTGATTGTTAATGATAAGTAGTAGCAATATCATCACTATTTGAAGACCATACAGCAGGTCTGTCTTTCTAAAATTTATGTTCTAATTAAATCTCAGGTTAATGGGAAATCAGGCTAAAGAAAAATCACCATATTTTTTTCTTGGTTAAAATCCATTAATCTATGTAAGTGGATGATTAAACTTGCAACCAGGAAACAGTTTCTGGCTTTAGAATGTGGACTCCGGCTGTGAGAAATAAAAAGGTCCAAAGGAAAACTTTCAGAGAAGTTCCTGAAGTTGTAATTATTTCCTTTTCATCCGTTTGCAAGGGAAGTTTAAGGTTTCAGGATTTACTGGAAGAATAGGGATGCTAAACACATACAGATTTATTTTAGCAGTGTTAAACTTTTCTCACCACAGTCTCTTGACTGATAAATATGCATTTAATTTTCCAAATTTTTATTGCCAAAGCTATTGGGAAGAATTTTTGTTGTATTTTTCCTATTTACATATTTTTAGCTACTAGGAGATGATGGCTTTTTTTTAGGTTCTTTTAATTTTATATTTCTGCAGCATTAAGCTAGTAATGCACACAAGCAAATAGGCATATATTTTACGTAGTAATTTTGCAAGCAAAAAGAAATTAAGTGGGTTTTGGCTCTGGATGCGTGAGCTCCCAAGAGAGATCGACCCACTGCACTGAAAACTTGACATGCTTTGTGTAACTCTTGTCCATAACTTATCTCTGGGCCTATCTCCAAACTGTGGAACGAGAAATCTAATAATTTGGTTCATCATATTCATTTAGACTTGATACTAATAAAAATACCTCACCACCTGGCATCATTATGGTTCTTATTGCGGTTTTCTGATTAAGCAAAGTCTATAAACTTTTAACCCTCCAAAAATCAGGGGTTTGCAGTAGTTTTGGTGAGAATATTCACGCATCTGAGCTCCTGCTCCATCACAGCTAGGTAAAGCGTTCTCATGCGTGCCCTGTCCCGGTAGCTCACCATGCTCTTGGAAAGGCTGATACATCCCCCACGGGGGACAGCGGTTATCAGCAGTTCTTGTGCCGATATGGATGTTTTTTGCAGGAGGCTTTTTGCTTTCAAAGGAGCTTTTAATGCACACATACCAGATACATGGCAGAACATGCACATTTTTAGGTATTTGTACGCCTACTTTCAATCATATTAACACCTCAGGTTGTTGGAGAATTATTTAAATCCTCCATGTAATCAGGAGAACAGGAGGGCTAGCAGTGATGTATGTGGGTAGATTTCAGCTTAGATCTTCAGCCTGGCTACATGGGTAATATCCTACACAGCATTATTCTGTGCTGTTTTCTTTGTGAGTGTGTACTGTTAGGAACATAACAAGCCTTAGTGTTCTGGGTAAATAATGAATAATGTATTTGTTTAAAACATCAGCTTAAACTATACGTGGGAAACCTGGAGGAAGCCTTGTTTTGCATCAGTACAGCTCAGCTCTGTTTTCTAGGGTAAGAAAAAACACTTCCAGTGTGGGATGTGTCCTCATCCCATCAGTTCTTTGGTACTGACAACTGCCTAAACTTTTGGGTATCTCCTAAGCTGATTAGCAGTCACTTGTTAAGTGCAGTGTGCATTTAATCACTGCTGATCACTGTTTCCCAGCAAGAATCCCTTTAGGAGATGTCAGCCATCCTTCCTCTGGGGTTTAGGGCACAATCCTTTAAGAAGGTGCAGTCCACTTTATCTTCCTTTTCAGGCAAAATACAGCGAAAACATAAAACCCAATGTTCGTGAAATGCGGAAAGTTGGTGCCTGTGTTTGCCAACATTGCCTTGTTTTGTACTGCTCTGCGGGTTTCGTGTTGGCAGTGCTGCAGTGAACAAACTCCATTCATTCTGGTTATGATGCCTGCACTGCAGCTGTCCCTGCTTCCTGAAGTTCAGGTTTCTCAGATTTGGTTGAAAGACCCAACTAAGCATTTTCTACATCCACCTTGGGGATGGCAGGTGACCTCGCCTACTGTACTGTACACGTTTGGAGAAGCAACTTCACGTAGCCATCAGGCTGCTGCAGATAACCTATCCCACTGCCACGTATGAGCAAGTCACCTGTTTCTGATGCATCCTGTGTCAGTCCCGTGTTGCCCTGGTGGAGCTGTGACCCCTAAACCAAGCTATACTTTGCAATGCTCCCTCTGTAAGCTCTCGCTGCGCCCAGCATCGGTTCTGTCAGCCCTGCCAGCTCCTGGGACCACTCCCAGCCCAGCCAGTGCCTGAGGGACAGTGCTGGTGGCTCGGGCCATGGCTCCTGCAGGGCTCGCCCTTCCCAGATCTGCTGGGAGAGCTGTGCTGCTGGGGGGCTTCCTGGGCAACCGGCTCAATTAGATGGATGTGACAGTTGTGTCTATTGCTGCTGGTTTTGTGTATTTAGGTCAGTGAGAGCGAGTTATTTGCACAAACACCAGCTTGTCACTGAAGCATTGAGACCAGTATCAGGTACGATAAGATGCTGAAGTACTGTTTGAAGAGCGTTTTGTCAAGAAAATTTTCCATTGCTGCTGAAGCTTAACAGCTCAGACTTTTCTAAAGCTACTCTTCCCAGCCTTACATTATTGGGATATTTGTCTCCTTGCTACCATTACGCTAATTGCCATGCTTCTCTCTGGAGTGCCTGTGGTGCTGAGCATAGCTCAAGTAACTACCACAAATTCATTTTTTAAAAAAAATATTTTTAGAGACAACATCCATAACCCAAGTGATATGTGGTATTTAAATATTTTCATTCTCACTCAGAATGTTTGCTGTTATCGGCAGCAGCATGTGTTCCTCTGTATCTGTTTATCAGGAACTGTTGGGTCTACAGGGGTAGGGTCAGGTCCTCTTTCCTTATGACCAGACCACACGCCGCAGCAGGAGGGCTGAGGGATATATGGTTTGTGGACCACACAGATCCTTCCAGCTCTGATCTCTGCCTGCTCTAAGAATCCATCCTTACTCTCTGTATGGGATGTTTTATTCCTCTGCTTTGCTAATGAACTTTTCATACACGTAGCAGCCAATGTATTTTACTAAACATTCTCCCCTGAAAAGTGTTTAGGTCCCACATTTTAGTGAGAGCTCGCTCTCCATGCTCTGGCTGTTTGCTTTCTATTGCCTGAGGCATCTGGCCCCATCCTGGCACATGCACCAGCATCCAACACCATCACACAGTCAGGACGCTTCTATTCTCCAACTGATAATCAGAGTTTGCTACTTTTCACCAAAAATGTCACATCCATTACAGAGTGGTATCTCTGTTTTATTGGTTTCCTCTAAAATAAATGGCCCCAAGCCCAATCTCGCTTTCTACAATTTAGCTAACTATTGCTCTCAGCGCTGCTTTACAACATACCACAGCAGATGTTTTTTGCCTCGCAGCTCTGCGAAAGCTGGTGGAAGCAGTTAGTGTTTTCATTAACCCTTTTGGCAGTCAGCTGTGCAGCATGGTTTCTGTTTGGGGATTTGTTCTTTGTCTGACTCTCTTGTCAAGTTCTTGGATTTTTACAGTTCTAGAGCTGTCAGTTGCTGCTGTTGTTCCTTCTGCTGTTCTTAATGAATTTTCCCCTGCATGCCTGTTCAGCTTAGATCTCTTCACTGTGTGATTTTGATTTTTCCATTGCATTTATAGTCCCCAGTCTGCTGAGGCTGACTGGGTCCCATTGCCTTGCAGGTGCTAATTCACCTTGATAGGGGCTAATTCTGGGCCAACTGCATTTCTGTGTGGCTCTTCTCATAGCAGTCAAGGTAAAGTCCCAGAAAGGACTTGCTTAGCCAAAGTTGTAAGGCTTTTCCATTCTAATTGGTGAAACTGAAGAAAATGTCTGCTTTTTCAGCTCCCTCTAAACCACATATTTCTCACACTTCCTGTGAGTGTGTGGCTCCTCAAACTCCTGGAACATGATGACAGTATTTAAATTCATCTTCCTGAGTTAACCGAGTACCATTAAAACAACAAGTGCCTCAAACACAGATCTTGTCAGAAACAAGTTTTCTTCTGACTAGATTTGTTAGTGTCTGTAGCTCACGGGTGCAGGGCACTTATGTCTTCTGCTGTTTACATCCTCTTTCCATCCATTCCTCCAACACTTTAACTATCATCCCGCTACTTCTGCTACCTTCTACTTAAGGTATTGCTGTTTCTTTTTAATTTGCTTTGGTTCTGCTAGCTGTTATTTTGGAATCACCGAAGGACACTGACAGAGATTTCCATGCTAAAAACCTGAATTCCAGCTGCTGGACAGGGATGAGGTGGATAAGGTGCTTTGCATAAAGCACTCACTGCTTCTAACTCTTGTGTGTCAAGGTGGTTCTTCAGAGTAACCAGTTGCTTTTTTTTATCCTGTGGATTGACTGACTTACCTCATTACCAATAGAAAGATAAAGGGTTAGATGAATCCTTACAAAATAATTATGTGGACATCATACCTCAGAGAACTCTACTCCAGCAAGAGATAATTTAGTCCTCTGTTAGAGTCCTATTTCTCCCTGATTGATACCAACTTGAGATTGCTAATTGTCTCAGAAAATAGATGTACTGCAGCTATAGCGTGCCTGGCCTTTCTGATTACATCCAGCCGCAAGAATATGTTTGTATTACCCAACGGTTGAGTGAAGTTTAATAGATACCATTACTGTGCCAGTCAATAAAGAAATGAGCAGAAAGGCTTACTGCAGATTGTGTGTTTGAGGAGAGTCAACTCATTAATCTAATTATCTACAAGCTCTCTAAAAATGTCTTATTGACTGTGGTTGTTGAAGTAGCTACTCAAACAAATTGCACAGTGCTGAGTGGACGCAAAGTCCCTCCGTCGAGGCAGTGCAGCCCTGTTGCAAATTCCTGTTCTTGCTGCTAACCAGCGCTGAGCAAAGGGGACGTGCTGCCCTGTGTGTGGACGGAACTCACAGCAATGTGCTTCTGATGTGGATGATGAATGAGAACTGGGTGAAGAAAGCACCCATCCCAAAGAAAAGTTATCTTGGATTAACAGTCTGTATGCAAAATGTTTGCTGATAATGCAGTCAGTTGCGAAGCCCGTGCTGGTGTTGCACGTGTGGCTTTATCGCACTGAACTGTAAAATACTAGGTAAGAAAGCAAATATATGGGATTTATTCTGCTTCATAGTGATAAAACTTGAATGGGGCAATTGTAAGGGCCAGAAGCCAAGCCTACTGGCTTTTAAACTACCAAGTTGTCCATGTACCAGGCTCCCGCCACAGTTTGTGTTGTCCTTTTTGGAGGAGTAAACATGTCTGTCAGGGCTGAAGAAGTGACCTTGAACCAGGACAAGCAGAAACCAGCCAACATTTGAGTTCAGTCAGTCTAAGCCCTGAGGCTGCTTTGAGCTTGACAAAAATGCCTGACAATTTTGGCTCCAGGTCATCTATGTGTAGGTGAGGAGGAGAGAGAGAACAAACCTTGGTGGGAGCTGTGCCGGGTTTGTTGGCAGGCAGTCTGGTTGCTCAGCACTCGGGAGGTTCCTGTAAAGCAAGTTTTGCTGATACTTTCAGTGCCACAGAACAGACCAATAAAGCAGTAGCCCAAGTGGAAGTATGGGCTTTCAGTATTAGGATTTAAAAGTAACCCCAAGGAGGATGGGGGTTTCTTTCTTATAGAGAAGAAAGAGCACACAAACATTTATTAGCTTACTGGGAACTTTGTAACATGAATTGTAACACAGATGAACGTGAAATTAAAATTTTATATAAATGCACTGGATAATTAGATTTATACTGGCTTAATTAGAACAAATCCTTTCCCCTTGCCAATAGTGGTAATTATAAAGTTCTTGATGTTTTAATACATACATTTGATAAGGACAAGTTGGAGTTAAGGAATATTGAACTGTTGTCTTAAAATGAGGAAATAGT
>JAVJGJ010000062.1:47556565-47577645 GCA_035590215.1 Microhierax caerulescens
ACTTGATGATCTTAAAGGTCTTTTACAACCTAAACAATCCTATGATTCTACGAAGAGCATTTTTCCTTTACCTCAGGAACCAAAGTCAGCTGGAGGTGGAAAAACAAGGACAGAGGTGTCTTTTTTTCACCTTTACCTTCCCTTTTTGATTTGCAATCCATTAACCTGAGTCATGATATGGTTCCCTGGGTCTTCCTGTGTGCAGATCAGGAGGCAGGAATACAGTATCTTAGGTTGGAAAAAAGTGATTATGAAGTCTGATGTGCGTAGGAGATGAAATGCAGTCTGTGCATCTCTAAGGCCATGGATAAAGTGTCGTTCTTAGGACAGCCAGGAGAAGGGAAGTCTAATCTTGGTGCAGCTGAGAAGGGTTCTTTTTGGTTTTTAACCTCAAGCTTTGGAAAGCCATCCTTGTAACAATATATATGTATTATGGATTTATAATACAACTAATTCAAGGTTTACAGCTACAAGTGAAAGTTCTCCACAGCAGACAAAAGTAAATTCCTGCAGCTTCCTATCTGAGAGCTTTAACTTTTTTTTTTGTAGGGTGCTGAGGGAAAAAATGAGGTCTCCTAACGCTCTCCTCTGGTCTTAATACCACCTGGTGAGGGGGGTACTCCTCAAATCCAGAGTTTACCACTTCAGGGGCAGCTTGGACCTCAGGTTGGTTGGCTTAGATGAATCCCTGCTCAAAGTGTTTGCTCTGTGATCCCTAGAACCTAAATTTTGTTGGGGCACTGCAAACTGGGGGCAAAGTATCTAATTTAGGCCTACATCTCTCTGCATCAGGTGCTAAAAATTAGGGTTTGCAGTACCCAATATAAAGCCTACACACCCCTTGAGAGTTTAGGATTTGAGTATTTCTATATATTGCAGTGCAAGCAAATGTGATATGAATAAACTGTGATGTGAAGCTGTGGTTTTGATTTAGTACTATTAAACCTGGCCTTAGTGCCTCATTAACTCATACTGGTTTTAGTGGGCTTTGAGTGCAGGTGGAGCAAGTTCATATCTTTCTGAGAATAAACGACTCGGATGTATCCTGTTCTTCATTAGAAGTTGTTTAATATGAGCCTGATTGTAGGAGAACTGTGAAGAAGGATGTAATTAAATACCAAGAAAAGCTAGTATACCACATCAATCAGGTCAGATATACAGTCTGCTTCATAAAAAAAACAGATAGATACTATTTTCAGTAACCTGTTTTAGTTTAGTTAGTGCTTCAGAACAACAGACTTTTGGAAAAGTAGCTGTTTCATCCCTAAAGTGCTCAGGAAAGTTGTTATTTAATTTTCATTAATAAGAAGAAATATTTGTTTCCTCTGCAGTGGCTCAGAATGCCTGATAATTGATAGCAACGGATAAGAGGTACAATTTGTCTAACTGGTAAATAAACAGGACAAAGAAGCATTATATAGCTTTAATTATTGATAGAAGCTCACATGGGTTTAGCCACTGAGCTTAGCCAGAGACAAGTGTGAAAAGCCTAGATCTGTCCATCCTTACCTGGGAAAACAGCTCTTATCCCCAGTACTGTCCTGTATGAGTACTAACCCCCACTGGGGATGACTATCCTATAAAAAGAACTGCAGGACAGGCCCTAATGCAAAACCCCTGTGCTTACAGATTGGGCTTGGATAAATAATCAAGTTACTGAAAAATAAATTTTCTTTCATAATTTGAGACACGTGAACTGTGTAGGTGGGTAGTTTTGTAGCCTGTGGGAAGTGACTCAGCTTAGCTTTCATCTGTTTCTGGACAGTTATCACACGACACCTGGTATACATAACTGGTCAAACTTCAGCCTGTTGCATTTGCCCAAGACCTCCAAACAATTTTAGAACAGGGTTAATTGCATCCTCTTGGGGGTGCCTGAGTGTCAGGAATCTAAAAAAACCTTATCTTACACAATCATACAACCAGCTTGAAATCAAAATAAAAAGTTTCTGTTTTTACTGGCAGTGCTGATACGGATACTTCTAAGTAAGTTTCTCTCTTACGCTCCCTTTGAAATAATGGTTTCCGCTTCCTTTTACACACAGTCATGAACTATCACAAGATGGAGATAGCGCTTTATGAGCACTTTCCAAACCATTAAAAATACATATATCAGGCTACCCAGTGCTATAAAATATAGATCAATGAGTCACATGCAGCTCATGAAAATACTTCTGAAGGTATAGAAAGTACCACTTAAGCACAAAAGAAACTAATTAAAAATGTAATAAGTGGCTATTATAATGAGAAGGTAGCAAGTACTTTTTTTTTTTTTTTTTTTTTTTTTCTGCATGCAGACAGAAAGCAACACGGAGCATTAGTAAGATGGAGCCCATCCCCTAACTGGAGAGTGTTTTACTCTGTATTACAGAAGTCTCTCTAAGGCATCTGTATGCTTACGCAAAACAAACTCACTCATAAGCCTCCACTGATAAAGGTGAAATGTAAACTAGAATGTCAAAGAAAACTTTGACTGTTGGAGGCCCAAGTAAAATTGTTTTCTAAAGAAAAATTGTAAGGCTTTTTTGTATTCCTCATCAAGTCACAGAAGAAGGAAAGATAAATCACTGCAATACTTACAGCACAACATCTCAGTTGCATATCTGCAAACACGGACATAATCACATATGATATGAGAAAAATACAGAATTGCTACCCAAGATATCAGAAACCAATAAAAATAGTGATGGCAAAATGCTGTGATGTATCATCTTGTTCTCATATATTTTACTATCTATTATTTTAAAGCTCAGATGGCTATTATATCCATTCCTGCATTTAACTAGTTTATTGAAAAATTATTTCTAAGACAAGTAAAAAAATTAAACTGCTTAACAGTTTAATGGCTCTTGTAATTACAAATGGACTGGCTGTATCTGGCCATCCAAGTTATCTTGTGTGCATCCAATAAATATTCTTTCTGAAGAAATGCAATATAAATAGAAATAAAAGCAGTCCATTTCAGTATGTTTGTAAATGATAGTGTTCCTCTAGGATGTCAGAGGACTTGAGACCTAGTGCACCAATTTTTGAAAACAATTTTGGTTGACCTGAACATGCAGTATTGTAAGGAAATAAAAGCTTATCGCAGAACTCTTGGGCCAAGTCTGATCATAAGTGGTGAGGGTATGACTCTACAGGGTGTTAAACAACTGCTGTACCTGCTGCCTTTGCTTCATTGCCTGGATTTTGGAAGCAGGGACTTGGTGATTCTGGTGTTATTTTCTGTTTCTAACTTCCTCCATAGTGTTTGACACCTTTTGTTTCTCCTTTAGAATGTAACATTTGGCTTAGTTTTGGCAGGAAACACTCTTGCCAGAATGTTAAAGATTAACAGCTGATGGACTTTCATGAGGACTTCTGCATGCACCAGGAAATATTAAGCATCTATTGGTAAATATAAATGTCTATAGTAAATGTTTGTCTTTACAATTCTGAGGACTACAAAATTATATTGCGAAATTACTTAGGCCAATTAACTCTGCTGCAAGCATTTACTGAAGAAAATAACCAGATTATAACCCCCCAGGTTATTTTAAATTTCATGTAGTCACAAGGATTTCCATATCACAACACAACCCATATGGTGATTTTTATATCCCCACTCAAGCTTTCCATTCACCAGATCCAGTGTGGATCAGATGCTCTGGGTTACACCCACACTGGTGACAGAACGGAGGGAAGTAGATTTGGTCCATTAGCAAAAGTTCACTACCTCAAAGTGTATGAAGAAGAGGGAGGAAATTATGTTCCTTCTGACATGGTCAGTAAAGGCAAAAAATATGCAATGAAAGGAGGTGGGTGCAGTATGACCTGTTACCAGCCTTGGGATCCTGGGATTTACAAGTATATTGTTCAGGTGCATCTCCCTTTCTCAAGGGTTGTGTGGTTAGCCCAGGTGAGATGGCTGAGATCGTGGAGAGAATTGCCTGATCTGTATCCTTTCCCAGTGACAATAAATCAGCTTCCAGCAAAGCTGGGCTCTGTGCTTCAATGGAAGATGCAGTTGAGCTTGGTGTTGGGACTTGGCACCCCTTGTAATTATTAGCCAACAGATGTGGTGTGTTAATGTCTTGGTCCTGAGCAACTTATTAAAAAGTATTGGGAAATTAATGACTGACAGAGTAGCTGGCAGAGAAACCTGTTGAAAGAGGTTAAACCAGCATCCACTTACCCCTGCCTAGCACCAAGCACAATGCAAATAGAAGGTACAGTAGCTGAGCTTCGTTAACGCATGGAGAGCATATATGGTTGCCAACAAGCATCTGCATTTCTTCCTAATACTACACACCTAGTCATTCTGGGTTTGAAAGTAAGGGAGCTGGAATATAGCATGTTTGATGCGGAATTTTAGTAAATTTAAGGGAAGTTTCTCGCTTAATTGCTTTTGCAATTTTTCCTTTCCGACACTCAGTGGCAAGCAAAAAGTGATGCATGTGCATGGACTGAAATTCAAGCTCTCTATATGAACAATCACATTCATGATGGGGTCTGAAGACCCCATGCTTCATGCTTTGGTCACTCTGTGTGGGCCTCTGTGCCTTTTTAATGGAACTGCATCAAACTTTGACATCCATATGCAGTAAGCTTCGCTGGGCTGATGTGCCTCAGGAACCTCACTGAATGGCACCAAAAAGCATTTATTTCAAGAAAGCAGCTACAGATGAATTGGTGTATTTGACCTATGAGCCTTCTGTATGTGGCTATCATAAAAGATAGCTACGCTATGCTATCTTTCACATTATACGTAATTTAAACAATCGTGTCTTTGGATTATGAAATAATTTTAAGAAATAATTATGAAATATGTCTGAAGACATATCCTGATCGCTCTTTGCTGAACACAGCATTTCCTCAGCTTTTATCTCCATACACATCATGGCCAGTTCTTATGTGCATGCATAATGTTAATACTATAATTAGGTGACACATTCATTCCATCAGTTATTTTCCTATTATATTCACTGAGAGCTGGAAAAAAAAAGATGTAGGGAGAAAGTACTTTCTGTGGAGACACCCCCTTGAGAAAAGTGTGTGACAGTTGACAGATGTCAACTTGCTTCTAGATTGTGGTGAGGTCCCCTGCCTTGGTAAAAAGCCAGAAGAGCAGCTGGCCTCATCTCCAGCCTCAGCTGGGACATCAGGAGCAGCAGAGACAGATCTGAAGAGCAATCACATAATAAGAGACCCTGTAAGACAGAAAAGCTTCATGCCAGTTGTGAATATCAGAATATCCATCCAATGGGAATTCCAGTGTTGCTTTCCTTTCTGAAATGCTTATTACAGAAGTATGGCTAAGTGGAGCACTTTAAGAAAGGTAAACATCTGCACAAATTAGGAAAAAAAAAATATGTTGGATTGTTTTTCTAAAACCTGAAAGAATGGTGGGCTGACACCCTTTCTTATCCCTCTGCAAACTTCATTTAATATAATATTGACAAAGGCAAATGGCTAAAATATTTAATATTAGAGAAAGAAATTGATTTGGAAATAAATTTCTTCCATTTTGATTATTTACCCTTACTGACACTAGTGTGAAGATTTGGGCAAGATACTGTCATCAGTGGAGTTGCTCTTTATTATACTTTTTTACAGAAAGTCACTTTTATGCAATGGTGAGGAAGGATGTACCAGCAAATTAAGCCTGGTCTTGGAAATCAGTGCCTAAGTGAGGTGTACAGACCTTCCGAACTCTTGGGGGGTTTTAACTCTGCCTGGCCTTTTAGCCTCAATGTGAACATTTTATTCAGCTCTAATTTTAACTTCTTTCCTTTCTGAGAGAAGCTTTTTAAAATATATCTCTGGAGGTTCTTTCCCTTGTAACATTCCATTTTGTTCTTTGCAGAAATCAGGTTATATCCTACCTAATTAGATTTTGGGAACTTTTTCCTGTTGTTTCTTTTTCTTTCCTTTTTTTTTAATGAATATAAAATTTTGAAAGGCTAGACATCTTTGCTAAAAGCCTATTTTGAGAAACTCCCTCTGAAGGTTTATACAACTTAATCTCTCAGTTCATTATCTTTCTGGCTTTGTTCTCTTCTTCCTCCCCATGGTTATCAATCCATCTGGGTACCACATAAAAATGTAACTTTTTTTCTACACATCCCACAGAAATAAACTGAAAACCCAAAATTCTAGCATTGTTTTCTTGATTCTTTTGTAATTCTTGAGCATTTTAGAAAGGCACGCATGGAAAACCAGGGTCTAACTACTTTGCCTGATACAAGCTGAATAAACTCTGGGTATACCGATATACAGAACTATTATAATGTCTAGAAAACCTACTGGAATCTTACTGTTCATTAGAAAGAAGAGATTTTTTTTTTCTGCTTTATATTAGGATGTTTTTTAGTTACTAACTACATAATTGAATTGCAATAGTAATATAACCATAAAAAAATGGCAAGTGGGAATGTAAGTGTAAAAGTAATCTGTATCATGAAGAAGAATGAAGTTGTTAGCCACATCCATGTTAGGAAGTACTAAAAATTGTCTTGTAAATAGATAAAATTAATATGTCATTCTTCTGAGCTTTCCAAGAGCTAATGTTTCTTGCCCTTGTTTTGTCAGATGTTGTTAGAAGTACTCAAAATCATAGGCATGAACTTGGATGGATGATAAACGTGGCTGCTTTAGCAGTAAAAGGTTTTATAACCTCATGGTTGAAGCTCTGGTGAAGACCATTGGTTTTATATTAACGAACACCTTGTCAAGATGAACTTTTGGGTTCAGTCAGGCCCTAGCTATTCTCGCTTGAATCTGAAGGTAGAAGAGAGGTAGCGGTTCGGGCACAAGTGGCATTGCTTTAGCACAGGCAGACTGGCCACACAAGCAGATGTGTCCCCAGCCTGTGTTTCCATTTGGAAACATGATGCCTGTGACTGATAACTGTTCTAAATCTCCTTTTCTTCATTCAATACATCCTCAACTGATTTGTACTAATCTTACAGTAACCTGGAATGGGCTCGGTGGTGGTGGAGTTCCATATCTGGAACTCTCAAAAAAAAGCTTCAAGCCGGGTGATAAATAATTTCAAATAATTCTTTCTAAAAAGATCAGAGATCTGGAAATATGAAAGGATTGAAATGTAGCAATACGAAAGCTGAAGCTAGCTGCTGGACTGCTGAAATACACTTCAAAGCACTGAGACCTTGTACAAGTCAATATGTGTAAGTATTTTATTGACTCTGCCAGCATCTCAAGGCATCAATGAAACATCAGAGTCACTGAGATACATCTGGGTATTGGCTTCTGGGCGCAGCCCTTCTATTTAAAGTCTTTGATCAAAAAGTGGTGGTTCTGGATATTTACAGCCTTGCCATTATATAAATCAGGAAATTAATAAAGGAGTAGATTCTCAATTATACTTTTTCCTTGGTGGGTTCCATGTGAACTCAACATTCTTTCTAACTGCTGGGTGGGGCCTGGCAGATGAGCACAAAAATGCAACTCAGCTCCGTTCCGAGTTGTATCGGAAAACATCACCTTGACTTGAAAACATTTCCTTTATATTATTGTTCAATTCTGGAATTGTCAAAAGTCAAATGTATCAAAGTCTTCTAAGATTTAATGAGATTTAGGCTCCTGTTTTAAAATCTCAGCTTAAGTGTTACTCACCTCTGCACATAGTCTTACCTTTTGGGGGGATGGAAAAGCACTAGATAAATGGAACAGTAAAGTTGTACGTGGATTTAACGTTTACTCTGAGGTGGCAAATTGAACTGATTTGTATTCTCTCCTCTCTCAGTGACAAAAACAAAGCTAAAAGCCAATCAAAGGCTACTCTGATTCAACATTTGAATACAAACAAAAACATACATATATATGAAGAAACAAAAAAGTAATACACACCTTCAGCTTTCCAAATTTCCAAGCTGAATGCAGTGACCACAACTTGGGGAAGCCACTATGCTGAGATCCTAGTTAACAGAAGTCTTTAGGCGTTATAAACACTTGATCCCAATAGCAAGAGTGGGAAATAGAATTTATCGAAAGAGCAGTAGTGGGAAGTATATGGTTCTAAAATAACTATAGTCACCTCCTATTGTACGTAGTTTTTTGTTTAGCTGGTGCACAAATAGCAAATAAAATGGAATAAATGGGCACTGTCAGGAATTGTAGATGCTTAGAGTTTAAATGGCATGGGCTGTAGTTTTTCACAATATCATTAATCCAGATGTTGCAAAGAAAAAAAAATAATAAAGTAAACCCAGCTTGTTTCAGTTACATTTATAATTATACAAATTTGATTATTGTTTATGGGAGCTGGGCTTTCCTCATGCTCAGACTAGAAAAAGTATCACTTATGTTAATTGTATTTGCTGAAATTACATGACTGACCCAAAAAATTGTTTCATCTTGGATAGGAAAGTTGGTTTAGCCATAGGGAAGAATTGTATTTGGGATGTATTTACCAAAGTTAAGCTCTGATGAATAACCCAGAGCTAGCAATATAGAGAAGGAAAGAAAGAAAACAAACCCTTCACAACTTTTCATTTTTGTCAGATTTATCTATCGCCTGCCACAGAGGAACTCTGCTTGCCTTCTTCCTCATTGTGTGATTCATAGGGTCATTTTATGACTTTACTAACTCTGAGGGGGCCAGTGTATGTACAGCAGGCTTTTTTTCAAGAGAAAACTGGATTTTCTGGCGGGGAAGCTTTTCTGGGACAAGGCAAAATTACTTATTTCAAAGGCACTCTGCAAGCCTGTCCTGCCTAGTGCAATATTTATTCATAAAACTGAAGAAAGTATGAGACAGTCCATGTTAGAAATATGCTGCCATAATGTAAACAATATCAAAAATACCTGAATATTGTTATTCAGTAACATTAGTCACTTTTTAAAAGGTTTTGGTGTTTTATTTCTGCAGACACTCTACTGCACGACTTATAAAAATGCACTGTAAAAAATGTTTAAAGGTGCCCAAAAAACCAAGATTAAATGATCACTTTTTTATAAAATTCCAAAGCCTTAATATAGTATGAAGAAGCTTTAGGTGTGCTTGACAATATTTGTTAGATGCACTACCTTTATTACATTCCTTATGATCTCCCCTACTCCTTCATGTTTCTATACCTCATCTTAAGGTGGGGTTTTAGAAAGCTATATGCATTTGAGCTCAGCTATCACTGGTATGAGCAGAAGCAGAGGTAAGTCAGTAAAATTGTTTTCAAAAAATTCCTTCCTTTCTGTTTCTAGAAAGATTTTGTGTTTCATCTGGTGGAGGCGAGTTCCAGTTACATAGACCCTATCAAGGATGAGGTCCAGGTTATGGCTATATTGTCTGTAGCTCTACTCAGTCTTTCTGCCAGCTGTCCTTCCTTCTCAGCTGCTTCAATTAATTCTTGAAGAGAACAGATGTTTCTGTCATGGACAAAAAAGATTTTCATACTTTTTCTTTTCTTATGATAACTTGGAACCTTAATGTGCAAACTCAGAGATGTACAATGTGTTTTGTTTCACACATGTGGCACTTAATTTATTTTTTAAAAATATTTTAAGGACTGTTAGTGTGAATGCTTATGAGGATTTTATTCCACTGTTCTATTTGTCTTCATTTATTCCACCATCGTGCAACACCTTGTGAGCTTTCCACCATCAATGAAATCACTTGGATTTTAGGGATCTTAATGCAGCATGCCTGGTGCTGAAGATACAGCTTGCCGTTAAAAAGTCATGTTGCAGCTAATGCCGTATCTCTCTGAGCTGCTTCCTTTCTCTTCAGCTTCCATTATTTCTGTGTAGCTCAAGGCTTTGTTGTTGGACAGCCCTTGTACCCAGTTCCTCAAAACACATAGACACATCCCCCGGTTTCAATGCAGCAATTTCTGATCTGTATCACAGAATCATAGAAAAAAATAGGTTGGAATGAACATCCAGAGGACATCTGCTCCAGTCCCCCCAACCCAAGCCAGAGCCACCTTTCAAGTTGGATCCATTTTCAAGCTTGACTCGGTAGCTCAGGTCCTTTTCCAGCCAAGCTTTCAGTGTTTCAAAGGCTGGAGATTGCACAGCCTTTCTGGGCTCCATTTCATGCTAAACCAGCCACACTGTGCAGAATTTTACTCTAGTCTCTGAAACAATTTTCCTTGATTTGTCATGTGTCCATTGACTCCAGCCATTTTAATGTGACTTCTAGGAACAATCTCTGTTTCCCTACACAAATTGCATCCTGACCCCCGTTGCTCCATTTCTTTTCAGGCTTGGGTCTCCATGTCACCGGACCTTATTTAAGGCATTCCTTATTACCTTAGAAGCCATGTTGGCAGAGATGACCTTGCCCCACTTTGTCAGATCTGTTGTCTAGTTATTTATGAGTAAATAGCAATTTATGATTCCCTCCTCTTGCCAGGAAAGACCTGAAGATCATTTTCCAATTTTTCTTCTGTTAGGGAGGAGAAGAACAGATCGATTCTTCACATTATATTGCAATAGGATCTGCATGAGAATAACAAACTGTTCTGCAGTTGCGCTGGTGAAACCTGGGACAAGCCTAGGACCTAATTTCTCAGTTCAGTGTAAGATAACTCCTCTGTTATTTAAAAGAGTTCTACACCCTACCGTGTTGTGCCTACAGCCACCTGGATACAGGCATAGATCCGTCAGGGATTCTTATTGTGCAGACTTCACACAGGCAGAAGTCAGTTTTAAGAAGTAGCAGATACATTTTTATCTAGAGCACATTATTCCTTGTGGATTGGTAGAGTAATAAAACATAATTAATTGTGGGTCCTTATCAACAAAATATTTGTTGTTGAAATTAAGAGATACTACATGTCTCTTTTAGTCAGGCGGTTTCCCTCATGTCTCTTCTCCTGTGTTTTAATAATCTGCTATTTTTATTTACCATGAACAACTAGTCTCAGACTAAATTAAACAAACCACTAGGACCTCAATTTGCCAAGCATTACCTAGGGTTTGGATTTTTTTTTTTATTTAATTAAAAATACTTGAAAGATTCTAACTAAGAAGGCCAGACAATATTAATCAAACAAAAGGCTATCTGAAAAAAATAATTGCTCATTTGATGTGGGCAGCCTAGGTTAAATATTTCAAAGGAACAGCTCCATTTTGAAATTTTGAAATTTCAGCTGAACTACTGTTTCTAAAAAGAAAAAGGATTTTTCAGTAATTGGATTCAGTAAGATCTAAATATATTATGCATGTTGCTTTACCCGAGGTGCAATTACTCCCTACCACTCTTATTTACACAAGTTGTTACCCAAGTATGCTTTAAGCCAAAAATGTCACACAAATGTTTCCAGATTATTTTTTTTTTCAGTTATGAATTTAATCTGTTGATACTTAACAATCATATTTAGGGGAGAGTCTGAACATCCTGAAGCTGTAGTTTATAGAGGCAAGCAAATAAAACGGTTTATATCTACATCTATATATCAAATCTTCCCCCAGAAGTTTCAATAATACTGAAGGAAATATTTAAATGTGTGGATAAGGATTTTGTGCTTTTGTATATTGTAAAATGACAACTTAATAAAATATAGACATCACTGGTGCTGGATAATTTGTCTGTTTAACAAGACATATAACACCTTGCTGGAGTTTAGGATGGAAAGTAAAGGAGACTGTCATTTCATCTGAAACTTCAGGGAAAGGTAGGAAGAAAGGGTGGCATTATCTGAACAGAAATCAAAAGCAAGGTGAGTATTGACATGGATATTTATGAAAAAGATGTTCTGTGATTCCAAGGGATCTTCCTTTTCCTGTTGTTTTTAACCTCTTTCAAAACAAGAGCATCTCTACTAACTTAAAGCCTCAAAATATCATACGGTGACATCAGTGTTATTTAGCAGGGACTCAAAGGGATGAACTGGCAACAACCAAAGTTAAAAATCTGTATGACTTGTGGACACTATGTCAAATGCATCCTCAAAAAAAGCAAACATTTGCAAAGTGCTCCAGAGCTGTTTCCTAAAACATAGTCTTTAATCTTTTTGTTTGTTTGTTTGTTTTTCTGTCTCATGTTCACACACTTAATTACAGCCTATTACTTCTTAAAATGCCAGGTATGAAAGTTAAGAGTGAATAGTGTTCTCTGCATAAACTGTCATTCCTAAGGCCATATGGGTTCGTCTATATGGACGTTCTATAGCAAAGAAAAAAAAAAAAAAAAAAAGCATAACCAGTAGCATAAACCCATTCTGCTCATCACCCTGTGCCTTGACCCTGCTGCCCAGGTTGAACACACAGACTGCCTGCAAAGGTGGCACTTTCTCCTAAGGCAGCGGATGACAAGGCCGCCATGCCAAGAGTGCCTGGGCTGAGGCATGGGCTTGGTCGGCAGCAGGTAAATTGGGTGACACCCAGTCTGTGAGGGCTTGCCTGCAGGACGGGCAAACACACAGAAATGAAGTCCAGGCAGGTGATGAGATTGGTTTTCGATAAAGGGAACGTTTCTGCTTGATTCGCTTCCAAAATGCTTGACTCTTAATTGAGCTATTAATAATTGCACGAGAAAGACCACTGCAGTGGTGAAAAGTCAAGGACCCACAGCAGATGATGTGAGCCATTTCCAAAGCAGAGATCAGCTGTAACATGGACTGCTCAACAGTTATGTTTTCAGAGGCAAAAAATACTTTCAGAGTGGCTAAATACCTTAATTATGCGCTTGGTTACCTGTTCAGCATGGTGTATTACAGAGGCCCTAGCCTCCATAAATTACGGTGGTCACCAAAATGTAAGCTACAGTAGAACTGAGAAGAAGTTGTCCTTTATAAAAATACTCTTTCCAATTGTAACTTTTTTCTAAAAGTACAATTTTAATGAATGTATTACAGTTAAAAATGCAGGATAGTTAATTGTTTTGGATTAATTAATTGTGGGTGAGAATGGAAAATTCCTAATGTTCTATCATTCAGTTTTAGCCTCTGTTTATTTCAGCCACCTCTACCTTTCCTGTATATGCAAAAATTAACAAACCTCTTGGTGCTGTTTCCGTTTTCACCTGCTCTATCCTCAGACCTATTTTGAAACTATTAGAAGAGAATTCAGCCCCCTCCTGATTGTAAGCAATTAATTGGCCTGGAGAAATTCTATTCTATAATTTGATCTGTGGCATCAATACTAACAATTTCTAAAGGAATAGCAGATTTTGCTGGATAGTAGGTTTCACAGGATTTATTGAAATATGGTATGGGTTTGCAGAAGAATTGTGCTTACTCCCCCTTGGTTTGTATGTCATGATACATTTCCTAAGTAACTGGTATTTGTATACTTTTAATATACTTTCTATATATTAATGTATATTTTATTATATATATATAAATTTTAAATAGCCAACATTAGACATGAAGAAGCAGCACGCTATTCATAAAATGCTAGGCATGATTTTGCTAATGAGGTGCTCAGAGTCTGTAATCACTTCTGAAACTGCTGGTCTATCTCTAATCAATTTTACCAGATGTTATGAGATGTCAGGACTTATTGCTACCAGTTTTATTTCCTTAAAAAGGGACATTAAATCATTATCTCTTGATTTATAATCAATCACATATAACTTGATTTTTAATGGCAAACAAATTCAGTAAGAAACAATTTTAGCTGCAGATAGGAAAACTGATACAAATAAGCACAAATAAATATGATGTTATGTGTAGTTACCATTTACTTTCTCAGTCTTCAAGGAAAACCCACAGGAGGGTTATAGTTCTTTGTAACTTCTTAAGAGATTTTTACATTATTATTTGCACTCATTTAGGATTAGAAGATTTTTCCATCTGATGGCGATTGCGGTATGATAGAACCTGTGAAAATCCCCAGGATACTGCTGCTATTGTGGTGCAGAACATCAGCAATTACTCATTCTGCTCGGAGAAGTGGTGGCATTTTTGCAAACATCATGTCCTAGCACGTGTGTCATCCACCCCAGATAAGACCACACCACTGAAGTCAGCGAATCCAGGAGGTGGTCTGGGTCAGCTGCGATGCTGTGGAGCTACCAGGGGTTTCAGTGCTGGCACACATGGTGACACTAGTGTTCTCTGATGCATTTCATCTTCAGTCCTTAAAAGTTGGAGCCACATTGACTTTACTACAGTCACAGCAGATGCTCAGCTGAAAGCTGCTGGCCCAGACCTTCCCTCCCAAAACAGAACTGACTATTATGTAAATCTTTCCTGACAGACCATCATGTTCTTGGAAATCCTTAGTAGCAAAGACACTGCAGCAATCTCTGGTAATTTCTTCCCATGCTCTGCTATTATTAGTCTTTCTCTTTTACCTTGCCTTGAACTTCCTCATCACAATTTAAAGCTACTGCTTCTGGTCTTGTAGGGTGTTTGGGAGAATCTCCCCTTCCTCTTTCAATAATGCTTTATGGTTTTGAAAATCTATTTTTACCCTCACTCTTTTCTCTGAAATAGAAAAAAGAAAAGTAACTCCAGTAAAATGGAGTAAAACAGAAAGTAAAAACATACAATGCAAATAGTCAACAGGGACTTCAGAGGAGAATTATCTGTAACCAAGAATGTTAACACCTCTGACTTTTATAGACAATTATGCTAGGTTCAAGTTCCTATATGGAGCTTTTGAATTACTTTCTGCAGAAACCTTAAGCACATCCTACATCTGATACATAATAATAGAATCATTTAGGTTGGAAAAGACCTTTAAGATCATCAAGTCCAACCATTAACCCAGTATACCCAAGCCCATCACTAAACCATGTCCCTCAGCACCGCATCTACACGTCTTTTAAATACCTCCAGGGGTGGTGACTCCACCTCCCTGGGCAGCCTGTGCTAGTGCTTGACAAAACTTTTTGATGAAGAAATGTTCCCTAACATCCAGTCTAGACCTCCCCTGGTGCAACTTGAGGCCACTTCATCTTATCCTATTCAACAGTCTAAAATATAGTTTAAAAATAATAAAGGCTCACAGTGCTATTTCTAGAGCTTTTCCTTTAGTTTCACAAGCACAGTGACATTGTATTTCAGTCCCCGGTCCTGCTGCTAAGGGAAACTAGAAAATACTTCATCAGACCTCAGAAACTGTAGGGTTTGCATCTGGGGACAAGTGGAGCCCTTTCATCTATTGCTTGGCCACACTGGTTTGGGCTTACTTATTTCTGGATCTGACATGTTTCAATGAGAAGGGCCCCTTTTTTGCACTTTTTTGCTTCCATGTGTCCATTAAAGTCAAAGGTTTCGGTGGTTTCCTGACAGGTCAATGTCACACACAGTAACGTAACACACTCCAGCTAAGGGCAGAGCAACACTATCAAAACAGGACTATCAGCCCTGCCTGTTAGACTCCACAATACATGTCACGGTTGTCATATGTACATCTGAAAGACTTTAAAAGTCAAATACAAACAATTCTCTAGTGAAAACGGAAAGCAGCTCAAATGTGATATTGCTTCAGCTGTGCACACCGCTAAGCTCTGTTTAAAACTGCCACACCACTGCATCTGTGGAAACAAACTGGCACCGAGGAATGCTTTGTTTGGCAAAGCAAATGAGAAAAAGATAAACTACAGAGATTATTCCCCCTGTAGGGTCAGATTGATGACTAATAGTTTATTTAAGTAGGATAAAAGAAACAAAACTTTAATTGTAGGAAGCGAATGGAGGAATCCAGCTTTACCATCTATATACCTCCCCTGATCTGTTTCTACCACAGCCCCCTTCAGCAAGCACGTAAGCTCTCGGCAAACACTGCAAAATTGCTTCTCAGCGACGTTCGGGGACTTAGTTGGGGGCATCTTCGCTTCTGTTCGTGCCTTTTCACAATACGAGGCTTCTAATACCACATCTATTTAATGGAAAAAAATAATGGCAGAGAAAGGAGACTGCATAACCCCAGGTGAGTCAGGGTGAATGTGAACGTTTTCTTCATCAGCATGTCCTGTTAACCTGGAATAACAGGTGAACGCTACCATTCTGGCTGTGATAAAAGGTGCAGGCTTATTCACTAGATGCTTAAGAGCAGTGATTCATTTTACCTCGGTCTTCAAACAGCTGTCAAAATTTTAGGTCACTGAAGGTGTATCTAGCAGTGATGTGCGATGCTGTGTGTAAATGCCAATTTCTTGTTCTGTCAGCTCCACAGAGAGAGGTGGAAGATCAGCAAAGGGGAAGCTAAGGAGTAGGGGGATAACAGGAAAAAAGAGGAAATTATCCTAAAACACAACCAGCTCTAGGCTGGTGACTCCTTGGAGAGCCATTCTCAATGGGCACAGAGAGCAAGGTCCCCACACTCCCCTTCCCCATGGGTGCTTCTGCACTACAACCGCCATGCTTGCTTCTGCTCGCCCACCTCCCTGAAAGTCTGGCAATTCCCCATTTTCTGTAGACCTAGATGAGAAGAACCAGTCTGTGGCTCAGTAAGAAGTATTTACTGTGTTAAAAAACAATCAGACTGTGTGGTTAATGCTCCTTGATTCTTCTTGTTCCTTGTCAGTGCCTTTTAAACAATTATCATATTAATAAAGAATCAAAGATATGTCAGTGACCAAAATAGCATTTGAAGAAACGAGGGCAATGTACTAATCAGAACTCCATTACATTGACACTGAAAAATTATGACCAGAGATAGGCCTTGAACACTTGACTTCTTCTGGTTTGCTTTAATTGGAAATTCGGAAAATCTTTTGCCTTTAGATAGCATTGCTTAGATTATTTTCAGCTCTGTTTGGAGTGCCAGATTTATTTTTTTTTTTTTTTTTAATTTTTAAGAGTCAAAAGCTACCCTAAGATTACAGGAAATGACAGTCTGATGAGTTTCTTCAAAGTCCTCTTCATCAGACTAATGATACTGTATGGAAAACTCTTGGATGTGGAACAGTATATTTGGGACAACAGACAGTATGTGTGCAAACCAGAAAAAAAGCTCACGCTCCTCAGAGCTACTAACTCTTCTCAAAGAAGAATCTCCTAAAAACTTATTCTCTTCTGTTAATACTCTGCTATCTTGAAATTGTTGGCAAAGGTCATACAATATTATTCACATGATAAGACATTTTTTTAAAAAAATATATATAGTTAAATTTTTCTGCAAATAGTCACTTTTGAAAATACCCCTGAGCAGCATCAGTGGCAGAGGCTGCTGGTTTACAAGGCAGAGTAGCGGCATGCCAGCTGCTGTATGGAACGCTGCTGGCTAGGAAACTAGACCTGGTCTCATGGTGAGCCTGGTTCTCTATTAATTGGACCCCTCTCCCAATTTATTTTTAAATTGTGCAATGGATTGCCAGGCAATGATACTTGGTACCTCTGTTACCATTTAGGAAAGTTGCCTTTTTGACCTGTAGCAACCAGCAGTCCTTACGAAAATATTCACACACGTGAGGTGCACAGAGAGAAAAGGCTACCAGCAGCCTGAAAGAGCGCTCCTCTAACCAACTTACACGAGAATTTGGCACCAGTGAGCCTGGCAGTTGTGCAAAGAGGAGCACACAGAGGGAAGCAGAGGCGCCTATTGTGATCTTGATCTGTGGTTGGTATGCTGTCTGACACATCATTTAGAAATAGATAGAAGGGATCCTAAGGGGTCATCCAATTTATCTTTCTGTCTTCTTTTATCTAAACTGCCTGGCCGTATTTCGATTCATCTTCTCCGAGGAACTTTCAGCAACACAGATCCTGCCTTCACTTATTTTGTGCTTTTCATTTCCACCCGCCGCCACCCCCTGCCATCCAGGAGATGTGGTTTATACTTCCCCTTTGGCGTACCAGGGAATTGAAGGCTGAAAGAGGTCGTAAGGTCACCTTGGCAGATCTCCTTGCGCATCATACATTGCAAATTCCGGCATCATTTACTCTGCAGCTGTGCAACAAATCTGGGCCTGAAAAGAGCAAACAACCCTGCTTGATCCCGCTACAGACCTGAGGGGAAAGATAATGTTCTTTTTTGGCAGCCGGACACTAACTTTCACAAAATATATTCAAATGTAGCCCAGCCATTGCTTGTATTTCTCTTTAGGGCATTTAACCTTTTAAATATGCTAAAGTGGTATTGTAAAGAAAATAATCAGAACCTATATTCTGGAAGCACAGCGATATAGCTGTTGGAGGTATGGCCCGTGAGCTGGCATAGTGCCCAGGAGAGGAGCTTATAGGTGCTCTCGCAGTGAGTTCTGTTCACAACGTCAGTGAGTCTTTATACATGTCTTCAGGAAATGTCCAGGGTGAGTATAGGCAGCCCAGGCAAATGGTTTCTGATTAATTGCAGTTCCCTCACTCCATTCCTTGCATCTCTCCCTGAACCCTTTCCTTGGCATTTCGGTGTTTACTTCATCAGCGGACTTTATAGGATGCAGTCTGGATGTCTAACCTGAACCTATTAAGCAAAGTGCTTAACAGCAGCGATCATTTACAAGACAGATGGGAAGGCAGGGAGTGGTGACAGGATTTCTGAGCAAATGCAATATTAAACCAAGCAACAGTTTCACCTAGAGAAAAATGCAGCACAGCTCCAAGCTGATACAGACTTGTGCATCACTTCACGTCAACAACAGTTTTTTTTCAGCAGCCATGTGCAGTGTGTAATTTACCTTGGAGAACTTGGGTTTGTTCCTGGTGATGATTTTTTTAGATCATACAGCATTATTCCCATTGCAAGCACAGTGTTGCTTTTTATATACGGGGAAAACACCACACAACTCATGTACATCCAATAAGGTCAAATAAAGCTAATTTAAACTGTGAATTAATACTATGCAAAGGTGACACTTATTTGCATGTTTAAATTAATAGTCCAATATCCAAATGTGCAACTCAGAGTGCTATCAAACACTTGTGAATGTCTCAGTCACTCAACTGCCTATTTTTAAGTTATTGTTGCACTTTACCCATGCAAAACCTAAGTGTTTATGCAAAGGTAAGCTTGCTTTTTTTCCTGACCTGTATAGCTTCAGTAAAACTGTGAACTAAGTTCTTATTACAGAATCTTTGGTGAATAATAAGTAAAATGTTTGCACCATCCGTGATACTGTCTGCAAAGATGACAATGAGGAAAAAAAGTCATCAAAAACAAACCCAAGAGGTTTTGCATCAAAATCTTACAAACAAATGCATAAAAAGCCCCAAACCTCTCCTTTTTTACACTTGCTCGTTTAGACTGTAACTTCCAAGATCTTTATAAGGTGGCTATTAAGTATGCTTTTAAAGTACCAGAAATTTTTATATCATTTTTACATCCAATATAACATAAAGGTATCAGGTAGACTGGAACAATTGACAGGCGCCACTTCAGAGCTCTAGCTTGCCGAAACCTTGATGGGGAGTATTTTTTGGGGGGAAGAAATGAGCACTTTGTTTTTTAGCCACTTGGTGCTCAAAACCATTTTTTAACTGCTGATTTGGTAATGTTCCCTGTTATTCCATATAACTGGGGATCCAAGAATTTACTGAAAATCATGCATTTATAAGGGCTGAGCACTTTTTTTTTGATATCTGGTAAACTGCTTGTGCAATTCTCAGGTTTAGTTTTTTTTTATGTGATGCCTGGAAACTGTTGTTTAGCAAGATGTAAAACTGCTAGGTTTGAGGTTTGTTAACAAATAAATTAGATAGCCTGGTTGAATTCATTCAACAGAACGAACTTTCAAATCAGCTGTAACACCAAACTAAGGACTGTGACCAGAGCTGCTGCATTCCATCCTACCTGGTTTCCTTCTTGCTCAGCCACTGTACATGTTGATGGTCGCAGTGGGTTGGAGGCTGCTCCTCTAGGACAGCGCCTGTGTGAAGGGGCTTTTGAGAAGGTCTTGCCTGACCACGGATGGGGCAGTAAGGCCTGGGAGCAAAAGAGTCCCTGGTTTTGGGTTTTTTTTGGAAGCAAGGAAGAATCTCTCTCTCATTCTCAAACTGGACATTCTCAAACTGGATTATTTAAGAACGACTCTTTCATTCTTTCTCAGCATAAGGAATGATTTTTTTCTATCTGTCTCTGCATGGCTGGTAAGGCACTAATGCAACAGTAAACCAGACGCTGCTCTGTAGCCACCTTCCCCCCTCCCCCCCCACCTTTTTGGCCCAGGGTTTTGGCATCTCTCCTGCATCGGCATGGTACGTTGGTGTCACTGCATACTGAGCAATGCCAGTGCCTCAGCCAGGCTGGTAAAGCTGTCAGGATGCCTCATCCCGCTTCTAAAATTTTCACAATTTTGACAGGCCAGGAATGGTTATAAGGAACCTGGAACTTTTCTTTTTCATCCCACACCAAGGCAGCTCTTGCTACTCCCACAGGTAAGCTACAAACCCGATGGGTTCAGTGAGGGGTTTTTGCTCAGTCCATAGCTAAGGAGTAGAAAACAATTCTTTAACTGGGTTGGCTGAATTAGAATAGGTCTGTTAAAGATCTCTGAACACTCAGAGAATTTGATAGACTTTCCTATTGCTCATGTGGAATAAAAGCATATCCTTTCTCCAACGTCTAAATCTGGAGTAAGTAAAGTAAAACTCAGATTCATTTGCATGCAATGATTTGTTCATCTGTGAATCCCCTAAATTCCTTCCCTAATAAAATCCAGTCCTGTGGCTGTTTTCAGATACCAGCAAACAAAGCAAGTTGCAAGAGGAGGTCAGACCAGGATTTAGAATTTTGCAACACGATCATGCATAATTTTTCCTCAGTTGATTGAAATTAGCATTGAATAAAACCATTTCCCGATGTGAAATTATACTCTGCTTACATTGTTATCTATTTATGCTGTTGGCCATGCCATGTTGTAATTGTTCACCCCACAGTTAGATGTGCCTTTGTTTTCTCCTTTATGCTATCGCCTCGCTGCAGCTGCAGCCTTACAGTGAGCTAGTCTGGGGTGCTCTTGGAATTCTTGTTGCTCCTTAACATCTTGGAAAACAAAGCAAAAATCTGTCCCTGTAAACCCCCCAAGGCTGACAGGCAAACTGAATATGAAATTTGCTACATCCTAGCAGTTGTGCTATCTAGTGATGAGGAATGCTGCCTGTCAGCTTTCCTTTGCAGCTAATTTCTTAAAAATCATCCCTGTGCTGCAAGGAAGTTTTACCAAGTAAAATAGAAGTTTTACCAAGTAAAAACTAAAAGCCTATGTCATCTGGAAAATACGCTGCCTTTCCTCCTTTTGTTCTATT
>JAVJGJ010000062.1:47585866-47601780 GCA_035590215.1 Microhierax caerulescens
TAGGGTAAAGGCCTTACTGTCTGTGTACACTGCCAGCTTTTCTCTTTAGACTGAGGAAGATCAAATGGCCTTCATGGGAAGGCAATTTATAGTGAAACTCTATACATATTCAAGTTGTTTCAGCTGGACACCAAAAAATTTACTGTAAACTTTCATTTTGGTTATTAAATAGGGAATCTGTATTTGTCCTTTTTGTTTAGAGGTATCACAGTGAAGTGGCACAGCCTGTTCAGGACAGCTGAACTGTCCTGTAGCCATGGTCATCAGAATAATCTAACCCTTTAATATTATCATTTTCCTTTTGCTCTCTCAGTAGATTTTGTGCTGTCTTCTCAAATGAGGGTGAGCTCTTTTGAATCTTCACAGCCAGACTGTTTTCTGTGGTTTTATCATCATTCTCATTCTTGTAAGAAAAAGGAAACTGGACAAGGGCAAAACATCATTGGCTTAATATTCTGTACTGTCAAAAGTTAGAATCACTGATAGAAAAAAGGGCAAACTGATCATTTTGGAGACAGTTTCCTATATTCTAATGGGCAAGGTGAACAATGCAAGCTAAACTGAAAGCCCAAACAGAACTGCCTCACTTTCTGTCTGTGACATGGCAAAATTATTATATTTGCAAATTAACTCAGTTTTAAGATAGCACTCAGCTGGCCGACAGTATATCGAGCTAAACTACAGTTTAGTTCAGCCAGGCTCAAGGACTTGGAAAAATAGCTCCTCAATCCTTCAGGTCAATGGGTGCAGAAGATATCTCCAGATGGTGATCGTTGACTAACAGCCCAATCTGATGTCCCCTCAAGACAAAGATTGCCCATACGGCCAGTGAAGCTACGTAGGTACCTGTTTGGAAATTACCTTACTGCACGTCATGGGAGCTGCATGCTTCTATTATAATAGTCACATTTGCCTTTACAGCTAGCGTTCGGTGCCAAAAGCCTGAACGTCAGAGACAAGTAAACCAATCCTGCGCTCTCTCACAAAACAGTTCCTCAAAGGTCTACATCAAGATGATCTAATTGATGGGGTTGATACCTTGGTGTTGATTTTACCCTGCTGAAGACAGATGGAGGATACCACTGCACAGTCACTGAGGTCCCAGCTAGCACCAGGTATTTGTCAGCAAGTCCATAAACTTCTAAAAATATCACACCTCTCTTAACTTTATCTGTCTGATAATAAACATTTAAATATACATAGTTCAAAACCTGATGGCTACAGAATGGAAATAACTTGAAAGGACCATCTTTTCCCACCTTTTCATAATTTGAAAAGATGAAACATACATAGCAGTGCCAAGCATCAGGTCCCTTCTTTGCTCAAAGACCCGTTAAAGTTCAGTGTGTGATAGTAACTTTATTACATTAATGAGTTCCTTCGAGGAATGTACTTTTATCTCTCATAATAAATGCAGTTATTTAATCTTTGCGTTAGGGGAAGGTTTATTCATCACAGTGTATTAATAAAAAAAGATCTTGGGATGTTTTGTAGAATTAGAGGTTTAGCTTTATTAGGTGCTTAGAAATGGAAGCCAAAATTTCCAAACAAATCAGCTTTTTGAAACACCATGTAGACTTTGAAATCCATACTTAGACATATAAATGCTTTGGTTTCAAAGACGACTCCAGCAGACATCTGTGGCACCATGTTTTAGCAGTTAATCACTTTTACTTAGGTTACCAAAAATGCAATTAGCAGCCTTACCTACAGATTAGTTTTAGAAACACGACCCAAGCTGTTTCAAGAGCTTTGCCTGCAGTATGCATATGACTATGTCTGATTTTTTCAGATCGCTTTTCACAAATGTCTTCTTTTTTCTCTACACCGCCTCATGATTTAAAATAATGATAGCCAAACTTAGTTCTCAGTTTGACATTTAGAACCTGAAATTGTGTAGGTTTTGGAAGCTCTGTGACTTCTCTAATATTTGAGAGCCAGACCCAAGGTTCAGAGCAGCTGTGTTCTGTTCCAAAGGAATCAACCATGATTTGTATTTTTCTTCTCAGAGAAATAAATTTTCTATGGGTTTGGTGCAAACTTGGATCCCTTTCCTTCTATTTATAAGGAAGTCAGATGCAGAGCCTTTGACGTTCAGATAAATTCTGGTTTTAGTTTATATTAATCTAAATGTAGCCATATAGCTTTTCAATTTAAGCAGCTTTTTTCAAGGCAATTTAGATCGCCCCACCTAAAATTAAGTCCATGATTCTGTATTGATATACCCATGAATAATTTTAAACCAAACAAGTTATCTGAAAGTTTTAGGCAAATCTGTATTTTATTAGGAGTGTGGGTTTTTTTCCCGACAAACCCTATACAATTTTGTCATCTTTATGCCTCCATGCCCTCTGCTGGAAGCGAGTGCTTTTGTCCAAACAGGTGGTCCTGGGGCTGAATCAGACACGTACTCAGCTGCTCTCTGCTCCAGGGTTAGGATCATCTCCTCACCATTCCCCTTTGCTGTTGCATCTTCTTTGGAGAAAGCATAACCTTTCCACCTCTCATTCCTCCTCAGCACAGGAACAGACTTGGGTTTTTTTTAAGCGAATAGCAAGATGATTTTGTTCCTCTGGTTGGTAGAACAAGATTTAGGAAGCTCAGGTTGCAAATTAATTCCTCTTGCTGTCAACTGCTGCCAAATCTTGTAGCAACTCAGGATGTACACAGTCAGTTATGCCCCATTTCTGACTTGTTTTATACTTAATCTTTTCTCTCTGTAGTCAGGCTTGATAGTGATGGGATTTACTAATGCAGACGAACATGTTTTGCACTCTTTCCTTAGAGTGTCTGACTTTTTAGTGCAAATATTATTAACAACATCCTAAAATCCTCCCTTGCCTCTACCATCAATTTCAACTTCTGACACAGATACCTACTACAAGTAATTACATTAGCGTGTAGAGAAGAAAGGTGTCTTACACCTATGAACGTGATGAAAAATTACATTACTTCATCCAAGGAAGATCTTGTCACCCGGAGGTTCAATTGTTTTAGAGGAATTTAATTTAATTTTTCCATACCTCAGTTTCACAGCTGAAAAATAGGAATTTTTGCAGTGTCAAATCCTTGCTTTGTCTAAGCTGCTGTGTGCCTGCTATTATATGTTCTGTACCTAGATGCTGCCTTCATACCCATTCTTTTCCTGAGCTTAGAACAATATATCAGGATTCTCATGTTCTTTTGATATTGAGCTTTATAAACAGAAAACTAAGTACATGATTAGGTATTCTGGAGTCATTCAAAATATAATCTCTGCTACTGAAAGGAAAAATATAGGACCATAAAGCCAGAGTCTTTCAGCTGAATGACAATAATTAATAAAATGCCAAAGTGTATCCTTCTGTTTCAGGAAATCGAGGTTCTCTACAGTCATCCTTTTAGCCATTTGTACTTTTCATGAAATTCAGGGCTAATTATTACAAATCATAAGGTTTTGTCCAGATTCTGGGCTGCCTTATGAGCAGGAGAAGATGAATGGGTAACTAAAGGACGTCTTGTGTTAGTAAGAATACAGATGATGTACTGCACTGAAACCCAAGGATCCCACTCATGGATCAGGACAATTTGTACTAAGTAATCTCAAAAACTGAAAGGTAAAAAGTTAGATGAGTTCCACAGCGGCAAAATGCACATGCAACATCCATTGCTTTCTTTCTCTAAGCTGCTGTGACTCTACTATTATTTCTGCAACTAGATGCTGCCACCCTACAACAACAGAAAACAACTTGAAAGGCAGCAAGGTAGATCTTCTGAAAGTTGGACTGTTTCCCTCAGGCAGCTCTTGAACTTGTCTGTAACAGCTTATGAGGGCAGTATTAAATACGGGATTAAAATCCCTACATCGTCCTATCTCTTCCAGTAAAAGCCCTTTTTTCTTTACTAGTGGCAATTAAACATCTTCTTCGCTCTATTCTGTTTATTTGAGAAAATGGGTTCAGTCGGGGCAGTTCTGCAGCAACTGATAATCGCGCACCTTTATAGTAATGAAATGTTCTGGGCTGTGCTTCAGCATCCATTTGTGCGAACAGTGAGGAACAAAGCCAGTTACATTACCGCCGCCTCCCCCAAAGGAAAACCACCCAACAACAACCTTTTGTCCATTGAAGCTCTTACATGGATGCGTTTGTGTTTCCGAGCTGCTTTATGAACGGCCATCCCCATCCCCAGCACCTCGAGGGTGCTGCAGTTTGTCAAGGTGCAATGAAGCTCTGGCATGAGCTCCCAGAGCCGTGCTGAACACCTCGGGAAGCGCTCGGTGATTCAGGGCACGCAGGAGCCTGTGATGATGATATTTGTGCAGAGTACAACCAGCATTGTTAATTATTGCTTGGCAACTGCTGCTGGCAAAAGCCGAGGGAGGTTTCTGGTTCGTACTGCTGATTTGAATTTGGCACTGAATGATATTCACCAGCTCGCTGGGCTGAAATTTGCAAGTAGGATTTGGGTTTTTTGTTCAGTTTGTTGTTTTGTTGTTTTTTGGTGTTGTTGGTTTTTTTTAGTTTTTTTTTCCTCTGCCTCCTTTCATGCCTAAAATTTTACTTGTGCCTCCAGGTTAATTTTACCACCAGCAGTTTCCTGTATCAGGAGTGGTTTTAATCTTGCACAATTGTAAGACCTTGCAAATGCCCACGTTATTTTTAATAGCTCCTGTTGAACGCAGAGGGCAACATGACCATAATATCGCTCACCTTCTAGTAAAACATTGCAATAAAAATTCATCGGTATAATTTTGTTATAAGCTAGTGAGGAATCCACCAGTCAGATTGACTGTCTATAACGTGTCATTGGTAGTTTTACTTTCCGGTTTGTTTTTTTTTTATACAAAGGTAGGTAGGTGCTTCTAGCATCTGTAGGCACCTGGGGAAACCATGATTCAAATTAAGAATAAACACACTTTGATTTCTTAGGAAAAAAATATCAGAGGTTTTGCGATCAAACCACAAAGGAGACAGGCATTCATTTAACAACTGTTTACTGTTCAGCTCCACCACCACCTCTCCGCATTGATTTTCTGTCACAATAACATACTCCTTGTCGTTGACAAGTCAATTCCAAATAGCAAATCCTCATTTCTAAGTTTTCAGCCTGTGTTCCTCCTGGGCTTCAAAAATGCCTGTTTGGGTTTCATCTGAGGAACTCTGGTTTTCCCTGACAGACCTGTCTGATTTGCTAATTATCTGGGATGCTTTCTCAATCATCAAGGGAAAAATTAACTTCCCATTTTGACATACCTGATGAAATAAATGTGGGTTAAAATTAAGTGAGTTAGCTTTCAGCTTTCCCATTTCAAGGTCAATCATGAAAATAATGTTTTTTCTGCACTGCCAATGACAGTGTAAGTCCTTCCAAATTTTTTAGGCTAGGTTTTTCAATTTCATATCCAAACGAAGTGACAAAAATGCAAAACCTAATATATATGCAGTTTATGTCAGGTGGGAAATCTTTACCTACATTTTTTTCCTGAAGAACTCTCTTGAATCTGGAATATTAAAATGATAATATCCAAATTTTGGATGTGGAGGAGGTTTTGCTTTTAAACTTATTTCTATTTAAATAGGATTGCTGGCAAACATGTTACGCATTTCTGGTGAACATTTTTACTCCTGAGTTTTTCATATAAATGTGGCTCCAGTTCAGGAAACATTTAAAGCATGGCTTCACTGGATCCAAGTTCAAGGCAATAGCTGCCATGGATTTTGGGACAACCAGCTAACTTCAACATGTACTTAGATGCGGAACAGTTTCATTTTCCTGACCTGCAGCTCCTGTTTGCAGTCTCCAGGCCAGCTCAGTGTGGAGCCACACCGGAGCCACCAGTGTCTGAAACAGATGTGGAACGCTGAATAATTCACTCCCACCCTAGCACACCTGGTTTAGGACATAAAGCTTCCAAATCTGAAGCTTAAAGATGGTGTGATGCATTTTGTTTAAATAGGGACTCCAGACGGGGTCCTTAAGGTGTATTTTGGGACTAGCGAGTCATGAGAGTGCGGAATTGCTTGTTTCCCTAGGTGCATTTTGGACTATCCTCAGATTTAATCACCGTGTGGCTTTGGATGGGCATGCAGCAGAAGGATGGGAAGGGAGTGAGTGTAAGACTGCCCAGATACCCCTTTTTTTAATCAAAAGCTGTGGTTTCCCATTGTATGAAAAAGCAGTGCGACGCTTCTCTCAGCACATCCGTGAGAGAGGGCCTTCTCATGAGCACGCTTCTTCCCTGGTGAGAGCTTCTCTTCCCGTTCCCTTCTGGTTTACCCTGTAAACTCAGGGAGGCTGTTGTTAGCATCACAGGGGGAGGCCAGTAAGAAACAGCAGTGCTTGGTGCTGGCAGCTGGGGGAAGAGCCATCCACCTCCACGCCATTCCACCAGGGCAACACTAACCCTGGCAGGGTGGTCACAGACCACGGCAGGCATTTTCTTTCCACTGGACAAACTGCCATCTTCGGTAGCCAGGACAATTTGGATACTTGTTTCCACACCCTGAATATTTAAGTTGGATTTTCACTGTTAGAAGGTGGTTGTCACACTGAGATCCCTTGATGACTGTCATCAGGGGACTTGTGAATGAAAGGACCCCCTCAGACCTGAGCCTTTGTAAAGGCTGGAAATGCCAAGCACTCTTTCCATCTCGGGGACAAAGAGCAATCAAGGCCCATTTTGTAGGAAAAACAGCTGTGAATTGCAAGACTAGGTCAGAGCTAAACACTGGATCTTCACAAACCAAACTTCTGTTGGTCAAAATGGGCAAGAAGCAACCCTGCAGGGCCTGATGAAGCAAGCTTCATAGCAGCTAGTGTCAGAGAAGTCACAACTGTTATTTGTTTTAATTAAATAAATTAAATAATATCTTTGTATTATTACATAATAAAAAAAAATGTGTTTATGAGAACATCCCTAGTGGCTCATCTGTGACATCAAAATGTCACCATCAAGACATCCCTGGTGGCTGTCCTGGGCTGGAAGCTAGCAAAGCACTTGGTGATGCAGCTGGGAGCATGCACAGCAGGTGGGAAGATGGGTCTCCTGTTTTTTTTAAGGGCTTTTAAGATAGGATTTTTGTTCCCGCTGTGTTCGAGGTCAGAGGACTTTGTAAAGGGGAGAGAATTGCTTAACCTTACACAGCATTGACTCTCAAATGAGATAGAAAAATGCCACAATACTGTAATGTGTTTTGAGGACTCAAAAATTCTAAATGTTCCTGAAGATGATAGTACCTTAAAAGCAGGAATTCATTTTCAAATACATTTCAGTTTAGGAAACTTCATCCCAAGCAAACAAGCAGGACTAAGACATGCTGGCATGGAACAGTTGGTCTTTGGCTAAAAATCAGGGAAAAAGCAGAGTTTCTCAATTCTCTATAGCAGATACAGGAGGATGTGACTTGCTCATTTCTCATGATTTGGCCCTGACTAATGGAGAAACCTGTGGCATTGCTGAGATTTAGAGAAGAAATATTAAAATGAGTCTGGATAAAAGTATGAATGGAATGTTCGTGTGCAAGAGCTCCAGAAGAAACAGTAGTGTGGGTCTGACAGATGGGTATGTACTGATATACCCTGTTCTCTGTGTCACACACCAGTGACACTGGCCAGACAGTTCTGATGCATGTGTTTTGGTGTTTGGGAATGCATGCATGTAAGGGGAGTGTTTGAATTAATTTAAATATTACCTGCACTTTCATAAGGTTTTGCAGTGAATTTTGCTGTATCAGTTTCCTACAGCACATAAGAATTCAGCAAGTTTTGGTTTTAAAAAGCCAGTGTTTCGCTCCTATTTAGATTATTTTGTGTATTTACAGTTAAATCCTGTTTGACCAGACATCAATAGTCTTGGGGTTTCTGGGGTCAAATTATTTTACCTTTTTCTTTCATCTTTCTAGAAACCCCATCCTGGATCTGGAAAACCATGAAAAAAGTTTCATCAAAATTGGCTTAATTTGTAGGGAAAAAAAATTCTGTCCGGCTCTAGTGCAAAATATGACAAAAATCAAAACCTACTTCTCACTTTTGCTTTTCCAAATAGACATTGCTCATTATCTGTGCCAGTGAAAAAGATTTCTGATGGCGATCTGGAGCTGTCTGAAGCAGCAAAGAAGACATGGAGCATCTGCCAAAGGTTAAGCATTGCTGAAAGCCCAAGGTGATACCCCTTGATACCCCTAAGGATATCCCCCATGCATCTGTATTTGTTTCAGAAGAAATGGGGATTCACTGCCTTCAAACTCTGAAAGATCAGAAGGGTATTGCACTGGAGCAAGCGCTGTTAATTTTGTCACTGCTGTAACAATAAAGACATTTGGTGAGAACAAGTTGTTTAATTCCCTGCCTCCTGCAAGTCAGGATAACGTGGTACACTATTTTCTTGAAAACACCACGGGAGCTTAGGAGAGATCAGTTAACATAAATGAAATAAAATAGCACAACTTTGGAGGAATCTGCTGTAGGCATAAGCAGGAACAAATAGATATTAAAGAATTTCTGGCATGACTTAAGATCTGCTAGTGAGCTGACTGATGGACATCAGTCTGCACCAGGGGGGACCAGAGCCTTCCACTGGCGTGAAAAAAAACTGAATATTCTGAAAATGTTGATAGAGCCGGTAACAAAACAAGCATTAACAGCACAATAGTACTGCAAGCAGGTGACTTTCCTTTCAGGCAAACTACAAAAGAGACTGGAAGGAATTAAACATGGTGGGAACACAATCCTTTCAGAAGCATTTTTCCTCCCCAATTAATCTTTTTCAGACTACCACTGATATAAAAATATCTGTGTACGGTGGAAGTGAGAGGAAGCGCTCTGAGCCTAGAACAACAGCTCACAGCAATATTTGACTCTAATGGAGCAGGGGAATTGCATGAAAAGCTGAGAAAGCTGCTGCAAACTGCTCTTACCTGGCAGGGAGGTGAGGAAAGTGGATATTTCAAAGCACATATTCCTTCTGCTGGGTTAAGAGGGAATCGCAGACCCTTCAAGATTTGGAAGGACTTTATGAATATGAGCTAAGTACTCTGGGTATTTAAAGATCTGGCAGAGCCGATGAAATGAAATGTCAGAGAGGACCGTATCAGCCTCTTTCCCTCTCAGCCCGGACGGTTTATTGCACACAAAGGGTTTATTGTCCTCCGTGACGAGTGGTAGCGTGCCGAAAGAGAAAACTCACATCCTGGAAAATTAAAAAGTCCCAGAGGCAGACAGTCAGAAGAAAATTGAATCAGATAGCAGTGGCTGAGAGGGGATATTTCTTAAAAACCAAAGCCTTCCAAAGATGCTGACTGTGCTCCTCCAGAGCCATACATGGGTTAAGCACATGAGCCATACATGTGACAACTGGCCAGTGATATTTTTTTTATGAAGATGAAAATTTTACTGTGTTCAGTGGAAGGTCCTCTGGACAACTAGCTTCAAAATAAATTCTAGTTAATTGCTGAGTTGGTTCTTTCTAGAGGTGTTCTGACCATATATTTCCATCAGTAAGCGCCTGCCAATATTGGTGCATCATTACATAAATAGCCACAAAAATTGTAAGAGCACTACTTCTTTACACTACCCTTGACAGCAAATATTTACTAAACCAAACCTAGTCTAAGTAAAAAGTCAACTC
This sequence comes from Microhierax caerulescens, assembly GCA_035590215.1. Taxonomy (NCBI): domain Eukaryota; kingdom Metazoa; phylum Chordata; class Aves; order Falconiformes; family Falconidae; genus Microhierax; species Microhierax caerulescens. Next base: position 47,595,474 of record JAVJGJ010000062.1, read on the forward strand.
CCTGTGACCAAGACACACACTGGAGAAGTCAAAATAACCTACTAATGTACATTTAAAGCCATATGGCTTGGCCAGATCTCTTTGTAAAAAAATTTGTAACACTCTTTCTTGTTCTCCTAACAAATCCACACCGAGTGCTGCTGATTCCTTTGGAGAAGCGGGAAGCACAGGGATAACTTATACCCATCTTCATGCAAAATGGAAAGTTAACTGTATTAGGGTGAGGGGTTTTGGGTTCGGGCTGTGCATTGCAGTGTGCGCACAGAAAGCTGTATTTAGGGTTTCACCTTTTTCCCCTCTGAATTTCTTACAAATGTCTCTATTGACCACAAACAGACCTTTCTCCCTAGAGTACCTATTCTGGAAATGGGCTGCCCTTTGCAATCTTTGGCGGGGGTCTGCATGCCACCGTTTTGAGGACCGGATTGGAAGGAACTTGGTTGCTGCTGCAGCAGAGGCAGAATTTCAGCCCCAGCTCCCTGTAGAGCACAGAGTGCTCCGGGTCAGTGGCTGATTTCAACCCCATCTGCAGCAAGGTACCGTTAAGGCTTTGCCACAGCGTTTCTGTACGGCAGCTGGCCGCCTGCCCTCTTCCCTCGCTGCAGACCCAGACACGGTAGCACAGATATTTTTGCCTTACACCCCCCTCCATGGCTGAGCTCATAAACCATGTCCAGGAAGGAGGATAAATCCCCCAAGCAGAGGCACACTGGCAATGTGGAGGGTAGGAAACAGCTGCCATAAAAGTGGGCAGCTGAGGTGGATGGGAGCCCCCCGTGCCAGCAAACACGCACAACGGGGATGGAGAGATCATCAGCAGGTACCACTCCTACTTCAGAGACACGGTTTACACAGAAGAAGTTCTTAGCTATATCTATTTGTCTATCTGGGCTTTTTGTGCATGTTTGCTTTTTGTTTGAGTGTGTTTTCTTTCTCTGAATTACAACATTTTTAGGGTTGTTTGGGGTGTGTGTGTGTGTTCTTAAGTTCCTTTTTTTTTATGTGCTTTTTTGAATAGCCTTAGCAATATGCCTTATTTTGAAAACAGCACAATAGTACACCCTCCTGCTTCCTCTGAGACTGTCTAACAACGCAACTTTGATGTGGTAGTAGAAAAAAATTTAAGTTCATCTTCATTCCATGTATTCATAATCTGAAAGCAACAGGGCTGGTATTTGTTTTGCTACTAAGCTCTGCAGGTGTTGAAAAAATAACTTTTTTCCTATATTAAAAAAGGAAAAAGTCTCAGTGGTTTTACTATTGTGATGCTAGCTTAAAAAATACTGCCTTTTTGCAACTCCTTTTACAGGATCTTGTGAATTTTCTGGGGGAAAGAGAAGTTCTGTTGGGGCAACGGGAATTAACTTTTTTAAGCTAGTCATTAATTTTTAAATACTATACTTGTTACTTGTGAAGGAACTGAACAGAAAAAAAGAAATATTTTCTCCTTTTCTTTATATAAATTCTATTGACTTGTGAAGAAATAAGCTCATACTGCTTTTCTCCATACTCTTCATCTCAACACTTCTAACCCCTACACCCACAGAGATTCTATTTTCTTCAAATCAAGAAGTTCTGACTTATCTGTAACTTTTGGGTTGCTCATTATGTATACTGGTCTCAGCAGATACTGAACATGATTTAAGTTCGTAGGCGCTTGCAGCAGATCCAAAGCTGTGGAGCAAAATGGGGAAAAGCTGAAGTGAAAACCTGGGCTTTCTGGGCTTGCTCAGCGATGAATGAAGCTCTTCTAAGAATCCTAAGGAATAGAAAGCAGTGGAAAATTAATTTTTCTGCTTGGAAAACTAGCCCTAGTTAAGCATTTTTTTTTAAAAAAAAAATTGTTTCTCTGCATGTTTTTCCTTGGAGTAAAGTCTGTATGTGGTTGTGGATGCTTCATGTTCCAGGGTTTGGGTAAATTTAACCTCAATTCTTCTGTGTCTACGTGGATGTTTACTCTTGAGCTGTCATAGCTGTCATGTGTGCTGAAAATCTTAGTTTCCACCGAGTATGATGAGGATATCAGAAACTTGTGAGCTCAGGATGGCGGCAGATTTGCCTGAGATTTAATATAACCAGGAAATATAGCACTGGGCTGCACATCTTTTTATGAGTGGGCTCGGTAATCTCTTTTAGAAATAAGCAAAAAGGTGTATGATTTGGTTGGAGAATACTTGTTCTGGCGATAAAATGGGAAGAAAAAAACAACTTAGAAAAGAAACCACTGGCAATCCCAATTCTGGTTGTATTGTTACATGTACTTACGAAGAGATTTTTTTCTGAATACATGCTATGTCAAGCAATTCATCATCGCTTGTGTACGGACTGCCTGTGTGCACCAACCCTTGAAGATGTGCCTTAGTCACAGGAATGCTTTTAGTATCAGGGATGATCAGAAAGCCCATCTCGTCACCTAAGATGTTGTCAGGTTCCCTCTACCTACATACAGATGGCAGATTTATGCCTTATTTTGTGGCTTCTGTGTTGGGTGCGTGAGTAAGATCCCACCACAGTGTGTTGTGTCCTAAAATATCTCTTCTGTATGTGTCATTAACCTGCCCTCACCCACAAACTGGGAGGTTAAGAGAATACAGCTGCTTGCTCTGGTATTACTTGAACAGCCGGGAGGAATGGGATGCTTCCCAATGCTTGCTCTGGGATGCTGTTTCCTCTTTCTGAAAGTTAACCTGCTCCTGCCCCTCTATGGTAGAGTGTTTCTGAGCAGAATAGAGAGTGATATCTCTACACAACAAAGATCAGAGCCTGAAGGTTGTTTCTGTGTGATCAAACATGTTCATGTAATCAATGTTTGCTGGCAAGGGCCAGTGAGACTATTGAACAGAGCTGAGGTCTGCTGTGGCATTTTAAATGAAAGACTGGAAACCAAAGTAAATATTTTTAATTAGTAGTTGATGACAGAGTTGCAGCAGCTCAAGCAAGTTTGTGGACAATGCAAGAGCTAGTAGGTGCCTGGTGAAAACATAGTGCAACCAGTGCAATGAACTGCCTCAGGTCCCTCTGTCAAGTGTCACGGCACTGCTCTGAATAGGAAAATACCATGCTCGTTGGTCCTAGATGTCTTCCTAATGCCTCAGAGCTCAGTGGGGCTACTGGGGACTTTGATTCAAAATTCTACCCCATGGTGGTTGCTGTTTTGTTTTTTGTTGCTGTGTTTGTGGGGGTTTAGAGACATTTTTTGAGGGGATGGTTGGGGCATCCTGAACATACACTTTCTGTAGTTTCTTTGTCATTGCACTTCTTTCTGTATTGGGATGGAGAGAAATAGTCACGTGTAACTCATTCATCGGCCTTCACTCACCTTGTACTTTCTGTAGCTTAAAAAAATGACAAAACTCACTACAAGACTCATGATGGGTATACCCATAGCTGGGCACCATGTGGGCAGAGCTTCATCACTTTTCCTTTTTTATAGGGAGGTAGAGCAAAGTTGCCACTTGTCCCTGTGGGAGGACTCTGTTGCTGTCTATTGTGGGTTCCCTCCCCATTTGGACGGGGACCAGTGTCTGGGAGGATATATGAGGGTATCCATGCTGTCCCTGACAGAGGCCACTTGGCCTCAGCTAGGCAAATAAATACCTGGTCTTCAGCTGCTATACTCTGTTATGTGCCCAAGAGTGTGTCTGTTTCTTTTGCATGTACCAGTCGGTGGAATAAAAGTTACTGCATTTTCCTACAAACTGTGCTTGTTTTAGTATTCTAAGGGCACCTGAAGTGGAAAATAATAAAAAAAAGTTGGCCCCTTATGTCTTTAATTAACGCACATCTTCAGGCACTACACCAAGAAATCCAGCCTTCTCTTACTTTACTCTTGATATGCCTGTTTGAATAGAAATTACTGTAATTAACTCCAGCTTTCAAAATATCAACATGTGGAAGTGTTTGTGTACCCTCTAAATGAGTGTCGCTGGAAGAACACAGACATTACAGGATGCTGAGATAATTCCCATTCACTAGGCAAGGGAAAATATTAAGGAACTGAAAATAAATAGATAACAAGATCTGTAAAATTATCTTCAAAGGGGTAAATCTTAAAGTAAAATGAAACCATTATAATGAAATACAAACAATTCAGCTTAATGGGGACAGCCTTACTTGATTAAAAAACAAGCCAAGTCCTGTTATTCATTATAACCTGCATCTGCTGTTACGGTAACACTGAGTGCATTTACCTGAGTGCAGGCAAAGTACTGGAGCTGAGAAATGGCCACGTTCAGAAGATGGCTGTGCTCGCCTCAGTGGAAATAGGTGATATTATAGCTGCTGTCGTCTGGATATGAAGAATCAACATGGAGCTGAATAGTGCTACGGCAGGGGGAACAGGCAGAGATCCCAACCTCTTTCAAAGAATCCCAGAGCCATCAGCCAGCTCAGGCTGGTCAGAAAGGGGCTTATCCTCAATGGCTTCAATTTCTTTCTTTTTTTCTCCATTCTTTCTGGACTTTTTTTTTCTAGGACCCTTAAAACCAACCCTATGATTTCACACCCTATTGGCTGGTCCTAGCTCTTCAGTATGTCTCTTGCCTTACACAAAACTGTAGGCTCAGGGGCTTATACAGAAATTATACCATCTGAGTAGACCTCACAGCGTCTTGGGTACCAAAATCCTGAATCCTGGCTGTGGCAGTCAGGAATAACTACAGTAGAAAATGAAATAATAGCTATTACATAGTTGTTTCAATTCTAATCAAAATTCAAAATTCTAATTCTAATCAAAATATGAGCACGGATAACAGACACAAATGAAAAAATGTAGGCAAAATAGTGGACTGAGACAACACAAGGTTGGCTTCCATCCTTGGACTTAATGGCTTACATATTTTATTAGAAACAAAATAAAGTTAAAGCTGCCCAATATTAATGTGTGCTATGTGGTTGGACATAAGGGTTCCTATGGTGTAGGGCCAAGTAGTAATTAGAGGAGCACACATTCAGCTCTGCTGTTAATGGTCTGACTGGAGCCACTGGCACAGGAGGGCTGGGGAGCTCCACACCTGAGAGGCCGCAGATGATGGCTGGGTTAGCCGTTACTTGGAGGGCAGAGAGAATAACACAACCGAGATACAAAATCCTAACAAAAAGGATCCATTCTAGTTTCACTTTGCATTCCCTTTTGGAAGGGTATAACTCGCTATGTTGACGTCCTGGGTCCAACTTAAAAAAAAAAATATATTGAAAGTACCGGTTTAGAAAGTAGTTTACAAATATCAAACTAGCACTGACTGTTGCACCAAGCCTTTTGTTGTGACTTACAGAGCTATTTCATCAGTAGAAGTTTCTGAAACTGTTGTAATGGCAAGTAGATCAGTTTAGGTAAAATATTGGAACAAAGGATGGAAAAAAATGCTCCATGCATCTGCTTCCTTTCGTCTATTTTTGAGCCTGCCTACTGATTCAACAGATATTCCCACCAGTTTCCTCCTCATGCTGATTTTCAGCACTGTCCTACCAGACATTTCTGTTTCTTTCACATGAGAAAATTTTTCTTTCTTGTGTACTTTGCATGCTGCCTACCTAATCCAGCAATCTGCAGGCTAATTAAGGGGAGTGCAATGCCACTGTGAGGCCACCTGATCTCATGGCACAGTGCCTCAGATGTGAACAGATTTGTCAGCTGAGCCACCGCTGGCAGCTACCTAACTCTCATCAGTCACCTCGGAGACTACGAGGACATCGATACCCAGAGAGGAGATCTTGGATGCAATACAAGGGAACTACGCGATTTACCTTCCTCCACTTGTCATGGACAGCATGTGGCCGCAGTGCTTGCATGGCATGGCATGGGAAAAGCTCAGCCTGTGTGCCTTGTCTGTTGAGAAGTGTCTACTGGAAGGATGGTGGAACCCAAGGGCTGCTTGGGTCCAAGGCTGCACCTGGGTTAGGCAATCCCAAGCACAAACACGGGCTGGGTGGAGAATGGGTTGAGAGCAGCCCTGAGGAGAAGGACTTGGGGGTGTTGGTGGACAAGAAGCTCAACATGAGCTGGCAATGTGTGTTTGCAGTCTAGAAAGCCAACTGTGCCCTGGGCTGCATCACCAGCAGCGTGGCCAGCAGGGTGGGGGAGGGGATTCTGCTCTGCCTTTGTGAGACCCAACCTGCAATATTGTGTCCAGCTCTGGGGCTGCCAGCATAAGAAGGACATGGAGCCCTTGGAGAGGGTCCAGAGGAGGCCACAGAGATGGTCAGGTCGCTGGAGCCCCTCTGCTGTGGATCCAGGCTGGGGGAGCTGGGGCTGCTCAGCCTGGGGAGGAGAAGGCTCTGGGGAGACCTTAGAGCAGCTCCCAGCACC
>JAVJGJ010000062.1:47601922-47620787 GCA_035590215.1 Microhierax caerulescens
CGCTGGCCCAGGCTGCCCAGAGCAGCTGTGGGTGCCCCATCCCTGGCAGTGCTCAAGGCCAGGCTGGATGGGGCTGGCAGTAGCCTGGGCTGGGGGAGGGGGCCCTGCCCAGGGCAGGGGAGCTGGAATGCGTGGCCTTTGAAGTCCCTTCCAACCCAAACCGTTCTGTGATTCTGAGTGTGTGCCTGTGTGACATGGGATGGAGGCACCCGATCGCCCTGCCCGTGTCTTTAGGGCACATCAGAGAGACCTGGGAATGCAATACAGGAACTGCACATCTGAATCCTTGCTCAGCCACTGGAATGCCGTGACACCTTAACCAACTGCTGCTTCTGCTGGACAGTAAAAATAGTCACCTTAGTAATACTGTAATGGTTTAAAAGTAGAAGTAATGTGAATGACTTTGTTATGTAAGTTCTAAGCAGAATAAACTGAAAACCTACGAGAACCTAATTTACGCTTTGATGTCTCCATAAATAATGGCCTGGGTTGCTCTTTCTTAATGCAAAACAAAAAAATAAGAGCAAAGCAAAGTGGCTTATGTTATATGTTAAGGGGAAAGACCTGGCTTAGACCACAGTGTTTCAGTCACTCTTTGAAAACTATAAGGGAATTTGCTAAAAAAAAATCTCAACAAAACTGAAGAATCACAGAAGTCCCATGTGGAGCTCAGCATCACTGTCTGAAGCACATGTGAGAAAGAATGACCAGGGTGTTTCTTTAAATGGTAATATTAAGCACATGAGAGAATAAGTACATTTACTGCATGATAAATTTTATATCTTAATAAGAAATAAACAGGAAAGCTTTATTGTTACCTATTCTTTTTGCAGCAGATCCTCCTTGTCAATAGAGCAGGTTTAAAGCGGCAGTGGCTGTGACTCATTAGATCCCCAGAAATCCCCCAGGTGACTCCCAGAGTGAGTGACAGCATCTCTGGAGATCTTGCTCCCAAACTGAGAACCAACAAAATGAGGAGCTGACAGTGATAACGAGTGTGTGATTTGCCTGGCTTAACCTGGGAACTCTAGCAGAGGTGCTTGGTGGAAGATGAAAATAGGACAAGTCAGGGGGGAAAAAAAACTGGTCCTTCATTGGTTACTTAGAACTTTCCTGCAGTGTTTGCCATGGAAAGTTACTCTGAATGCAGAGGGTAAAATATTGTTCATCTAGCCATGTTAAACAGATTAAGTTTCAGGGTATGAAAATGCAGACCAAACACTTCTAGCCCTTAAATGAAGCTGTGCTAACACGATTTTTTGGAGACTAGGGATTTTCTATACCATCTGCCCAGCCATTATCAACAGGCAGTGTTCTACATGTATCAAGAAAGAACTGAGCATTAAAGCATGTGATTTAGCCTGGGTAATCCTATTCGATCTTCTGAAGTTTTATTGTTCAATGCACATGCTTAAATTTAGGAAAACTTGAGGGTTTTAGCACCCACACAAACTAAAACAATGCTAAAAAAGAGGTGCAGTTTGTTTGTTTACAGCTCTACATCTAATCTTCTTAATTAACAGATAGCTCGGAAAAGTAGATTTCTCCAGTGGTTTTCTGGGTTAATAAGTTTTCTTTTCCTTGCTACCAGTGTCTCTATTGCTGTAGGTGTTGCGGGTGCTCGGTAGACTGTCTAGAAGTCCTGGTCTAGCTAGGACAACTGCATCTGAAAGTGTTAGCACAACTGGCTGGCTCAAGGGCAAAAAAAACCTCATGGCAGGGGAGGGAAATGAGCACAGATTTCCAAGCACTTTGCCTTCTGCTTTTGGAATGCAGAATCCTTCCTCTATTGAAATAAAAAGGAGTGGTTTGTATCCAAACTATTCATATCCTTTCTGTTTCCAGCCAAGTTTTGGTCAATGTTTTTCCCTGGCTATTTTTTATCTAAACCTTTTTACTCTACCTTATTCTTCTCCATTTTAATGTCAAGTCTTTTTTCCATCCTTTCATGATGCCAAAACCTCTTCTTTAGCTTTCAGCCAAGCACTTTGTCTGCTGTTGTCTCATACCCATCTCTATAGTCAAAACACTGGGCTCTTCTATCACCCGAGTTCTCCTACTGCTGTTCCAATCTTTTTTCTTCTACACCAGCTCTTCCCTAAACTCAGTATCAATTTTCTCAATCTCTGGTATGTATCACTAGAGCTCTAAACGGGCAAGATTTAATTCCATCTGCTGCTGCTTTCCTCAATTAAATTTCATTTTCAGTGATGAAGAGGAAAGATGCCAAGCTTTATGGTAATTCATGTTAACCTCTAATCTGAACCTGTCAGTATAGCACCACGTGTTGACATAGATGTACCCCTGGGAAAATCTTTGCCTGCTTACGAAGACAAGAGATGACAAACCATAATGAAATGTATACTGTTGTCAAGAGCAGTCACGGAAGATCATCTATTAATTGTTTCTTTCCAGTACCTTCTGGAAAGCATTTTATTCTTTGCCAGACAAAACAAATATTTCTAATTGGCTGCTGGATGGAAACAACATCCTGATATCTGTGCAAAAAGACCCTGATTAGAAAATTTAATATTCAGGTATCAGCATATTGGGCCAACCGGGTGAATGGAAAGTGTAATGAAATATTCAAAACAAAAAAGCTAGATTGCTTTCTGTTCTGCTTTTTGTTTGTGGTTTTTTGGTTTTGTTTTTTTTTTTTGACTACTTCAATGGCTAAAAAGTTCCGTATATTAACTTTTCAGTCACGGTGTGTAAGACAGCCATGAGCTGTGGTAGGAGATACAGGCAGGGCAGCTTTCCTTCACCGCTTCTCCTGAGCACGGTGCCAATTGTCAGCTGTGGGAGTCAGCCCAGCAAATAGCAGTGTTCGGAGCAGCTGTAGAGGAAAAGCTATAAAATACCTGACTGTACCAAGAACTGCAACAAAGGTTCCCTTTCTGATCAAAACAATTACTAGCAAAACAAAAGCCCCGAACGGTTGCAGCACAAAGTTTTTCATCCACATTAATTACTTTCCATAGGGAAGACTTTAAAAATCCAAATGGTGCTTGTCAGAGGGTTACAAAATGGTAGCACAAGAGCCCCAGGCAGGGATGTGTGAATGGTTATTCAAACACAGACTGATACAATGAGATGGGGCTTTTTGCCTCAAGCATTTTTTTTTTTTTTTAATTTTTTTTTTTTTTTTGCTGTAGGTAGGTGTGTGCTGCTGGATTTCATCCATGCACAGCCTCAGCATTTGCTTTCTGTGACAGGCAAGTTGTAATGAATTACCTTGGTACCTAAGAACTGAAACTCACTTTGTTTAAAGTGAAAGCCCATCATCATTAACAAAAGCTCTATCTCAGAGAAAATGAGCCATAGAAGTACATGTTCTGATGAGGAGCAATCAAACAATATTCTGAAAATCTCCAAGGTGGTTATGAGCGCTGTGTACGAAACATTGAATTTGGCTTGTTCAGTGCTGTTCAAAAAGGGAAAAGCTCTTTGTCAGTGATTCCCAGTGATCCAGACAAATGTGCCTCTTTCTGAAAAGCATATTTTACTGCATAATGACAAGGGGCAAGCAAATGCATTAATTAGCCATTGGAATTCACTGCTGCAGCCAGAGCGCATTGGAAGGGAAATCTTCCAGCTGCAATTAAAATATCAGCATTACTTAGAGTGAGTTTATAGCTTTCCAGAGCCAAGTAACTAAGGGACAGCAGGGATGGGATATGATTAAACTTTACTGTGTTGCATCTAAATTGGTGAACTGTGGCCGGTTGGAGCAGAAGAGGGCAATGAAAAGTGCAGGCTAGTAAGACGCTGGTAGCTAAATCAGAAAAAGTAAGTTTTACAGGAACATTGAAAAACACCTGTGATAGCATTCTTCTCATGGGGGCTCCTGAGGGCGAAGCAAAGGCCAGAGGCAGCCCTTGTGCCCCCATCTCCCAGGATTTCCGTGGGGCACTCATGTCCAAAAGTCAGGGAGGGGATATTTATGAATATGTTCTGTTTCTTTGGAAGAGCAGGGTTATAGTACAGGGGAAATGATGCTTCCTATCCATTTTAAATTGTAGAAGTAGTTAAGATTACAGAACCATGCAGTGCTGAAACCACTTTACTGTTAAACTCCTTTGCACCCCTCTGAGCTGTGAACATTGGCTTGGAGACAAGCTGGAATCTCTGAAGTCCAGAAGAGAATTCTCCTACAGTAAATGAGCCATCACAAGAAAATCTGTGATACCTAGAGAATAAATAAACCAAAGCCCTGATCACATATCTTAAGATGCTGCTTTTTTTCTTTTTTCTCTCTCTTTTTTTTTTTTTTTAATGGATGCCTGCAGGAGATTCAGGAGAGACTAAAACTTTAACTCTGCCATTAAACCCTACTACGACCATCCCTCTTTTATTTATTTTTTCCTGATAAAGAACTCATATTTTTTATGAACAACACTTTACACACATCCATCAGTTTATTGGCTTTGATGGTTTTAAACTGTTGGGGGAAAAAAACCAAAAACAACAACAAAAAAAAAACCAACCCAAAAACTCAGGAAACATCATTTGTAATGAGCCTACAACCATCTGTGGGTTTTTTTTGTATTGCTAATGTTGCATTTATTTAGTGGTCCAAAATGTCTCCTTGCAGAGGTGTGTGTATGTGCCTGAGGACTGTGAAATGGCAAACAATTTTGTTGACACAGGATGCTATGCAAGTGTGAACATAAAATATGGCTCCGGCTTATATCACTTACTGGATCCACTGCATGTTGCAGCTATAAAACAACTCATGCATTCCTTTGCTATCAATTTTAGCAAGTAAATGAGTTATGAAAAAATTATATTTACAGTTCTGAATCTATAAAATGCCTCTGCAGAGCAATTTTTACCTGCTTGTGTTAATTTTAGCTTCCATCAGCCTTCAGCATGTTTAAATTCAAGATATGCTGAAAATCTTCTCTACGTCAGGAATTACACTGTTAACAATCAACGATTGCTAATTAAAACACAGTTTCCTCCTTCTCTTGATACTTTTATGACTCTCTACCTCAGGTTTAATATCTCTGTACATTGTAGCTCTGTGAAAGAGTAGACTGCTGGCTTTATTTTCTTGAAGAATAGAAGCGAATAGTGAAATAGAATATTTTAAATAAGCAAAGATAATAGTTTAAAAAGTTTTTTTTAAGATAAATAAAACATCTTTCTAAATCTGAAGGCAAATTATTCTCCTGTCTCCTTGGCACTGCATGTGGTAGTGAAGAACCAGTTGCATGTGACTTTTGCTTTCAAATGCTACCTGACATTGGAATAACATCACTGCAGCTACACCTGGTTCTTATTAGCACAGTGAAGGCTGAAACTTGTTTGTTGTTTTGTTAATTATTTACTGTTTAATTACAGTGACTCCACACATTAATTTCAAACTAAAGTCATGCATACCCTTTATTGCTTATAGGGAAGAAACCTGATTGAAGGTAGTAAAATGAGATCTGCAGCAAACAGTGCTGGGAATCAGGCAAGAAATGGAGGTTTTCCTAAGGCTGCTCTGCCAGGTTTTATCTTTGCTGCTGCCCTCAAAGCCAGATGCTGGGAAGAGGAGCTGGTGATAGGAAGTCAGCTGCTTTGGGATCATCAGTGTGCTGGTTTTAAGGTAATGGAAAAAGGGTAACATCTCAAAACAGAAAAACAAACAGAGAAATGACATCCTTGTAAAACAGGAGTCTGTGATTAGGCTCCAGGAAAGTGGTTTTACTGAGTTTAGTTTAAATCTTTTCAGACTAAGAAAGCAGGAAACCTTGAGAGTGGCAAGTACGTTCCATCCTTTCATAAAATATAATACAACACACTCTGTTCTCCCTGTCCATGTTTTTTTGATATTTTTTTTTTCACTGCTTGAACGCTTTCTGTTGTTTTACTTTCCAGCTCTCTTTTCCAGACTAATTTCCCCCTCAGGCTTTTTTTGGTCTTATGTACAGTCTGTTACTTGTGTCTTTTCACAACCTTTCAAGTGCATATGATTCCTCTTGTGATTTTCATCCCCTTTTAGCAGCTGTTTCTCCTTTCAAGTATTTCCTTTTCCTTCTTTAATGAGATTTCTTAATGGTCATTTTCAGGCTTCCAGGTTAGATCCCCAACCTGCACTCACTAAGCATGTTTTTGTCTGTGCAACTTTTATGTCTCTCGCCCCCTAATTCCAGCCATCTCCCTTTTGTCCTTTTCTTCTCACCCCTCACTGCCCCGTGACTAATTTTGATTTGTCTGCACCTAATTTATCTCCTTTCATTGCACTTGGGTAACTCCCATGTTCTTTCATTATGCATCACGGTCATCCTAGGTGGAAATTGCATTTAATAACCTAAAGATTATTTTGAATTAATTCCACCTCCTTTTTCTACTCTCTGTCCTTCTGTTTACCTTATGCTATGATTAACAAGGATGATAACTATTTTCTAGCTAAAGGATACTTTGGTATCTTCACAAACTAAAGCAAGCTTCACCACTGTCTCCCAGCCTCAAAGCTTGTCACGGAGAGGCATTTGTGTGGCACCTACCTCAGGCCATTCCTGGGACTAAGACTCTAAACGATCTTGGAGGGCTGGGAAAACCCCATAAAATAGGAAAAACAAACCGTGGAAATTGTACACAAATTACAGTTGTCCTTTTGTAAACTAGTAAGGATCCACAAGACAACAGCCTGAAGCGGGATGTTGCAGGTGCAGAGTGGGGGAGAAGAAATCTTGTGTGTTCAGTTGCCTTAACTGTAAAAAGCACAGTGTGTCGTAGAGCAAAAGCCAGCTTTCTCCTGGCTGCCCTAAAATGGGGCTGATGAATGAGGGTGGTTTGATATGAAAAAATGGAGCTTAAGGACCCAGATGCTGACTTGATACCCTACAATCAAAGAAACAGTTTTGGTTTGATCTCTACAAAGTGGTGACCTGATTGTTTTCATTCAATGTATCAAAATCTGATCAGAGTTCTGGTCTTGGCTTTACTGAAAACAATGGGAAAGTGTCTCTGAGCAAGTCTCCAAGATGGAGCATCTCAAGATTGGTTCCTTGTGTCATTGTTCCTATGAGTCATTGTCATACATTGTCATGTCATACAATACATGTCAGCTAGTGGATGCCAGGGCTCATATCAAACCAAGCAATTCTGTGGTGTGTGGTTTTTTGGTTTAATTTGTTGTTTGGTTTTCAGGGTTTTTTTACCCCCTGAAAGTGTTGTGATCAGATTCTTCCTTTAGTGCTCTACCTGCTTTATAAATGCCACCTTAGGCTGTAAGACATCTGTGGTGATCAATTTTCCTTAGTTGTCCTGTATGGATATTTCTATGTGATGAGAAAAGCCACTCCACCTTGTTCTTTCTCTTTCACATATGTCCTTTGGGCATCAGTCAGCCTGCCCTTCACTGTGCCATTTAAAATGTAATGTTGTTTGTGTCTTTACTGATGTGGCCAGATTTTGGTGTTTGACAAGCTGCCACAGATTTCCCTGCTTAGCCCACAAGTGAATCCAGGTCTTAAACCTACAGAGGTTGATGAGATCTTAAGCTTATGTCTGTCTGCATGACAACCTCTATCCTCAAGCATCTTGACACCCTCTGCACTGGTGTCACGCTATCATAAGCATCATTAGGTTGTGTTTTCTGTGGGGTCTTCTCATGACAAAAAAATACCTTTTTCAAGTGTATTCCTCAAGAACGTTTTCATGATCAAAGAAGAAATGATGGTATGTTGGTTATGTTATTCCCCACCCATGTGTTACCCATTTGGGAAGTACCACCCCCCCCACCCCCCCCAGCAATCCTGAGGTCTGAGGCTGGGGGAGCGCTGTAAGAGAAACAGCTCTAACTTTTTATCCATGGGAAGGGCAACACTCATGCTTTCAACTTTAATATCACTAAACGAAGGATTCTTGTCTGTGGTAGACAAGCAATTTGTGTTGGTTTGTTGTGTACAGGACCAGGATATTTGTCAAGGAAAGCAAATATGATAGTACTTATCACTATATAGTTAGTAAACCAGATTCTTGCTTTTAGTCAGAACTGAACAATGCTGAGTTTTACTTCCCACTAGCAAGTTCGGTGTTATATTGAATGTAACGGGGCTGATATGAGCAATGAGAATATTTTTTGCACAAAAGTTCATTTACAATCAGGTAAACATAAAGATGCTCTATTGTGCATTCTTTTTTTCCTGTTGTTTTTATTTTTTTCTTTACTACTTCAGTGAAAATTACTGAAAACATCTTCACATTTGGGGATTTAACTTGCAGGAACTTTAAAATTTTCTGGTGCTGTCAATGAAATGTACTGGGATCTGAAAGTCCTCCATCCTAATCAGCTCTGTGAAGCTCTTCTGAGCAGCAGTTTCTTCTGTGACTGTTCTTTGCTATACAGCAAGCATTTCAGCAGGTTTGGCGCTTATTCTGTGCCAGTGGTGGAAGGGTAGCTTTTATATTACCTTGTGATTCTCCTTTAATATTCATATCCCTACTATATCTACTTGTTAAGGCTTTTACCTGAAAGCTAGGACTGCAGTTGGATACGTATTATTACCACTTTCTTAAAAAGAGGGGACAATACAGATATAGTCAGTACTGATTTCTCCAAGGTCAGGGAGAAAGTGAGCACACAGGGCGTGGGGAAGCACTTCAGATAATAAATATATATATATATCTCACTACAGCTGGAGTTAGATCGTCCTGTTAAAATTACAAATCTGCACCGCTAATGCCATTCAACCTCTACGAAAAAGGCCACTAATGGTATCACTCACTGGAAGCTGACAGCTACCCTTTGAGGCTGACCTTTTGTTAAACCAATTCTCCCTGACTCAGACTGTAATGCATCAATATTTCCTCTTTCAAAGCGGTTGATGTAGAGTAAATAGTCCAGAAAATTAGTATCAGTGGAAGAATCTACACTAGCAAAAGGAAAACTTTCTATAGTTGCCACCCAACCTTTTTTTTTTTTTTTTTTATGGGCAGGTCAGCATTATCATTTCAGATCAGGTCAGGCATGAGCTCTTGGAGCAATTCACTTATTCCCCCTTCAAGACATTTAAATTTGTACTGTAGAGTGGTCTTAGAGTCCACAGCTGGAGTCCACAGCTGGATTCTTTTTGAAGAAGAAAAATTAGAAGATATATTCCTCCTACTAATGGGTGTCCAGTTCTTTAGAGCAGACCAGTCCAAAGCACATAGTGAGGTACGTAGAGTGAGAACATCAGATCCTCAGACCAAATGTTCTGCTCTGGTGACTGTCTCCTGCTTCATGCTACTACTTGCTAATGAAAACACAGACTCTGTGCGAAAAGAAAGCACCCAACCTGAATCAGATATTGAATTTACAAGTGAATGGTGTTCTTCAGGCTCCCTACTTTTGGTCTGATCTGAATTTGAGCGTGGTCAATGTCTCACACAACTTGTTGGGCTGCATGGACAGTCATGTAAAGAGCAGTTTCCAGTGGAAGCTATTCCTGAGCAATATGTTTTGCTGTAAACACTCATAGGTTGGGCTCAAAGTCTCCATACTGTGTTAAGAAGTCAGTTTAGGATATTGTTAGGCACAAGACTTCATGCCTGTTCCTCATCTGGTCTGTCCACATTGCGTGAAAGAGTGGGGAGCTGCTCCAAGAGACCTCAAAGTTTCCCTTCTAGTAAGCTGGAAGGCTCAAGCAGTCCATCGTGTGTACTTACCACATCTGATGTGGGTAATAAGTAGTATTTGGCTCTGGAAAGGGCTCAAACTTCCCTTCATGTGGTTGCAGACATTATCCTATTAAAAATTCTCCAGTGAAGCTGTTAAATAAAGTTGGAACACAAGAAATATTTTGATCCAAAGAAAACAGAAACAGAGGAGCCTGCAAGTATGATTTTGACAATTGTACAAATCAATATTTGTCCTTTGGGCTCTCTCTTTGAAAAAAACCTAATCTGACATATCTACAGGAGCTGGGGCAAGGACTGGTGGGGCCTCCTGCTTGCACTTCTACATCAAGCTACAACCGACAACCCCACTGGGCCACTTCTGTCTGAGCTCTGCTGCCTGGAAGGTTGGCTGGCCATTGGGAATTGGCCAAAGCTTTGCAGTCCTGACCGAAATAACAACACAAACAGGCCATCCATCGATCCTGGGGTCGAGTTGGTACCTTTAAGTAGTCACAGTCCATCACAGTAGTTCTGGAGTTTTAAGTTATTACCTGAAAAGGCAATTCTATCTGGAAACTGCTTTACAGCCCTGTTATCCTCCACGAATATGTAATTCAGTGAATTGTATTATAAAAGTACTAGATTTCATAATGATACGAAGAACTAGGAAGCTTAAGTAATAAATTCCTATGGGTGACCTGTTTTACATTCGGTACTTCAAACCACAGTATATCAACAAATGTCTTGTGTGCTATTGGGAATTGCATAAATAATATCAATATTAAGGACTAAAGGAAACTATAGTAGTAAAAGTCACGTGTGTCTGAAATTACAAGGTAATACATCAGCCTGCAGAGCAAGACAATGTTTTGAGATTGTTTTAAGTACATTGCCCTAGAGGATATGACATAAATATGTCATTTATGAATAATTGGAGGTATTTAAAATAAATCTGCTATGTAAGAGAGCTGTAGCATGTTAAAATGTTATATCACCGTGTTTGGATCTAGCTTGAGACTGATGAGCAAGGGTGCTTGTAGCCAGCGTTCTGTGGTGCGGGTCCTGATTTCTGTATGCAGATGTTCCTTTTTAATTTCTTTCCTGTTTACCAAATAAGGATTACTCAGCTCTTTGATGTATATTTACAAGCTGTTCTAAAGTGCTCTAGAGGCATCAGACAAGACTCACTCGAAATGGGTCCTCGGCTGGTATTTTGCGGGGATGAAAGTCTGATACTTTGGGGCATTTGATTCTTAATGGGTCTTACTGTGCAAGCCAGACCTGGGGAACTGGTCTCATTTAAAGCACCAACTGTTTAACTCTCAACAGAGACTTGAACGTCCAACACTGCGCGCTTACCTTGCCGGAGGAGGGCAGCCACAACGCTGGCTTTGCTGTTCCTACAGCCAGCAAGCGTGACCCCGGGCATGGCTGGTGGCTGTTCTCACATAGCGTATGGGCTCCCAGAAACCCCCACCAGCAACTTCACAGGCTTCTAGATATAGCTCACAGCTATACCTACTGCTGGTTTGCTGGTGCTGCCAAAGCTGGGTGAAAAATCAGCGCTGCCGTTGAGAAGCAGCTGAATTGCAGAGCACCCCATGCTTTACAAGCGCTTTCAAGCCCACTCACGGTTGACATCCACAACCCAGCAGACACGAAAGCACCTTTTGCGAAAAGGTATAGCTGCAAGGACAAGAGTAATTCTTTCAGTTAAGCATCACGCTAATAGATATTATGTTAGACTGAGGGAGGGGTGGAAATGTGTTTTCTCCCTTTCCGCTACATAATTCAATATTAAATTTCTGCCAGTTCTCAGATGTCGCTTGTTCAGTCCTTGCTGTCTGTAGCAATCCTGAATGCAACCTTTTTTTTATGTTGTCTTCAAAGTTTGATGATGTTGGAAGTGTCAGAGTTTCTTCCCTCTTGATGAGGAAATGTGTTTGTCAGTGTTCACCTCTGCAGAGAATATATATTAAATATGATCTTAAGCAGCATTGCACCATAGATATTACTGGCATGAGCTTTGTTAATGAGAAAATGCATTGGATGTTGACCTGGCTGACAAATGATACCGACTTCTAATGTGGTTGGAAGCAAGACATTTCATTAAGTACCAACAGTTAATGATTTGAATAATTGGCCTGAGAGAGGAAAAGAGATCAGTGATGATACACAGAGAATTGTGGTGGTGCTAGCCCTGTAAAAATGACAGCAAGCAAATAAAACACGTCTGTCCTAGGAAGGCTGTGGGGAAGGTTCTTGGGAAACAGAGAAAGTTCCTGTCTGCTTGTAACATTAAAATATTTTTGAATATTCTCAACATTTTACTTTTAAATTTCAATTATTTTCTAGACAGGAAATCCCCAGGCTGTCATGGATGTTATCTTCCTTTTCTTTTAACCACCTATGGCTGCCTGTGATTCACACCAGGGAAGTTTTTAAATTTGATCTAAAATTACGTGGAAAAAATAAATGAGTAGAAGTGAAGGTGGTAGATAATCCTCCCGGGTTACCATAGACTGCCAGTAGTTAGTACGATTCCTACCATAAAAATAGTTGTGCCCCAGTATCATGGCTTTATTCCTGCAGGTTTTATCCTGCTGAAAAACTGAAGTTCTGGAGATCCACCCTGCTCACGTGCAGGTCCATTGCAGAAGCTGCACTTGCATGATATTCATTCTGCAGAATTTCCCCAAAATGTCTCGTGCTGCAGTGTGGTCACCATGCCAGAAAGGCCACCTCGCTGCTGGCCAGCCTTGCCTTCCAAGCTCACTGGGGGTGGGCATGGAAGTACAGTTCAAAGCAAGATGCTGGGTAAGGGGATAGCTTCAGGGTCAGTAGCTTCCCGAGAGATTCCTCTCGTTCGTGGAGAGTCACATCTGGTTACTAACTAGGAAACACGCCTGGTGAGGATGCACAGAGCTGAGATTGTACCTATCACTTCATCAAAATCTGTCACTTCTTACCTTCACCAAGTTCAGTGTAGCAAAATTAATGATTCCACTGCTATATGAATAAAGTAAAGCAGATCTCCCGTGGGCTGGAGCTGTGCTAGCTAACCAGTGCTTAGCTTCATTGCTACGGACATGCACAGGCACATATAATATCAATCAGCAATCTGGAGCAATCACCACAGAGAACCCAGGACTGGAAGCAGAATTACTGGCTCATTTTAGGTAGTCCCTCTACAAGACAGCTGCGGTGCTGTCAGAGGAAAAATGGGATGGGTTTTGTTATTAGCAGCTGGACTGTGTCTATCTTATGGCTAGGAAATTCTTACTTCCAAAACTCACTGTCCAGTGCCTTTTATTAGTGATACCTCTGCGTGGTTACTTGTTAATACAAGAGACATTCTGGAGAACCAAGATCTGTAACAATCTCTAGGTAATCTCCTGCATGAATGATCTTCTGTAATTTATTATAGTCACGTGGATGTGGCTATGAACTGGTCAGGATCTTCACAAGTTTTACTTCTCCATGTTAAACACTTGCATGTTGAGCAGTGAGCATTGATTTTGCTATAACATCTCATTTTAGGATGTTCATCACATTACAAAATGTAATAGAATACTTATCAGAATCTCCTAACCCATAAGTATGTTTGTCAATATCTTTGTCTAGTTTATCATTCTTAATGTTTTTATATTACTGTTTCACAGTCCGTGCACGCTCAGAAATATACATCTGAATAACACTCATATTCTCTTAATCTGCCAAGCATAAAATGTTGATTAAAAAAGTTTTGTTTATTACAGTCCAAAAAGTCTTATCAGTTATTAAATCTTTCCAAATCTCTCTGCTTTGCAATGAAATCAAGATTTCAAGTTATGCTTTTATAACTCTATATAAATTGGAGGCTATAATTCTTGTGGAAAAAAAATTATTAACTAAGGCAATTTATTACAGAGCCTGAGAAGTAACCAACGTCTCTGTGAGCAGCTACAAATGTAGGTTTTTCAGACTGTATAAAAATGCAGCCAGTTTGGAAACATCCAGAAGCTGGGGAGCGAAGGGCAGGCACCAAGAGGTGCCCAGGCAGCCCCGCAGGTACAGGTCCAGCCTTGCTGTGCTGTCCCGCTCTGGGTTTCTCTCTGTGCGTGACTTTCCTGCTGCACAGAGGAAGGAAAAAGGCCACCTGGCCTGGTGCTTCTGAAGAAAGTGAGAGGACAGACGAACACAGCATGCGGGTGTGCGTATGGATGTTCCACTGAACGAGTGAAGCTCACCAGGTTCCTCTTTCCCAAGAGCCGTCTCAATTTTTCTTCATGCTATTCATTGTCCTTTTCAGGTGGGCGGCACTGCAGGAAAGCTTCCACCTTCCTCCCACATCTCCAAACACCTTTCCCTGCTCCCTAATATCCCCAGTTCCCCTGCTTCTCTGCGGTTAGCTTGCTTGGCTGGTTTAGAGCCGTGCTTTTGCCCAGCTGCCTCCTAGGACAGATGAGGGCTGATCTCCACCTTCCTTGTCTCCGTGGGGCTCTAATAAGGTCTCTGTTCTCCCGGTTTGTCCTGGCACCTGTCTAGACTCCAGTTCCCTCTCCCTCGGATGCAAGCAACAGGAAAGACAACTGACTGAGAGCCTATCGGCTGCTTTGGGCATCCCAGTTTTTTGTGGCCAGAGAGACATTAAAGGGGCTTGAGGATGCAAAAAGATCATCCTTTGCAAATCAGCCTTGTTAAATAACTTCAGGCTGCATAATCAGTAACATCAAATCACTGATGACGAGCTTGGGTACAGCCCCTGCCCCGAGTCCTTACAGTCGTAACGGAACAGATCTGTGTTCTGCCTTTTTTCTGGACTGGAAAAGGCAAAGCACTAGTGCCTCAGTACACCTCACTAACACGTCTTCTGTGCTTTACCAGCCCTCCAACTCTTCCCCTGTAGCTGCTGCTGCTCCAGGGGGTTCTCCTCCTCCTGCAGGCCTTTAAGCAGCTCTTCTGCACGTCTGACTTGCGGCACTCCCTTTGCTCTTGGCTTCGTGACATCTCCTGATCAATAACGAGGAGAGCACAACTGCCCAGTTGCCGCACCGCACTGCAACAGCCTTCATATTTTTGATGTCAAAGACATCCCACGGAAGACTTTGAATCGTATGACAAAGTGAGGTTATCTTTAAAAACTCCTTGTCAAGCAAAGTTCTTAGAACCTTTTATTTACTACGCAGATTTTCATATTTAAGATGCATTTTTGTTGAGCAGGATTTAAGGACTCAGCTTCCTATCATAGCTGGATGTCATTAAAGAGGGGCTATTTTGAAAAAAACCCCAACCAAACAAACAAAACATCCAGGCAGCAAAGACTCATATTTAGTGTGGCTCATGGCAGAGAAAACCCAGTGTTTAGAGTAATGTGTGACTTCAGCTACTTAGGTTATCTTCTGTTGTCTTGTTCTGCAGTGTATTTTCATTTGGTTGAAATATTACGTTTCATTTTCTTCTCCAGCATGGTCAGAGCTAACAATACACATCTTTATTTGATTCTGTCCTTTGCAGTTTCAGCTTTAATCCTGAAAATTTGGCCCATAAGCTTCAAGACAGATAAAGAGTCCTCAGGATCAAAGAGGTGGGAGCAGATGAAAGGGAAGTAGGGAATGCCTTTAGGGATTAACCAGGAGTCTTGAGGAAAAAGGCACCAAAGATCCAGTCAGCCACCACCAAACTGCGAAGAAAAAACTTCTCTGTAGAAAAAGAGCAGAATTATGTGGGGAAGTATGATAGCTATTATTTGGGCAAAAGCTAAATTTCTGATGGTGGCGAGAGAGAGAATACATAGGAAGAAAAATGGGGTTTGCCATCATCTTAGAGGCAAAAACATAAATGGCAAGATTCAGTCACCCTCACTTGAGTCACAATATAAAATCACTCGTGTTCTTCATTCACCCCTGCGATCTGAGGCAAAGGGAATGAGCTCCCTTTTCTGATACGTTCACGCTGTTCTAAGACAAGTTAATGTTTCTGTAAGAAATCCACTAGAGTTGCATGACCATGTGTTGTTTCACTGAAGTATGGGAAATAACAAATTGTGCTGCAAATAGATAAGAATAAGCAAATGCTGACCTGCAATAAATGATCTTTCCAAAAAGTATGCTTAGATAACGAGCATAGGAGAATACTAATATGGAGCCTATTACTTAGTGGAAATTCTTCCTACTAAATTTAGTTAGCTAAAGGCTATGGAAGAGGAATAAATATCTGCTACCAAATTCTAGGTCGTTATTGCATCTTTCTCTGACATATAATTAGAGAAACTACCCGGAGCAGTCAATGGCAATAACCTGTTCTGCTTTGCTGGAAATGTGGAGTTTAACAACTTTGCCATGTGGCAGCTGAGAGCATCCTTTGGCTCACTGAACACACCGAGTCAATAAAAGCTGAGTATCAAGAGCTAAAATTGGCTTATATTGCTTGAGTGACTTTGACTGTCTTAAACTGTTTGTTTGCTCTCTCCTTGAACCACCCCAGAATTTTCACATCTGAATTACTCGGTTACTTTTTAAAATATAAGTTAGTTTGTGCAATTAAGGACTCTCTCAGTGAATGCATTCAAAGTACTTAGCCTACCTAAAATAAAATGCAGCTACTATTTTTAAGTGTTCTTAATTATATGCTATGTTCAGTGTCCTGTGACCCTTCTGAGGGGTATATGAACAATATGCCTTAAATCATGGGAAATATTTTACTTGTTTAATTCTATCTAGGTCCAATAATTAACTCTTTTCTATAGCTCGCAGCCAGGATGTCAAAGGGAAGAGGCTTTACCTAAGTTCATAAATGAAGTAATTTATAGAAAAGTGCCTTGCAACAAGCCAAGCTTGCGGCAAGTCAGAGTTGGGCACGTGAAAAGACTCAGCCTGGGCCAGACTGTTCTGCTAAGTGGGTAGCTACTGGGATGAGAAAATGATGGGAGGCAGCTACAGCGGCACTGTACACCTAACACTTCGTCCAGCTTAACAAGGAACAGGCAGGGGGAGGACTGGTGGGCTAGGACGACCCAAAAAGCTTAAAGGAAGCTTTGGCAGAGTGTCTTAAGGGGTTGGTAGCTGGAAGACTTGCAGCCATTGAAGATGAGGTGGGTTCCTCCTTGCCCAGCTACAGGCGTGGTGGAGATTTGGGGTAGTTGCCCTGTCTCAGTCCCTGCAGCCTGGGGTGCCTCGCTCCCTGGCCTCCTTCACTGCAGACGGAGTCAGGAAAGACTTCAGCTTAGTGTCAGCGGGGCACACACAGCTCTGGA
Organism: Microhierax caerulescens; assembly: GCA_035590215.1. Taxonomy (NCBI): domain Eukaryota; kingdom Metazoa; phylum Chordata; class Aves; order Falconiformes; family Falconidae; genus Microhierax; species Microhierax caerulescens. Next base: position 47,618,754 of record JAVJGJ010000062.1, read on the forward strand.
GGGGCTGAGGAAAGAGAAGCATCCTGGTAGTGTGAATTTCTCACCTTTCTGGAGCACACTAGGATTTTTCCCTACCTATCCACAGTCCCAGGATGCTGTAAAGGCTTTTTCTCACTCTGGCGCATGTCTCTAAACACTCAGGAAATCGCTGACAGCATCTCAGCAGGTCCAGTTCTGCTGCAACTTGGAAAGTCCACATGTAACTGCTGTGGGAAGGTCCCTTCAAGCCTCAGGCTTTTGAGAAATGAACAAGGTTTACTACCATAAATGTCATCACAACCAGCTATTTATCACAGCACGGTACACTGCACACTGCAAAGGCGACGTGCTACGGTGTTTGCTTTCCCTGCACATTCTGGGAGAAGAAACAAGTCTAGCAAAAGTCAAACAGCTTTAGAAATTATTGAAAGAAAATAAGAGTGATCCAAAATATACTCTTATTAGATTACTAAATTACAGTAAAAACATTAGTCCTTGCCAGATCACTACTTTAGCTTAATGTCACCAGTTAATGATGACTTTCAAGAAACATTCATGCAGCTGTCATGTATGTTTTAGGCTATACACCCCCATGGATAATAGATGCAATTAAAATCCTGCCAAAATCATCATCTTTGCAACAAAGCTTTGTAAGTGCCTATCCATGCTCCAACAGCATAGTTTTATTGGTGGTGGAAAATAGCTTTAATTTTACCCATATGGAGTTTTGTTTCCCAACAACCCTAACTTTGCCTGTAGCATCAAGATAGGAAGTTTTCTGTCATAAATGATTTACAGTTCTTGCAATACCAACCCCCTCCTCCTTCAGTGCTTTAGGAAGGTGTATGTTTAGCATATGTCACTGGTAAGGATGAAATGAGATAGTTAGAAAAGGAGTAAGCATCTAATTGATGACAGCCCTCTAGCAAAATTATCATGCTAATTTTTAAAATGTCTTTCACTTCGTAACCTCTCGGGACTGCAATTTGTTTCAACAGCAACTGTATCGAATTTCAAAATATACCACCCAATTCTGCAAAATAAAGATTTAGTATCTTTCTACCAATACTGTAAGTTTTTAGCAAAGAATTAATTTAATCTCACTACTTTTTATGACAGGGATATTAAAACTCATAGTCGAAAAGATATGAATTAATTAAGCAGAGCTGTCTGTATTTGCTCATTGGGACTGCTTCAGTAGATATAAAAGACTTCCTTTCATTATTTAAAGAAATAGTAATCCCAATGAACTGGTTAACATTTGCTCTACTTGTTAATAGCACAGAATGGCACTGATACGGCATACCTGGAAAATATTGCACGTTAACTGTGGCTTCAACGTGTCTACTATTTCAGGTGCTATGAAGTCCTCTGGGGCAGACTGGATCTGGCCACCCACACCTCCCCACACAACACATGAATTTCTGCCTAGCCAGTAGAATAAAAACAAAACAAAAAAATAAAAAAATGCTTAAGCATAGAAAAAGTTGCAGTCAGTTTGAATATGTCGCTTCAGATATCTAAATCTGCTGTTTGGTTTTCAAAATGGACTTCTCTTGAATGGACTTCATTTTGAGATGAAATAACGATGAATACAAATTCAAGATATGTGCACATCATCCATGAGTTTTAGCTGATATTTTGAATGAGGTTTTCACCTGTTAACCTTTTTCCTGATATTGTCCCTTCTGCAAAGAAGTTCATGATTTTGCATTCATGTATACGGATGATGTCCTACAAATAGGTCATTCTACCTTTTAAAAGCATTTGCAAATGTTTTCAGACAATAAGTTTCCTGGAGACTGTTGAGGACCTGCTGGACATCAGGGAATGAAACTGGAGGTTTTAAATTCATACTCTTTGTATGTAAAGTCACCATTTTTAAACTGAATCTTTGATGATTGTTTAGCAAAAATATGCTCTGAGTATGTGTTGTCTTCAGCTTGTTGAGATTAAACAGAAGACTTCTCCCATCTCTGCCAGTGTTTTCAGGAGAAAGCTGAGACAAGGCAGAGCAGAGAAGCTCCTAAGGTCACTGGCCAGACTGTCAGGGTA
>JAVJGJ010000062.1:47620887-47641288 GCA_035590215.1 Microhierax caerulescens
CTGGCCAGACTGTCAGGGTAGTATCTTTCAGAAGGAATAGACTGACTTTGCAAAACTTTAGCCAAACAATTTAATAAAGGAGCCCGTGGTGCTTGGGAAGGTACAACCGTTCTTTGGCTGAAAGGTTATGAAGCATTTCTGCAGAGCTTAAAGATTTATTTGCACATTGTTGCTCATCCCTTTTCTAAAACAAAATGCTGGGATTTCGGAGTTGTCTTTTGTGGCAGCTGTTCCTTGAACTGTGCCATCTATTAGCAGGAGAGAAAACAGAGAGAAACGGGGGCTTCATATGCTCACTCCTATAGAGAGAGTGCATTACTGGTCACAGGGAATTTACCAGCGTCACCTCTTCCTCCTATGTCCCCTGTTTGCACAGACCTCCAGAAAGGGACACTGTAGGCTGTGCTATTGCCTTTTCAGTGTTTCCTGCCCTCAGTTGAGGACTGGGGTCCTGGGGAGTGAGGCCACCGATTGCTCTGATCATCAGAAGTGGCAGAAGACAAACCACAGAGGCAGCCAGCCTGGAGTGCCTGTCGTTCTTCCTGCCTGCTGGCTGGGAATCTGCGGACTGGTAGTGACAAGGAGAGGAAATCGTAGCCAGCTCACCTGAATTACCCTCTGTGTGTTGCAAATAATGTCCCGAGACTTTCAGCAGGTCATCTCTACGGAAGAGAAAAATAAAAGAAAAAAAAGAAAAAGGACTTTAGAGGACTTCTTTTGAAATCCTTACTATAATTAAATAACTCTTTTCCTAATGTTCTTCCTAACGTAAATTGTTGGATTTTCTGCCTTTAATGACATGCATGCCACATGGCCAGGACTACAGAATCATGCTCTCAGATTGGCAGATGCTTCTCATAATCAACCTAGTTTTCAGCCGAGGAAGGAAGCCAACACTTTTCAGACTTGTGTATTGAAGACCTATAAATACACGTCATGCCAAGACAGTCTGTTTTCCAAAGGCACTGAGCAAAACCAGGACCTTTTCCTGCGAGCAAAAAGAAGGTCATTTGAACTGGGGAATCAGGTGTGGATTTGAGCACTTAACTAGGCAAACCAGCCTGAACAGCTGCTGGGATAGCAATAGGCAGAGGGAAAGGGAACACAGGGACAAACCCAGCTGGGCGCATGCTGCAGCAGCGGGGGGGGGGAGGGGGGGGGGGGTGCAGCGGGCGTCTGGGCACCCCCCTTTGCAAGGTTTGCTCGTGCTGCTGTCGGTGTCAGGGCTGTACAAAACTATGAAGGTCTTACAGGAGACCTTTGTTGCAATGAAAAGCAGTTCTGAATACAGCTTCTTCCTCTCCATTTGAAGTTCATATTAGTTTCTACATGGACTAGGAACTAATATGTTGGTCTAGAGTTTACGCTTGATTTTGTTTGAAAATCACAACGAAAAAGCATTGTGCACCAGCTGAATTTCTATTAGATCATCAAAACAAACTTGATGAGCTGTAGCAATGGATTTTGATTTAGATCCACTTAGTTTCTTAACCAAAATTCTGTATTCAGTCAAGAATATCTCTGAATGGATTTTTATTGGGGAATTGCAACTGGGGAGCAACTACTTTTCAGGAATAGCAATAAACACAAATGCAGTGCAAAACATCTCCAAGAATCTTGATATGCGTTTGCTGAGATGAGTAAAGCTTGCAGTAGGAATCTTGGTTTTATTTATTGTTTTGGAGGAGTTTCAGATCTTTATCTGTAAGAGAAAGGGCTTGCAAGGTTTTGGTCCTGGCTGTTGGCATTTGTTAGCATTTTCTATAATTTATACAATTTCAGCAGTCTGAGGAGAGAACTCGGTTCTTGGAAGGAAACCAGGATGTTTCAACTGAATTTGCCAGACAGACACGTTGGGTTGGTTTTCAGCTCTGCAGTGAAAGTCAAAATACTTTGCACAATGTGAGTGAAGATAATGGCAGTGTTTGCGCCAGTGAGCGTACTTGGACACCTTAAGAGAGCCAGTAAGGAAGGAAGGATGTTTTAATAAACTAATCTGTAACTTAGAGTGAACATCTAAAAGTAAGGTTTATCTAAAAATATAATCCAGTTGATGTATATCCTCATTACAGATGTTTAAGAAATGTTATATACAAACATGAGTGCCAAGACTGCTATTTCACAGGGGATTCTTTTAGGCAAACAGAAGTTTGGGAATGCTTGGAAAGCAAAAGGAAAGTTTCCATTTCGTTCCAGTCAAGGGGTGAACTGTACAAGTTTCTGCTGTATCTCACAAGAGTGGGGAAATTCAGGTTTTTACCTACAGGGAGTCTGAGGGTTGGCTGTAGTCCTCATTAGCACCATGAGCTCTGTGTGCAGAGAAGAGGATGCAGGTGGAAAGGATGTTTCACTGAGCAAATGCCCTTTAAAGGTTTTTGTTTTATAAAAAAAAAAAAAAAAAAAAAAAAAAAGTGATTTAAAATATATCCTGAGCTTCTTAAGCTTGCATTTCTTACAACTGTCCAGTAGTGCCTAGCAGTCCCTAACTGAGAAAACTATAAACACTTTTACTCGAAGACTGTCTCAACCACAAAAGTGCTATTTGCCTGGCAAAAGTGCTAGTTGCCAGCTTCCCTTTCTGAAGGGAAAATGTGATGGGGGATTTCTGGGGAAATCTAGTGTAATTAATTCAAGCACTGGCACAGGCTGCCCAGGGAGGTGGTGGTGTCACTGTCTCTGGAGGTGTTTAAAAGACTTGTAGATGCGGTGCTGAGGGACATGGTTTAGTGGTGGACTTGGCAGTGCTGGGTTAACAGTTGGACTCAATGATTTTAAAGGTCTTTTCCAACGTAAACAATTCTATGATTCTAATATTGGGGTCAAGTCTGGGGCAGCACCCTTCACTTTCCTTCCCACTCTGAGGGAATGATTTAACACAATTTAGCAAATGTCTTTGTTTATGTGAGGCATTTGAGGGACTGAGGTTAAGAAAGATTGGGTTTCACTTTTTGCACATGCTGGAATCTTCAACTTAGCATCTCTCAAACTCGAGTAAGTTCTGTCTGCCCAAAATGCTAGTGTTGATGCTCTTTTCCACTTTCATAATGATCAACTAATTTATACTTCACATATGACTCAGCGTACCCACATTCATTTCCATAGAGGAATGTCATTTTAAACCATGTAAGCATTAGTTCATCAAATTCTTTCTGGCTGAAAAGACTTCTATTACTGTTGTGATAATAATGTCTATAATTAATAAAGAAATTACAGGGTACTGTTACAGTAAACTGCAAGTTGTTTTCTCTGCCTGATCATTTTGGTAAGAAGACATTAATTTCTTCCTACAATTTCATTTCTTGCATCCTTTAGGGTCTGTAGAATTAAGGCACTTACTTATTCTTACTGTCAGTAAAAGAATGTTCTGTATTTTTTCATAATATATAGTATTATAATCATACGTTTTCACCACTTTCCTTAAAAACAGATTAGTTTTACTAGTCCAAAGTGACAAAGAACCAAACCAGTCAGCCTCTGGAATTCACAATACATGACTATATATCCTGTCTGTGATCTGAAAGAGTGATTGCCCTGTGATTGCATAATCCTATTGATTGTAGCTTCATATTGTTGATCAGTTTAGATGCATGTGTCACTCCCACGGTATTACTGATTAATTCCGTCTCACAAGCTGCTTATGGAAATATTACCCAATTATTAGGGAGCAGCAGGATATATATGAATGGGTCAACAAATAAATGCACATTTTCTGCACTATAGACCAGAAGCCTGAGCTCTGTCCTTGAAGTCCATCAACACCTGACAGCTGCCAGAGACCTACCATTATGTCATTGATTAAATTCTATTAGAAATGAGTAGGTGACATTTTGCTTATTATCTTTCATGCATCCCAGTAAATATAGGAAATAATGCTGAGCCAAAAAGAACATAAAGTCATGCTTCATACTGACTGCATCCCTCTTTTACAGCCAGACTAGAAATTTTTATTAAACCTAGTGGTTTTATCTCTTATCTCAGATATAAAGCTAATTTTCAGAAGTTTGAGATTACTGGCATAATTTCTGACTTTTGGGAAACATGATAATGATAGGTGTTAATCTAAATATTATATTTTTCAGTGTAATGAAATAGAGAAATTGGTTAAATTTAATCAAAGATACACTTCAATCCAGAGGGGAGCCTTTACCATTAGCCCATTGGGCAATATTAGAATGAGACTTTCTATGAAATAGTTCATGCCCTGAAGGCTATCCTGGCTACGCTTTTCCATCATTTAACAGAAAACTCTCTTCTGAGATGCCAGGAAGAGAGATGTTTCGTTTGTGTTCCAAATGATGTCTGGATCTCCATCGTTCTGACTTGTGACTATCCAGTCTTTAGCCTTAGAGTTAAGAAGTCCTGTGGCTTGAGAGCATGATAAAGCAGATCCCCCCATCCCTTGTGAACCTTAAATATGAGATAGGAACAGGAGAAATTTGGGGAATCTGCTACTTGCTCTCTAAAAAATATCAGCTATTACAAAGACTGAGTTAACTTTTTTTGTAATGTCCCCTTTATCTATGGAACACAGAAAATGAATTAAAAATCACAAATACAAAATTAACATTTTGCAGCATGTGTTGTGAAATATATAAGCCAAATATATATTTAAACACAACAAAAAGAAAATACCTATAATATCCAAACATTTTAACTGTAAGGTATTAGGGAAAAGTAACAGATGGCTAGTCTGCAAAACATGAGTTTTACCCAAATGATTTACAATAATTACACAGAAAAATAGTCAGCCACTTGCTGACTTCATGGCTAGACCATGCCAGGGGAAAATGACAGCCATATTCAACCTAGCTTTTTAGAAACCTTTCATTTATCACTACTGGATGTGACTGAAATCTCATTCTCTAGTCCTTTTTCTTTGCATTTCTACTTTGCTTCCAGTTTCTGGTCTTTCTCTCCCTATTCTCTGGCTTTTGGAAAAGACCTACTATACAAAAACACGAGAGCAATAAAACATAATGAAAACTAAGTCAAGCTAATGCCTAAACCTTTTTGTGTCAGCCATGAACTTGTGGGGATACGTTTTTAATATACTCAGAGCTGTTAATTAGAATATGCCATTGCCTTTGAGGGCTCCAGGTGTTATAATCAAAATTCCAAAAGTTTTTGCATGCTTCTAGACAGCTCTGAAAACATATCTCTACAGCGACCAAATGGATCCAAATATGTAAAAATAGAAAAGCTACAAGGGGGTTCAAATGTTTAATCAAAGAGATGGATAGGAATTGCAAATGTATGAGCAACTGCCTTTGGGAAAAGCTACAGTAAATAAGGCAGAGTGTTGTATGCAAATATACTGACAAAATCCACTTTCTTGTAAGAGACAGGTCATCTCACTGGTGCAATCCATAATCTTTAGAAAGGCTGCGGGGCTGATTTTTTTTAATATTGTTCTTTTCCAAAATTAAATCTACATTTTAAATCTTAACTCATGCCATCTGAGTAATTAGTTCCAGCATCTATCTGTGCCAGTCACTGCCACTGTAATTTTTGTTAATTAAAACCAGTCATGGCAAGGGAAAATTAAAAATTTAAATGCCTCAAGTTTCATACTAGTTGCTGTTGTTGAAAACTTGGAAGCTTTGTCTGAAAAGGCAAAAATGTTTCACTGAAACAATTAATTTGCTGCTGTTGTGTTTCTTCATCAGAATATCAAGGCTGAGGTTACTTAATATGATAAATACTAACAAGTAGGCTGCATTTCAGTAAACTGTGAGCAAATGAATCGATGCTGCTTCCAGGCAGCACCCCTTTCGCCGGGAGAGGGATTGGCCAAACGTGCATGGCAAGAGCACTCCCACCCCAGTCTGTGCACAGCATCGGCTCCACTTCCACGGTACGTGCAAAAACCCAGAAGAGCCAAGAACAGCTTGTTTGTTTTCACATATCTTTTGCAGCTACTTCTCATTGCACCTGCTTTCTTCTTTGCCGCTAAGAGAGAAAAGAAGGGATCAAATTCATCCTTGCAGTAAATCCACTGATGTGAGCTCACATTAGAAAACTTCATTCTTTTCAAAAGCAAAATTATCACAAGCAGTGGGAAGGGGTTTTGTGTCACATTAAGGCTTTGCAAAAGTACCAGAATGCTCATACTTTATTAATGAGGATTTTCTTTTGACAGATATGCTTTGTATCCCAGTAGCTGCAAGTGGTTTCAGTGTTACAAGTATTTTTATGGGAAATTCATGGGTTACTTACAGCTAAACAGCGATTTTCAAAGAAAAGTTGATATGAAATCCACAATGCATCAGTTAATGAGGAGCTTTCGCTACACAGCCTCCTGCTGTTTGTAGGAACACAGACAGGGCATCAGACTGGGACATAAGACACTCACATTTTTCTTAGCTGTGCCACCGGTTTGTTGGGTGACCTGGATGAGCCTCTTCATGTTCCTCTGAGACAGTTTTTCCTGCAGCAAAATAAGCATCATGATCCTTCTTTCTTTTAGGAAGCATATGGTGAGGAATGTTAAGTGCAGCATGACACAAAAGTATTCTTATTTCAGTTATAAGAAGGTAAACTTTTTAAAGCAGATTCCATCGCTGATCCCTTCCTGTGAATGCCTTTGCCAGGCCACCCCGGCAGCAAATTCTAACAGGATAATTGCCACTGCAGCTGCCACTTCCCATCATGTCAGGAATCACAATTAACCAAAGGAAAACTTGTTGGTATCTAGGGTCCTGCTGAGTCCTAACCAGTAAACGCTTCCTTTGTGTAACTGAAAAACACAGCGCACAGGTAGCACGGGTTTTGTGTCCCCGCTTCAGAGCTCCTTATGAACAAACCCGTAATTTCCCCACCCCTACAGATTTACCAGGATTTTGTGATCTTCTCTGCAATCTGGCAGCGTCACCTAATACTTGTTGTACATTAAGGTGTCTCAGACAGTGACTCGCTGAGCTGAATATGACAGATATTGAAAAATTGCGAATCAAATTGTTTTCAACCTAATGAAAGTTGCAAGAACTCATTTTGCCCAGTAGCCCTTCTGAGGATGAAGGAGATCCACGTGGAAATTGGAAAAAAACAAAAAGAGGTTGCTGACTGTTAAGAATAATGAAGTTGTATTTTTCATCGAACTTTGTAATGAAATGAGGAATGCACTTAATTATACAATCCCAATGGTAATATCTGAAATAATTAGGCTTCTGTTTGGTTCCCTGCTTATTCTTCCCTGCCACCATCCTTGTGTAATTTCTAATCTTGCTAAAATAACTGTTAAATTACTGTCCAGCATTTAAAGCATAAATAAGGCTATGAAGAGGGCTAGAACAGCGCAAATATTCAGTGCCAGCATAATTAGTCTCATCTACTGCAAAAGTACTTTCCTCTGAGTCACATAACTAGTCCTTCCAACTTTTAAAAACATGGAAAATAAAGCAAAAATTGAAGAAATGTGATATCATTTAAAGGGGAAAAATCGATAAGGTTTTTTTGCGATTTTTTTTTTCTCTGTAAATGAGCAATTATCCCGCAGTACATTGTAGCAGAAAGGATTAGACATGCTTGTCAATACCATGTAAAAATCAAGCCCTTGAGATTACTTGTGTTTAAATTACTTTAGAAAGGACTACAAAATATTAAGGACTACAAGATATGTTTCAAAACTGGCTTTCTTACTTAAAATTGTGCAAGAAATCATGACTGTTGTCCATGCAAATCATCTCCATCTATCCAATTCGTTGACTTTACATGCCAATCAGCATTTGTATACACTGGAAAGTCAGGGGACATAAAAAATTCTGGAGTTTAAGACTTCCCACTTGAAACAACTTTGCCAAATACAAAACCTTATGGATCTATGTCTGCCTAATTTCTACAGCACACTTTGTGCACTCAACAATACCGTGCGTATAGCGTGCATGAGAGGTTCTTATATCCAGACCAAGTAAGAGGGGGATTAACTTGTGCTAGCACGTTCTTTCTTTCTGGATGGTTTCTCCTCCTTTCCTGGAGACTGGAGGCAACCTACTCTGGCTGCCTTTCCTCTTGCAGGGAGACAGCACCTCTTGTGCTAGCGAAGGGGTAATGGGGTGACTGGTCTCAGCACTGGGCTCTCTGAGGCACAAACCTCAGCACCCACGGGTGGGGAAGTGAGCAGCGAGGAGCTGATGGCCAGGGACAAGGAGAATTGTGACTCCACCAGGCTGAAAACGCCCCTGCAAGGGCTACTGTGTATTATAGCTGATGTAAGAAAAAAGGTTTGTTATTAGAAAGCCTTAAAAAGTCAGAATACTCATATCTATGAAGCAAAAGAAACTGCAATGTAAATTGTGCTTTTAACCTGTCCAAATGCACATCAGAAGTTCTGAGCAGTACGTATTACCCTTTCAGAGATACGTTCTACAAAAAGTTTGAAAGTTAAATATAGGAATTTGTAGTTTTATGTGAGAAATTTTTTGTCGATAGGTTGAAACTTTTTGGTATCAAAATTAAGAATGCTTTGTAAGTGTCACCACTGACTTGAAATCTCCTTTCATTTTAATATTGTATAACTCATGCTAAATATTTAAATTTTTTAATATATTTTCTGCTCTGAAGCTTGCACATCTGGGATGTGATTCAGATTGATAAATCTGCCTTCAAATCAGGGATATTTTATTTAAAATTCCACGGAGAAGAGGGAGCTACAGATCTGTTTTATCATGGAAAACTAAATCATAACAATCCACTACATGAAAAAATCTGTATTCCCCCGTATATGCAAAATGTAGCAAAGAGGGGCAAAGAGAAGGAACATAAAAATACAAGAATGAAGATGGAAGAGAATTGATAAGCAGGGAAAAGATGCTTTGGGTTCACAGCTTTAGATCTGTTGATCTTGTCAGTGAAAAAGTGGCTCTTTAATTTGTAAAAGTGCATATTGAGTCTCTTCTCATAGCAGAAATTCCAAAAATTGCTGGAAGAAACAGCTTGCAAGGGAATAGGAAATAAAATGAAGGAAGCCTTTCAAAAGTAGCTGAAGATGTAGCCTGTGAAAATTATGTTTACCACAGACTCATGTTCCTCCTGGTTTGATAACAGCTGAGCTCTGTTGACCAGCATTGCTTCAGTGTCCTCTTGTAGTCCTCCATCTTTCAGATTTCCATGCTGTCTCTTGTCTGATATTTCAGTAACTTTTTAGGAGCTCGGGTCATGGAGCTTGGCTTGTTGAGCTCCAGGTGCAAAGTTCTAACCATGGACCACGGCATCAGCCTCTTTTGGTAATGAAACGATGATCGAAGGGAGATGTTAGGCTATAGGAAACCAGCTCCCTGTTGAAATGAGAATGATAGCTTCCTTGGTAAAGAGTGAGCATAAGCGCTTCCCCAGACTATGAAATTATATCCTCATTCTGATACGGCAGAAAAATAATCATACAATTTATCTTTGCTTAAAACGGGTGATGCCATTTGTGCTGCCAGGAGTATACTCAGAGGGAAATACCAGCCTTTGACGTTGGAATGTTAGGGCACTCCACGAATCCCAAATGACATGTGAAGAAACATCATCCCAGGTCTGGAGAGACCTGACCATCTCCCCACGGTATGTAGGAGGCACTAGCATTCTGATAGGCATGTCACTTTAGTTTATCGAATATCGCTTAGATTGTTGGTAATGTTTGATAAAATGTGAGCTGTTTTTTTCATTTGCCTTCTCTGCACATTGGTGCTTCTCGAGCCCATGGAGCCCCCTTTCTTTCATGCTTTTCATGGTCAAAGAGGAGCAGGGACTGAGATAGTCTCTGCTTCTTAGAGTACGTGAGAAATGCTTCGTGTGTTAAGCACTACACACCACTGGCAACGTGCAGAAACTTAATTCCCTCCATTGCTACCATAAGCAGCTGTCTGTTGCTCACATCTGCTGTGCATTAAAGTTTTGGGGATGGGAACTCTGGTGACATCAGATACTGTGCTTTTAGTATGGACTTCTAAGCCTTGAAACTCACTGTTTGTTCCCCAAGTGAGTTCAAGAAATATTCTTCTCCCAACATCCATCGAGAGCACTAAGTCTTAAAAAAGTAATTTCTCCTACACTGAAAGCCTCAAGTATACTGGTGCCACATGGTCACCAATACAGCAGCTTATCAAATGGTATCAATCAAAACATAAGGAACAGATAGTACATAAACTATGCAAATATTTGCAGTAGTAATTTTTTTTAATTACTTCCTTCTCAAGGGACATCATGTCCCTAGCAGAAGAATGTTCTTGCTTCCCACTTTGGAGATATTGTGAAAATGCCATTATAAGGGATCTGGGAGGTTTTAGCATAACGAAGTACAGGCACGTTTTACCTAATCTTGCCAGGTCTGGTGAAGTTTGAAGACAAATACATCACAAAGTGAGATGAAACCAGACATAAGTGAACTGTGGTTTTGCTGAATTAGGGAAAATATCCCCTGACTCCAAAGAGGAAGGTAAATAGTTTTGCTTTGTATTCAACCAGTTTCGTAATTTAGGCAAACAAATTACAAGCTGGATGGGCAGGCTCCGGTGGTAGGGACCTCAGGGTTGGGATGCTCCTTTGTGCCAGCCCAACTGTGCAGCACAAAGAGCACCTTCCATAGGATGTAGGTACAAAATTGTTAATAAAGAAGCAAAAGTTCAGGTGTGATTTTATTAATGGAAAGAAGTACTTTCGTTATCACTTAGCACTGTCAGAGTTAACGATTTGGCTTAGAGTGAAATTTGGTTTATTTTTTTGTAGGAAAAAAGAGAAATGGTTAAATATAAAAATATTTAGAAATAAAGGTTTCTTGCTGTCACAATTTACATCCCATTAAGAATGCCAGTCTTCAAGTACATTAGTGTAAATATGGCCTGAGAGAACTGGCTTCAAATGGAATATATTCCTTCATTCCTGATCTCATGGGAATCCTACTTTGGAGAGGAGAATCAATGGTAAACTGAAATCATCTCCAGTATTTGCAGCACAGGAATATAGTGACTCCTTTATGGCAGAGTTTCAAGGCAATAATCCAAAACTGTTTTGTAAGAAAGAGGTAGAGGTACATTTTCACGAGTAACAAAATCCCACTTAATGCCATAGATTTAAAATTCCCCAGCCACATTCTACTCTGCGAAAATCTGCCTTCTTAAATTACCTTACGCAGTGTTGCTTTTAAAGGTTATTTCCACATACGTTTGTCTTAAAAAAGGAGTTTTCAGATGCTTCTAAATATTACTTGTGTGAAAAAATCACTACACATTTTTGTGTTCCTGTATAAATTGCCCTGTAAACTTAATCTTCCACATGCATTTCTTATAGCTCTGCTCTATGAACCTACAATGAATGAAGTTTTTTTTAAAAAATCAGGTAGTTTATCTTTTCTGAACCTTTTCAACACTGTCAGGGTCACTTCAGGCAAGCTTAATGAGGCATGGAAGAACACTGTGCATCCTTCCAGAAATCCTAGATTTCAGAGATTTCTTAGTCCTGCATTACATCATAATTACCACCTGAACAGAGATCATACTACTGAAGCATGAGATGTCTTTAACTGATAAAACTCCTAAAAAGAATTTCAAGCCAAACCCTGAAGGTCTGGTTGCGGGTTTTTTGTTTTGGTTGTTTTTTGGTTTTTTTTTTGGTTGGTTGGTTTTTGTTTTATTTGTTGGTTTGGTTTGGTTTGGTTTTGTGAGCCTGGTTTTGTGGGTTTGGGTTTTGGGTTTTTGGTGTTGTTGTTGGAGTTTTTTTGGTTGTGGGTTTTGGTTTTGTTTTTTTTTTTTTTTAATCTTCCTTTGTTTCTCTTCTGTGCTGAAGAAAGAAAGGTCAGAAATGGAAAGGTAAATAAAATCAAGTATGGGAATATTGCCACAGTATGGATGGCCTTAAAGTCAATTTATCACATGGCTGAAGCCAGTCAAACTGTCTCTTGCATATAGGAGAATGAATTAAAACAAGAGCTGCTATTATTTCTCTGATATCCACTGCATTACATTTTAAAGAATCTTCTTTAAAGAAAAGGATGTGAACATTTTAGAAAATCACCAGCAAAGCAAAGACACAACTCTCTCCCTCCTCCCCTACTTTCACCAAAGGAGAAAATCAGATGAACACTGCTGATGCCACAGAATATAAACCAAGAGATACAGCTCAAATGGGACTGTGAAGGCACAACTTCTATCCACAGGTGGTGAGGCTGGGGTCTGATCTCGACTACAGTGTCAGAGGTTTTTTTTTTAAATGGACTCTTCAGAGGATGATTTTCATATGTACAGATACATGGTATTTGACTATTGATAGAGAATTTCAGTCATTTTCTACCCTGCAGACGTTTATAAGAACCAGATGCTTTATATGTCAAACGTGATGAGTCTTGTGAGGATTTATCTGAAAGGTCTTTTCCAGCCTGAATGATTCTATGATTCTATGACTTTTACCTCTACATTACCTTTACCAGTGATCATAAAACTTGCTTTTTTAGCACCATATCAAAGTCAGGTCAAATAATTATTGTACTTATGGGAAACCTTTACATAAGCTCTTCAAAATCTGAAATCTGAACAGTAACACCACACCACAGAAATAGTGCGAAGACTCACTCGGTTTCTTTCATTAACTTAATGCCACATAAGAAAGCTGTTTCAAGTGTGAAAAACAGCCATGGCAGGAGTCAGCCTGCTAGAAGACAAAGCCCTTGTGACCAGCCTTCACTCCACTGACCACGTATTTTTCTCTTTGCCATCATTCCCAGACTCTAATCTAAGCTAATTGCTATTGACTTCCATTACTTTCCACTTCTCGCACGTGTGGTGTTTCTGCAGAGCTGCCTTTGACCCTGGCCAGTCTGTCCCACAGACAGATGTGTGTCCCCCGATGAGGTGGGGGCTACCCAAACTGCACAGCTTCCCACAGCCTGTGACCCATGCTTCTGGGCTGCTCACCATGCTGGCTTGCTTCCAGAGCCTTTTCCAGGGTCCTCATTCATCCTTTACCAACATAAAAGGGCATTTATTGCTCCTTCCTCCAGGATGTGCCAGGGTCCTTCCCCTGCCCGCCCAAGGGCCACAACCTGTGAAGGAGCCTTTAAAGCATCATCAGGAAACCAACTTCAGAAGCTGATTTATTAAACACTTTTTTTTTAATATCTGGATTCCGGTGACTGTAGAATTTCTCTCTGAGTGTCACAAATCTGGATATTTATTTCTGCTGCCAATATACAGATTGTATAGACTGTAATTTTGTTCTGCCAGACTGCTGCATGATTTTCTGATTCTTACAGGTTCCTAGGTGATCAGTCTTTGCTTTGTTTAGACTGAAAAAGGGGCAAATCCTCAATCAATTTGATCAGGAACTCTGATGCACTTACACTCCGTGTTCCAAAAACTGCATCTTTTCCTCCTGCCTGTGATCAATTCATAATTACTCCAGAGGAAAAAGAAATCATGTTACAGCCAGAGAGAAGTTATAGGTCATCACTGAGCCAAGTAGGAAGGAAAGCAAACTTTGTGCATCGTATTTCCAGAATTTTCCTGGAACTTCTATTTTTTGTTTTCATTTACCTGCAAGGCTTTGGTCCTCCACCTAGTATACATCCATCTATCAAAGAGATCACATCATTTTCCAGGGCATTTTTCAAAGAAGAGCATTAAGGTTCACCAAAGAACCCCAATCCCACAGCAAAACATTGTGTAACGCTCTGAAAAGTTCTTTTATTAGGAAAAAATGGGTAATTACAAAGCTGCTACTGAGACTGAATGCGTAATGCTTCATCAGAAACTACTACGTAAAGCCCCTGATACCTCTTAGAGGAACTGGTGGGAATACCCCCATAACCTGAAATAGTGGTCATCCATTGTATCAACCGATAGCCAAGCCACTGCCATGAGGACTGGAGGCCTCTCAAATGTGGCGAACAAAACCTTAATATCACTGTCTGCTGGCTAATGCCATATGTGTTTAAACAGGGACTTTGTCTTTCACAGGCCTTCTTGGCCTTTGATTTGATTCTTTATATTGTATTGTCTTGCCATGCTTTAAGCATCCCCAGTTTCCCTTTGAGATTACAAGAGGCTCAAAGCTCCAAACTATCACTTAGTCATAAACCAGGCCAGATCACAGAATTCACATCCCATTTTGTGGAGGAGAGACACTAGCGAAGGAATCACCACGGTTTGTGTGGCTGACACGCTTGGCTGTTTGTTTCCTTGCCACGTGCAGTTTGCAGTGCCACATATTGAATTACACACAGATATTCTGCACTGTATTGAGATCTTCCATGGATGTCTTCCATCTAAATCCTTGAAGCAGGGACATACTTGGCATCAACTGCCAAATATCACTGGACACTGGAATTAGACAAATCCTAACATATATTTTTCCAAAGAATGTGAAAACCATTTAACGAAAGTGTTATACATTATGAAATAAAAATAACTGAAGGCTTATACTCTCATAAGAATCATTTGTGGGCTGTGTCCAATCTAAACATTGGTGTATTGGATATATTACATGCAGAAATTAATGACACTTCACTGGATATACATCGTTACTGTGCGTTTTGGACATTTGAGTATCCAAACTTAGTTTTTTTAAAAAAACACAAAACCTGAAACATTAATAGCATGGATTAAAATTTTTCCATCCATTTAATATGCAATATACACAAAAACACTCTTATTTCTCAACATACACTTTATCAAATCCAATAAATTACTACATTCACATTTTCATTAGCTGTAGTCATGGAGTTGCAGATGGCACTTAAAATCAATCTTTACTTCATTTTCCTTGATTTTTTCATGAAGCATGTCTTCCTACAGATTTCTTCTCCCTTAAATATTTATGTCAAGGAACATTGAGTTGTCAGGATCACTGACTGGTTTATCAGTCTTGCGTATGCTGCATTGTTTCACATAGATTTCAAATCCCAACTTCACATCACTGTTACTCTTGCCCTGTATATTAAGGTAAAATGCACTGATGCTGATAAATTATTAGCTACAAAAAAAAATATTACTTTGAGTACAACTAATAAAATAGTAAACAAATGCTTTCTCAGATTTCTCTGGAATAGTCCAAGCTTCTCTCCTTTTACCCATTTGTTGGCACGGATGTTTATTGCACAGTCTGGCATTCCAGGCACAAAACTCCCATGCTTACCTACAGCAGCCATGTGTGCACAAGAGCCACTGCCTGAACTTTAGCAATAGCCACCGCTAAAAAAGTTCAGGGTTACGTTAGTGGAAATTTTTATTTCCCTTCTTAGGAAAAAAAACTAATTTTTTGAAGTCTAAATAAATCAAACAGTCATTGGATGTGAATGTCTGGGATTAGCATTCTCATCCCTTCTTTGTGTCAGTGAGTGATTACACCCATATTTCAGATCTATCTGTTTATCTGATGGATTTCTCAGGAGAATTTTCACAGTTGGTGTACAGGATATTACAGGATTGATGGGTACACATTTTTGCCTTGATATTTTCATGTAGGGCCTGTAGGCTGCAAATTAACTGAGAACTTCCATGAGTTCTGAGCACATGAGATGCTGTACAAATGCAGAGTAACAGGCAAACCCTGTCTCAAGACCTCATAAATTGAACAGACAAGAGAGAAGTGGAAGAAAAAAAGTGCTTCCTTGTCTTGTACTATTGGGAAATGAGGCAAAGAAATGTAGATTCTGATAAACTCACTCTCCCTGCATATTTTTTAATGCATGGGACTACACTGGTCAGCACTAGATAAGGTGGAATGATTTAGAGATTGGCACATTTGTGGTAGAACTAGACTGAGCTCTATCCTATTAATTAGCCCTCTGTTGTTTTGTGTTTAGGTTTTGGGTTTTTTTTTTGTTTTTAAATGACTTCTCTGGTGCTGTGTTTCAAAGTATTTAACAAACTATTATAACAGTCAAGGTTGATGCAGAAGTAATTTACCTGTTCAAGATTATTCCAGTTAATTATTTCATGGCCCCAACACTCAGAAGAGATGTTGCCCAGGTAACAGGATAATCCTTTCTTCTTTTTACAAAAGCTTTAAATCATCTTTTATGATTCATTTCATCCCTCATTCAGAGGATTAAGCCACCCCAATATTGTGGTATAGCATCATTACACTGTTATGTTTCCAGCTCTAAAATAGTTTTTTAGTTTCCCTTCATAAAAGTCTAACAAAGCCAGACAGAAGAGGAAAATACACAGATCCACATTTAAAAGAGAGAGTGGACACAAGCTGTTGCTCTTACATGTAGGATCTTCAGCAACCATAGGCAGCTTGAGTCACATAGAACCACTAGCAGTAGGAAGCTCATCCTGTCCTTTGTTCAACGTACTCTCCCCATGTTGACCAGATGCTCATTCTCATTCCAGGTCTCCTCAGACACATCCTGAGCTGCACACTAAGAATAAACACCCATGGGGTGAGATTTCTTCCCCCAAAACAGCTAAAAGAAGCCTTGACAGAGGCTGCCAGCATCACCTTTACCAGACACAAGAGGAGCATCACTGGTCAGAGCACTGTTCTCTTAACAGCTGTCCCTAAGATTTCCTGAAATCACACCTGAAACACAAACAATTAAAATTGAATGAAAATTCCCTTTAACAACGGCAAAGTGCAAATCTTCCCCAGCTGTGACCTCAGTTATAGCAGTATATTTCAGGGAGGTGGGTGAATGTTCATCAGTAGCAGTATGCAAAGGACACAAAAGGAAACACAGGGGCCAGAGCCTGTTTACATTTATAGGTCCGACAATTTCAGTGGAACTGGATTGGACCACAGGTGCTCACTTAGAGGACAGTTTCTGGATAATTTTTGAGCTTTTAAGCTGAAAGCATTAGGGTAAGGAGACAGGTATTTGAGCTTTTGTTCAAAAACATCTGGTTTTGCATAAAGCTGATAGGGTTCTAGGTACCAAATATTTCACACTCTGAAATCCATATAGTGACTTATTTTTATGTTAATTTTAGCAGAACTCTGAAGTCCCAGAAATAGAATCTCTTTCATCAATACTTTTTATTTAATCTTTTTTCTGAAAAGAAATGAAATGCAAAGATCCCTATTAGGATTACAAAGTTGGGCTGTGATTAAATGAATCTTGACTTCAGATACATTCCCTTTGCAAAAAAAATCCAACAAACAAAACCAACCCCTCACACTTGCTTGATAATAAATAACAATGTTGTTTACACTAACACTCAAAAAAAGGGAGAGCACATTGAATTCCACCCGCGTTTGGGGATGCCTTGAGATGCTTCCATCCCCTTTCTTTAGTGCAGCTTTAGAAATACCTGAAGTGTTTCACTGCACAGCATGCTTTTCTGAATAAGGATGTGATTGCTCACGATTCTTTGTTGGAGTGCTTCACTGAAAGAGGACCTAATCCTTTGCTGATTCTGGATGCAGTTATCTTCTTGATTCGGTTATCTTCTTGAGAAAACAGTGTCAGGTCAGGTCAAGTGATGGGGAACACGTCTTCTCAAGGGAATTACCTTCCTGTATGGCCTTCTTGAACACAGAGTCTGTGGTGTGACATGGCTGTACCATATCTGCCCTTACACTTGGTGATCTCAAG
This sequence comes from Microhierax caerulescens, assembly GCA_035590215.1. Taxonomy (NCBI): domain Eukaryota; kingdom Metazoa; phylum Chordata; class Aves; order Falconiformes; family Falconidae; genus Microhierax; species Microhierax caerulescens. The sequence goes on from JAVJGJ010000062.1 coordinate 47,638,400, forward strand.
CTGCAGGTGCAGAAGGGCAGCTTGTTTCAGATGAGCTATCCACCATTTGAGGAGGTTCCAGTTGTGGGGGTAGAGGACATGGCCCGGAGCTGGGGGTGTGTAAGGTATACACACAGCTGTAAGGCTGTACAAGGCAAAGGACAGCTGCACGAGTCTCGTGTTCTGTGCCTGAGTCCTGATAAGAGAGAAAGGCATCAGTTCTGTGCATAGCTTCCAAGGTCAGACCCCATTGAACAAGGGACACTTAACTAGGAGAGAACTTAAGAAGCCTTAAATGTATTGAGTAGAAATGATAACACTAAGGCAATAGCAACATAGCTTGCAAGGCAAATATAACCCTGTCCCATAGCATATATGAGTTGGTGACGTATCCCGATTTCAGACTTGGTTTTGTATAATGGAATGCAACAGTGCAGGGTCTCAGCCCGTTGTGGTTCAGTGGTGGATCCCAGAGCTTCTGGAGCAATAAAGTAAGGCCCTGGTAATTAAAAGAAGTCCCAGAAGCTTTCACAGGATTATTCCTGCAGTAATTATTATATAAAAGAGAAACCTAAAAGAGGGAGACTGTGCACTCTACCTTGGTCTCACTTTTTTTTGTTCAAACTCACAGAAAAATTATTTAGAATCATGAGCCAAAAGCTATGTAAAACCATAGTTCTCACTGTTTATTTAATCATTAATTTATTCAAATGTTTTTTATCATCACCCACAACTTTATTCTCCATATGTACTTTCAGAGGACAATTGGAGCTCAAAGCTGTCTGGAATTAAGTCTCTCCCACTGGGTATCGTACCTTGGACATTTGCTAGTCCCAGAGGTTTTCACGGATTTAATAGTACTACTGACTACGCAGTTAAACAGCTTTAAGTTTGGTATTTATTATATGTATAGCGGGAAAAAGTGTATCACTGTATTTACAGATGAATGAGAGGACTAAGTGCCTTGATATATTTTGCATTGTTGCGTGGCAACAATTTAAATTAACAATAGGATGTAAAAGAGGGCATGCTGTTAAGGACCACTTAGCATCTCTGGCTTTAGTTCACATCCATTTACTGTGCATCAGTGTCTGTGTTGGTGAGTAGCTACGGATGGACCCCAGGAATCACGTGTAGTTCAGTCAGCACACTCCCCTTCTTCCTCTTTGACATCTCACAGCATTCCTATTCCTTTCAGCTCTTCCAATGATCCTTATCATTGTTCACAAACCTCTTCCTCATCTCCTCCCTATCCCCCGACAAATCTTCAGCATGTATTGATGGCGTCCACCCTGACTTTCATCCCACTATCTGACCCTGAAAACCACTTATATTCTTAATTTTTCATCCACTTTGGTGACACAGCCCCCATTTCCTCTTTTGTGTCCCTTTTTCTGGTACCTTTGTCCTTGTCTTCAACTACCTTAAAGTACCTATTTCCTTTAGGCATTTCATTTATCCTTTTTCTGATGTCAAGAAAATGGACAGAAAGCGGTCAAGAAGAGAGTCTGTTGTGAAAATAAAAAAGTTCCAAAGCACCCTTCTCAGAAAATCCCAATCCAGCAAAGCAAGCAAAGAACCAAAACCATCCAAAAACATGAGCAGCAGCAGGTTGTCCAAGGACAGAGTAAAACCACAGAATTAGCAAAAAATAATTAAAAGTAATGATGCTGGTGGCTGCTTAGGCTCCCACCGAATCGATATCTGGAGGTGTAGATCATGTCCTAAAATTAATGACCTCAAAAGAAAAAGGAACAATAAAGCCCTCTACTTCTCCAGTGCTTTTTCAGCTTTAAGAGTAAAGAGAGATATTTTGGTAGGAGAAGGTTCTGAGAAATAATTTCCAATATTAAAGTGACCTTAAAGTGGTATTGGTCAATGTACGGTGTTGCAAAAGCAGATTTCTTTAGAAGGGATTTTTGGATAAGATATCAGCTGTAAGTTGTTTCTTTCATTTCCACTTGCACAAATCAACTTGTGATTTGAAAGAAAAGGGGGGAAGGGGGGAAGAGAAACAGCATTATTGCCTCTTCTGTGACAAAGTGACACTGCAGCATTGCAAAAACATGTAGCTGGCATTACGATCCGATCTTGCCAACCTTGGCCATCTAGTGGCATCTTTTTCACTACGAAAAATAAGAAATAAACAATTACTAGCCACCTCTATTTTGAAGGGAAAGAAATGCCCAAGCAGTGCATGTTATGTCAAATAACGTGCCTGGAGCTACCTGAGTCTGGCCACCTTAATGCTGCGGCACAGGAAAAAGTTCTGGACGTTTCAGCACTTTGCAGCCTGGTGTGCGCCTGTGCAAATGCGCAGTGTTCTTGCACACAGGTGTGTCAGGCTGGGATGACTACCAAGCGTGAGCCGCAGCTGAGGAGCAGGTTGGAAGACGAGTTGCTTTAGGTAGGACCTGGTGACCTATGGTGCAAGGCAAGTGCTTTATGCTGCTATTGAGGGATGCTGCAGCAACACAGTGAATACCATTGAGGCCTATTGCTGTTGAGTTCTGGCGTTTAAGAGGTAACTTTGGACCAGAAATTACTACGGTGAATGAAATTCTCTGCTTCTAGTACTGGCTCCTGCGGCACCCATGCACCTGGAGATGGCCAGGGAGCCCTTTGCACGGTGTTTCAGGTGCCCCATCGCTGGCCGACATCAAGCACGAGCTTCCCTGGAGCCGTTCAGCCAAGACAGACGGGGCCTCCCGCAGCCCCACGGCGTGTTTTCCCTCCCGAGTGCCTAATTTAAAGCCAGCGAGGCAGAGCCCGCGTCCCCTGGCCCCGGTGGCTGTCCTGGCGCAGCCCACAGGCACCGTGGGGCGGGCTGGAAGCCAGACACGGCGGCCGGGTGGCCGAGACGACGGGCCGCCGCCCCGAGCGGCCCGCCGCGGCCTAGCGCAGGCCCAG
>JAVJGJ010000062.1:47641388-47666329 GCA_035590215.1 Microhierax caerulescens
TGGGGTGTGGAGCCAGCCGGGCAGGAAGGAAGAAAGGAGAGAAAGCGAGCAAGAAAGTGAGAGAGAGGGGAGCCGGAGGGAGAACTGAAAGTTGAAGTTCTCTAAAGCCCTGCGCTTTCCTCTTCTGCCTGCGTGTCCCTGTGAGCTGCCGGCTTTCGGTAGAGGTAAGACGGGCTCGGCGGGCTCGGCTGCGCGGGGTTCGGGCCGGCTGTGGCCGCTGGCGGGCCGGCCCCGCCGGGAAGGGGCCTGTCCCGCTGACGTGTGGCCTGGGGATTGGCAGCGACCCGGCCTATATAGGTGCCGGGGCGGGCGCCGCGCCGCTCTCCCAGGAGCGCTCCGGTTCTCCAGCAGGGCGGGCGAGCGGGCACCGGCCGGAGTGAGTCACGGGAGGGGGGAGCGGCGCCGACGTGGAGGCTGGCGGGGCGGGGGGGCGGCCCGCCGGCGGGCCCGGCGCTCCCCGGCCTCGCCATGCAGCGCTTCACGGTGAACATCAAGCTGCCGGCGCGGACCCTGACGGGCGCCCTCAGCGCGCCGAACAGGGGGGCGGCGGACTGGTGAGGGGCCGGGCCGCGGCGGGGGCGGTCTGCCGGGCTCGGGGAGGGGAGGGGGGCGGCTGCGGGGTCCCGGCGTCTCCCCGCGGCGTCTCCCCGCGGCGTCTCCCCGCGGCGTCTCCCGGGGCCTCCTCAGCCGAGGGTTGGGTTTCGCTCTCCGCTGCCTGCTCCGGTTCTGCCTCCTGCCGCCGCCCGCCAGCCCGCGCTGGGAGCCGGGCCCTTCGCACAGCCCCACGTCCCGGTGCCGAGGCTCCAGCAGCGCCCGGAGCTGCCGGGCGAGCAGGGCGGTGGTGGCAGCGGTCCCTGCGGCGGGGCGGCTGTGCCCTCCTGCCAGGGGGTCGTGTCCTGCGTCCTGGCCCGGGGGTGGTCAGCGCAGGCACTTGGGTCTCGTTTTGTTCCGTGGCACGGGCACGCCGTGCTGCTGTGGCCGAGGCGAGCCCGGTCCCGCTAGCCACGGTGCGGGCTGCTGCGTGCCCGGCCTCGCCGCAGCGCCGGGCAGGGCGCCCGGCGGGGTTGCTGCTGCCTGGCTCGGGCATGAGCAAAACCGCGGCCGTACGGGAGAACGTGCCCATGGCAATGGCATCTGCTTCACCGGGCTGAGGTCTCGTTGGTGCAGCGAACTGGACGGATCAGAGCAGCTTCTGGTTTGTCTTTCTGTTGTTTTTGAGACTTGGATGTCCAAAGCCGGTACATACCTCGGGGTTTGTGTTCCTTGCTCTGAACAATGAGCTCACCCAGCAGCGCTGTAAAGCATTACCCTAACGCTGCAGAATCTTAGGGTGAGAAAATGAGAGCTGGACCAAGTAATTTTTTTGAAATTTTTAGTTTTGTCTGCTTGCAAAGCAGCGAACACTGAAGTTCTCTGAAGTTCTTACTTTAAAACTTTGTTTTTCTCCTTAGTTCCCATTGCTTGGAGTCCACCATCATTTTATAATTGCCATCTGTGGCTGCAGTAACCTCTCCTGAAGTCAGGCCTAAGCAGATTTTGTAATTACTGTATCATTGTTCACATGCTCCTTTATTCTTTCCAAGAAGAGAGATGCAATTAATCATATAATTTCAAATATATAGCTTACCTGCATGCTTATATATAAAATTCGGGAATGCTTTTCCTGAACTCCAATATGAAGTCTTAAAGTTATCGAAGAGGATTTTTATAGATGGACACAAAGAGATGTTTTGCAGTGTCTTAGGTTTCCATTAGCAAATGTTTCAGCAGACAGTGCAGCAGTGGCATTTTGTAATGCTTTTGAGTTATATGTTATTAAATAATTTTCACTGTTTAATGTTTGTGTCTAGTGGCATGCAACCAACTTATAAAAAAAGAGCCTTGTTTCTGATGTGAAGTGCTTTTTGTTCTTTGATGATGATCATGCTTTCCTAGGGGCTGGCAAGGTTTGATTGCATATGGATGCCATTCTCTTGTGCTGGTAGTTGATGCCAATACTGCTCAGACTTTACAGGTTTTGGAAAGACACAAAGCTAGCATTGTCAAGGTGAGATGTACATGTTTTAAGGTATATTGATTCTGGTATGTGTATTATTTTTCTAGATCACTGTAAATACTTGACATTATATTGCCCTTATTTTCACATAAAATCTGTTGTAACATCTCTGTATTTTACATGATCTCTTTTACAGCTAAATCAAACCTTACGTGCTAAAATTTGAGCTGAGATTGGTTGTATACCTTCATAGAAGGTACAGAATATACAGAAACATTTGATAACATTATAGAACACAGACAGAAATGTTTCCAGGAAAGCTCTTCATGTGACAGAATTTCAAATGAACATCACAAAATATCAAATTCATATGGCTGGTCGTTCCTGTTGTGTGGGTAACCAGTGCACCATTCAACTAGAAAGTTACTTTGAAGTTTTTACTTATCTTCTTACCTATAGGAAAGAAACAATAGCAGACAAAACCAAACATGTATTTAGCAATAAAAAATGTTTACAATTTAAGCTTAAGGAATTTTGCTTGATTAGAGAGAATTTTTAAACTGACTGACTGGCAAAAAAGGAAGGTAGAAGGGTTAGGTTTCAAATTCAATATATTTATGTTGGGTTTTGAGTCTTGTGTGTACTGTGACATGTTTAAAAATAATGCTGAAACATCACGAAGGACTGAAAACTATTTCTTCCAGCATGTTTGTGTAGGTGCCCTAATCTTTCAGTGAAGTTTGGGGATTCTCGGGGTTGCCCAAACATTGCTTTCAACTTAAGAGCTTTTGCCACTGTTGTGAATTTGTTGGTGGCAAATGTTAGGCAACTTGCTTGACTCTGTAAGGAGAGATTTTCTCAGTTATCTCAGAGCAAAGGTGTGTTCACGACAGCAACCACAGAGAACGAGCAGCACTGTGAATCAATACTTGTGCTTGCCTTTTGGCAGCTTCTTTGGGTAAACATGCCTTTAGCCTCATTTGTCTTCAAGCTGCCTTTTAAGGTAAACATATCCATTTCGATGCCTGTAATTTTGTAAAAACCAGAAAATGTAAGTGGTACAGAGGTAGCAGCTGTACTGATGACTCTGTTTTAAAATTTTCACTTAGCTTGAATAATAAATTGTAGCAAAATCAGGTTTTGGTCCATGTAGTGATAATATTTTAATGTGCTTCAGTTACATTCACTAGCTTTGAGAAGTAACATTATTTTGATGGGAAACCGAATGCTGGAGTCCGAATAGTTCTTATATAATTTATAAGATCATTTTTCAAAACCACTATGTGATGCTTTATTAATAGAAATAGATTGGAAGAAAATGAGTAATTTGTAAGGAGGAAGAATGAAGTGAAATTCTGTTCTGCTTTAAGAAATAGGCATTACATGGGGAAGTTATTATAAGGCCATGAACATTGCAGATACCTTTAAATTTCTAAGAAATTTTCTACAATTCCTAACTTTTTTTTTTTAAGAGTTTGTAAGTGCTAACAGAATAAATAAACTGGAGGGGATCTGTAAGAAGTCTGCTGTGTATGTCTGACTTAAACTCTTGGTAGTAGAGGTTCACACCAGCAGGCTCAGTCTGCTGGTGGTCTTCTCCCCAAAACCCCATGTTTCAGTTCTGAAGAATTGCAACACACATGAATCTCTATAATAAACCCCCAATTGTTCCATAATCGTTCTGCAGTCCATTTAACTATTTTTTTTATAAGTACTTCCTGGCCTTTGGCTGTCATAACTGCATGGAATAGGTTGTGTCACTGAAAGTTGATCCATTTTAGTTGTCCGTCCGTACACAAAGTGTTTGTGGGAGACTGATAACTTTGTACGGAGTGGATTATATCTGATTTTTTTGAACCTTAACGAAGAGTACTTGAAAGAGTGCTTTTATGAAAAAAAAAATATCTAGTTACAGGAGTAGTTTTTTGATCCATCACAAAAATGAGAAGATTGAAATTGTATTTCTGTCTGTTTCAGTGTATTAATAAACAGAGATAATAAGGCTTTATAAATCAGGTGAGATAGATTGTAAAAAATTACAGTTACTAAAACCCTCACCTCTGGTTCCTGTTTCTTACAAATGCCGCTGTATTTTGAAGTCAGGGTAGACAGTAGACACGCAGTGACCAATACAGTAAGAAAATAATTTCTTGTAGCAGAGGTTCAGGTTGTGTGTGGGGACATTGTTGGAGCTGTGTGACTGCAGAGAGGAAGCGGGATTTATGTATGAGAGCTCCACCTGAGCTGTGGTTAAGGCTGATAGTGTAAAGATCTCCTTTTTGTTTTTCATAACTTGGTGACAACTCCTGCCTTGGGAAATAATGTTTTCCAGACTTGGAATTTGCTTCAAAGTAATATATATTTAACTGGGGAATAAATAGCTTTGTAGGTGTCTACAATTACCTTTTTTTAATAGCTGCATACAGGTATCCTTATGGGTAATTTGTTCTTGAACAGCAGGGAAGCAGGAACTGCAAAACTGAAATTTGCAGGTTGAGGAGAGTTTCCCAAGAATTCTTTGTTATTCTGGTAGAAACATGGTTTGGGTTTACAGCTAAAGCGCTCTGAAGATTGCTTGTTGTGCATGTGTCATGTTTAATTTATTCAGCTAGGCTTTTGAGATGCAACTCTTGGAGGTGACTAGGATGTAGTACAAAGGTGGCTACAGTGCTCTGAATGTCATTATAAATTTTAATTTGTGTTGCAAAGTTAGTGGTGCCTAATGAGAATTCTGTTTCTATTTTTTTAATATCATGCTTTCAATATCTGCAAAAAGTCTTGGTTTTGGCCTCACCATTTCTCTGGTCCGGTACTGTGACAGCACATAGCTAGCGATCTGCAGCATCATTTTTGTAGTAGGTAAATTCCCATTAGCTTAGCGTTAAGGCTTTATTCTGTTACTGTCTTCAGTCTCTCTTAGGGGGAGAAGTTCTCCTTTAAAGCGGAAAGCAAAACAAGTCTGTATTGAATAGATCAGGAAGAGGTCAGTGTTATCTCCTTATAATCTCAGGAGTAGACTTGTAGACAATGTTTCAAATTTTAAGACACAGTTTTTCATAAGTATTTCCAACTTGCAAGCCTGTGCAGCATGAAATCCCAAACCAGAAAGTTGGTATGTAGAAAAATCAGTGGGGGCAACATGCTGAGAAGGACAAAAAAGATAGCAGATGTCAGCAGTAGCATGGCATGAGATAACACGTAGATTAAAGACTAACCTTCCTTCCCTATGCTGTAATACATTTCTATTTGATGGATTAGGAAAACAACATGATTTAGGATGTATATGAAAGTTAGGTGGCAAATTATCAACTTGCATTTGTTTGGAAATCGGTGGGTATAGGTTTTGTGGCTGCCCACAGAGCCTTAAACATTGCCATTTAGTTTCCTCTAAATATTTGTGTAAACTTTTTATAAACATAGCATATATTTATGGATATATTTAGTTACCATCAGGAACAAGTGTTGTTGATTTATGTAATTTGAAAATATCAACCATCAGCTGTGCAGCACAGTTACAACATACCTTAAATTTGCACAACTTAGGATAGTTTAAAGGTATGCTCACACAGGTGCTGTTAATATTAACTATTACTATGCTTTTCTGTTAATTGTTATTTGTGTATCCATCTGAAAAACATGAAGTATGGTATCTTTGTTAGATATGTTTGCCATCTTTGACCAATTTTCATCTGTATCTTCAGGTTAAATGGGCTAAAGAAAATTACCATCACAATATTGGCTCTCCGTATTCTCTACGTTTAGCTTCTGCTGATGTTAGTGGAAAAATAATTGTATGGGATGTGGCAACAGGAACAGCTCGTTGTGAGATACAAGAACATGCAAAACCAATTCAAGGTAATGATAGTGCGTGTTGTTTGTATGGAAGTTACTTTATGGCACATTGTGTACAAATCCATCACCTAGATTTTGTGGATTGTGCTCAGTTCTGCCATTAAATGTTACTGGTGGGATACTAGCCGCCTGTATGTTTGTTTACTCATTTTATGTGTAAATGTAAGATTTACTGTTTCCCAGATGGATTCTGTGAGATTTAATTCATTATGGTAATATCTTCCAAGATTGACAAAAAGTTACAATCTATTTTTATTAATATTGTTGATTGAAATAGGAATTTCAGTGTCGGGTACCTCAACCTGCTTTTGAATTGGGGATGTAGTGCAGTTTGCATTGCACCTGAATGTTAATGCCTTCTGTAGTGGTATAGTACTTTATCAGTATTACATTGCTGTAAGTTAAGAGTTTTGATTATGCACGTATACTTTGACAATTATTTAGATCGTTTGTTATGTAGCTAATTCTGATCAAGTATATTAGCATGATAACATACCTTTGCAATATAACTAGAGACAGGGGTTTTGGACATCTGTGCAGTTGTCTAGTTTACAACAGCAAGGAGGTTTTTCTGTACATAGCAATATTAAGATGTGAAAAGTGAAATGGAGAAAGAATGAGATACTGTGTAAATTCTTGCATAGGGGACAGTCGTAAATCAGGTAGGTTTCACGTTGGAGTTGGTCATGAAGTCTTGAAACTGAGTATGACACATTTGAATTAAGTTCAGGTGTAATCAGTAGATGTAAATGGTCAGGATGTAAACAGTCCAGAGAAAGAAATGTAGAGATGGTATAAATAACTGCGTTTGGCTTTCATTTGAAAAAAAATCAGTGGTGGTGTTCTCGTCTTTTGATTCTGTTCTATGGGTGGTAGTCCAGTGCAGCTGGGAAGGTCTGAAAAATACTCAATAAAACCTACATGAACAGTTCTGGGCAGGTGGATGCTTGGAGATTCTTTATCCCATTACCAGAGAAGAAGTTGTGATCTCATTCAGGAATTTCACAAGTCTCTGGAGGAAGTAAAAAGAACAACAAACAACAAAACCAAAACCCACAAAGCAAACCCCAAACAAACAAACAAAATCCTACAAAAAAAACCCAAACAAACAAACAGGCCTGGAGAAAGGAGCTATGCATATATGATGTAAGCTATAGAAGATTTATGTTTGCTTGTGCTAGAGGCAGAAATCTCTAGAAGCCTGCCGTAGAAGTCAGTACTATTTTAGTTGGTCTGATGAAGTAGAGAGAATGGAAAATGTAGCCGCTGGCCAGGTGTAACACAATTAAGAGAATGTATTGGAAAGGAATAATGAATGTCTTTTTGCTTGCTTCTTTTTGTGCTCAACTATTAGTAAGGTGTCATCCATCAAATGCTCCCTTTCATTCATTAGCATCTTTACTTCATCAGTGAAAAAGAGAAGGTTAGAACAGGGAATCAGAAGATCTAGGCTTCATTCCTTGCTGCATCACGCACTCAATACCATTTTTACTGTTGCTTTAACAGGTGCAGTTTGTAGTTGGTACTAGTACTCTACTACTATTGTAACACTTGGTTTTTTGGTTCTACTTACTTGTGGTAGGCACTTTTCTGTTTGTTGGAACCACTTCTAATAGAGTAGACCAGGAGCTGGCTGGAGCACTGGAATCTGGTTAGCTTTGTGGCTGTGCTACTGTGGCTGTTACCTTTCCAGAACCTGTGGATGTGGCCAGTGGACTGTTGGCAGCATCAGAGTGGCTCTTTCAGAATTAGCAGGGAGGGATAACTCTGCAAGTACAGCAGCATCTACATGCTCTGCTGCATGTTCTGGATTTCTGTTTATTGCTACTGCTGTCTATGCTAGCAGTATGTCTGCAGATTATTTCTGAAGTAAAATTCGGAACACTTTTTTTTTTTTTTTTCCTCCCCCTTCCCTCTGAGAAATTACCATAATGAGTTTCTAAGAAAAATTTATAGTTTATTTGGACTATTCTAAAAACTTGTGATGATGATTGTGTTATACCTGTTTTTTATTTTTTATTTCTATATGAAAGCCCACTTAGGAAATAAAGTGATTTGTTGTTTTTTTTTTTTTATTTTATTCTGTTTTTATAAATCCTGTGAAAGTAGATGCAATATTGCAAGTCTGATAGTGGGACACTGAAAATTTATTCTGTTGACTGCAGTTAATTAATTTTATTTCTCTGTGTGTGTTTATAAGTTGCATTTTATTTACTCCTGACACCGGTTCACTGAATGTTTGGTGGAGTTTTGACCATTTGAAGATTTTTCCAGGTTTTCAGACCCAATGAAGGCTTTCCAATCTGCTGGGTGAGAAAAAAAGTTAGTAAGCAACAGAATTAAAATTCTATTCTGTCCTCAGTCCCTGATTGGATTCAACAATAACCTCTAACAAAAGCAGATTCTTTTCCTTTCCATTTCTGAGGCCTCTGGCTTTTTACAAGCCTGTAGAAAATGGTGCAAATACAGAGATCGAGCACCAGAGTCACCTGCTGGTTCTCTGTGTGGTACCTGTACGAGCTTTGTAGGATAACAGGTGGAGCCTCACTGTTTCAATGAGGATAAAAGCAGTGCATCAGTGTAAGGCACTCTTCTTTATGTGATCCAAACTCAGTGTTCAGCTGAGGAGTTAACCTTTTGTTAACTTACAGTGTAACTGATTAGCACACATATGGCTGATTTATTTATTTTTTTCTGTGAAATCCAGTGAAGAGCACTTCCCAGCTCTGAAAAAGCTGAATTGATAGTACAGAGGAACAGCTCAGGAAGTAAGTTTTTTTGATATCTAAATACATATGAACGTGCTGTAGAGAAGCTGTGGCTTGGTGGGATCAGGCAGTGAGCGTAGGAGCTGGACTGGGGGGACTTCATCCACTGCCTGGCTGACCCATTCTGTTGTCTAAAATACTGCCCCATGGAGCATGCAGGTAGCTTTAATACAGCTCTTTTCAAGTCAGTGAGGTGTCTGACTGTCCTTATTGACAGAAAACTCTGTATTTAATGTCCATTTATCTTGAACGTTTAAATGATGCCCAGCCATGATAATTGGTGACCAGACCTCTTCAGGCTGACCCTAGCATTTAATCACTGTACTTGTATGCTTGATGGTGGTTTACAGTCAATTTTGTTTTACTCTTGAACTTAAGACTCTGCTTGAAGTGGAGAAAACACTTGTTTCCAGGTCCAATACTGATACCATCTCAAATATTAACTTGGGATGGTGTTACGGTTCATTCGTGGTGTCATCCCAGATATTAACTGGGATGGTGTATGGTTCGTTTTGTTTCTACTCTACAGTGGTTCTGTGCAGTACGGTATGTTGTTTCAGATAGGAATTCACTGTCTGAAAAGATCTGACTTCCTCAGATAGGGTTGGGTTGTGTGCATGTGTGTAGATGTGTGTAACCCAGTTTATTGCTGCTTGTTAAAAACAGAAATTCAGGCCATAAAAGAAATTTATTTTTTTAGAATTGTGAAATAGAAGCATCTTGTTACTAACAAGTCACTATTCATTTCATTAAAGGTGGGCTATTACAGAAGAGGAATAGTTTTAAAATAGAACAGACTTTTTTTTTAAAATTAATTTCACTGTTGTTCCCTCTTCCTTTTGACAGACATGCAGTGGTTGTGGAATCAAGATGCTTCTAGAGATTTACTGCTTGCAGTTCACCCGCCTAACTATATTGTACTGTGGAATGCAGACACAGGCACCAAACTTTGGAAGAAAAGTTATGCTGAAAATATCCTGTCTTTTTCATTTGACCCCTTTGATCCATCACACTTAGCTTGTAAGTTTATATGTATAAAATAATGTGACCAGGAAAAATGTTAAACTAAAATGTTAATATTGAGATTAAAAGTAATGGAATGGAGAGAATAATGTCATCAATGCCAAGAGTTTCAGAACAAAGACGGGGGAGTCTTTGGCTCATGTGGAATCTTCTAAAATAAGATGCCATTGTGTAAAGGGGAGATGAAAAGTAGGCACGAGTAGAGAGGTTAGAATTCTGAAAAGAAATGTTTTGAGACTTTACAAAAGAAGGTGTAAAGTATGTAGGTAGGGATTTGGAGGAAGCCAAGTACAGAGAGGCCTGTTAAACTGACATAAAAAGCTAGAAAAGGATGGATGCTGGGGGAATATAGAGTGAGATGAGCAGACAAAAAATAAATACTTTTTTCAACAGAAAGGATTTATTTTTAAAGGAATACAATATGAGCATCAGTTTCAGAAGCAATTCGGACATCAAAGGGGGTGTAGTGCAGATTTATTCATGTTTTGGCAGAAAAAAAAACCCAAAAAACAACAAGAGTCACCATTTTATTCTTTAATTTATCTTCATCAGTCCTGATCTGTAATGAGACTATGCAGTTCCCAGGCTTTGTAGTTGTATTTTAAACTTTGCCATACCATTCAACCTTCTATAAATGTGTAGTAAAATCTTAGCTCCGTCTTTACAGCTTAGCTGAATCTTTATGCTGGAACATAAAAAACAATGTAAGTTAATGATTCTTTAAGCTGCGTTCTGCATGAGAACAAAACTGGTGATGTAGCCGATATAGGCAACCCTGCCTTCTGTTTGCATTGTGAAACTTAAAGTAAAAAAGTTGATGAGAGAGAATAAGTGTTCTGAGCAACCAAGAGGTTTCTGCCAGTAATCCTCACAGTATTTTTTTAGTATAGATTTAATTTGTAAAAAATAATTTTGTGTATATTAATTAATTGTAATGTCCATCTGCTGCTTTTCCATTAGAGCGTGCCAGTGGTCTCAAGTTAAGTGTTTTCTACCTAATGCAGTATTATTAAAGTTATTAGCATTTCTCTCCACCAAAATGTCATTAAAATGGAATGTCACAATCAAATTGCAGATTGTATTTTGCTGTAATAAAAATTGTTTTTCTTGGTACAGTGCTCACCAGTGAAGGAATAGTGTTCATCTCTGACTTCTCCCCTTCCAAAGCCCCTGCCAGCTCAGGGAAGAAAGTTTACATCTCTAGTCCTCACTCCAGTCCTTCTCACAACAAGTTGGCTGCTGCTACAGGAGCCAAAAAGGCCCTTGATAAAGTAAAAATCTTGATCAGTAATGAAAAACCAAGGTAGGTTGCAAATACTTCTTCTCAGATAATGCTTTGTATACTTACATATTTTATATATATAATGAGGTAATTAGTTTTTTAACAAGAAGAAATTTTGTTGGGTTAGGCCAACAGATGGATATGCTAGGTGAGGACATTATTTAAGAATAAAACATTGACAGTCGTTCATCCTGTTCTGTTAGTAAAAGCAGACATATCATCCCAGTATATTTTATGTAAGTTAATGGCGTAATGTTCTCCCTTTGCTAACAGATTTTCATGCAGGTATAAATTCAGAAACAAGTTTCTTGGGGGAAAAAAACGTTGAAAATAGCGTCATGTAATTAATTTCAATTATGGAATGAGAAGGGATATAATAAGAGAATTAAAATTATTTAAGTACAGATCCTTGAGAAGAGTTGTCATTCTGATGTAGTACATGATACTGCACTAGGGAGGCGTTTTTTGAGTTAATAGTGTATAAATAAAAATAGAATTTATACATACCTATTTGTGTATTTTCTGACCTTTTAAAACTAAAGTTGTTGCATTTTGAGATTTTTTTTTTTTTGGTTAGAAATTCTCTAGGCCACTTTCTTGTCCAGTATAATTCTTTTTTTTTCCTCTTGTGCCTTCTACTTAAGTAATACAAGTATTTTTCAAACCTCTAGTTGAATGTGAGAACAAGCTAATTATCAGTTAGTAGTTGACACCAAAATTTAGTGAAGCTCTGAAATTTATACTCTGTTTTAATAAGGTGTTTAAATTGCAAACTGGAGAGAAGACTTGATACCTCCTCTTGTAATCATTTAAGAATTGTGAGTTGCCTGTGAAGTTAATGGCATTGATCTTGTAATTTTGTGTTTTATAATGACTGATTTATGCTGCATTGGACAGAACATATGATTTGCAAGTACTGAGACAGCACATACGCTGCTTCAGCCTTATGTGTGCTCTGTAGTAACACCAAATCCACAAAAATGCAATTTCCCTGCATTCTCCCAATTGCATTTTCAGTTGTATGTGAATATTGCCAAAGGTATGATAGTCTTCTCTTTTCTTCCTCCTTTTCCATCCAGAACACCTGAAAAAACTAGAACGGGAGAAAGGGAAGAAAAATTATAGCAGCAATGATTTATGTGGTTTTATATGAGTTTACGGAAACTTTGGGGAAAGAGGAGCAGAAGGTTGTCAGGAAGGTGGTGGCAGACAAAAGGGGACTTGTACTTCTGAAGCAAGGCAGGAGATACAAGCGTGTAGGGGGGTTAGTTGTGTGGTAGGATGAGGAGATTAAAAAGCACAACTCTTCAAAAGGTGTGATAGGTTAAATGAGTTCAGAGGCTTTCAGAACTGAGCACAGTGTGGGAATGATTTTCTTCAGTGTGCCTTAAGTACAGTTCATTGGATTGCATGTACCTAATGAACCTCTTTACCTTGCAGTCCATCTTCTGTTAACGTTCAACAAAATAATGAACTTCCCTCCTCTTTGCTACTTTATCTGAGTTTTGAAGGCTGGTATTCTTGATAGGTTAGTTCAGTTCATTTCAAAATAAAGTAGTATGCATAATAATATAAAAATTGAAGTCAGCAGTATGTTTAAGGGTAATTTCCCATGAATACCAGTAAATGTCATGGCAGCTAGCAGTGTTCATAATTGAATTGGTTTGTATTTGAGATATGCAGGAATTACACTTCTTCCATTTGAATCACATACTATTTTAAAAACTACTTTATAATCTTATTTAGACAAAAGTCAGTGGAGTGTGTGTCTTGAAGGTCAGTGATGCTTTCCTATAGCTATAGCAATTAAATTGAAACCTACAGTTGCCTAGTGATCAGAATAAGGAATACCTGAAAAAATGCAGTTGCAGGAAAATGTATACTGTTAATTTTATTTTGAACTTGAAGTATTTGTTGACACAACTTGATTAAAGTTTATATCTGATGTTTTACAGCGCTGAATCTGTAACACTCAATGACTGTCTTCAGTTGTCTTACTTGCCTTCCAAAAGAAACTACATGCTGCTGTTGTATCCCAGAGAAATTTTGATTCTTGACTTGGAAGTGAATCAGACGGTGGGTGTGATTGCAATTGAAAGAACAGGTGTGCCTTTCCTGCAGGTAATGAAAATTTGATTGGGTTCTATCATTGTAGTAGTTTATTAAGATGATATATGAGTTCGTGACCCTCTGATTAGTTCTAGAGGGTGACAAGAAGTTAGCTTATCAGGAGGAAAAACGTCCTCTGAACCAAGCATTGTTTAATTTAGTTTTCTGAAGTCTGCAGCAAACCCACTTCATTTTGCAGTGTTACAAAAGTTACCAGTGTGGAAATAGTGCTGTGGAAAAAAGACATTTCATTCTCTGGTGGTTAAGCTGCTTACGCACAAATTCATACTAGATCTCTGATCATCTGCCTTTGCTTAATTAGACAGCTAAGTCTAGCCCGAGGTCTTAGTGATATGTCATTATTCTCTTGGAATCATGAATTCTGATGCCAAAAAAGAAAGTACTGAGTTTTTAAAAAAGTGATAGCTAAAAAGAATATATAGAAGTGCATCAGTGTTTATAAAAAAACAAACGACTAAACCCAAACAAAGCCCAAACCAGCAAGCGATTAAAACAAAAACTTTCAATGAATTTCTCAAATTAATGGACTTCTAGTCACAAGTACTATAGAAGTACTATAGCTAAAGAAATTCATTGAAGTGTTGCATTAATGGTAATGTCTTTGTTGACCCGCGTATACATCGGGAATTGTGTGTTCATTTGCAAGTGTACTTTGCAAAGGATAAAATTTTGATAATGGAATAAAATGTAGTATCTCTTTACCTAGGTAATTCCTTGTTTTCAGCGTGATGGGTTATTTTGCCTACATGAAAATGGTTGTATAACTTTAAGAGTTCGCAGATCAAACTGCACTATAACTGGAACTCCAAATGAAGAGCCAGGTAAGTTTTGTGTCAAGAATGTCCAGAAATGAACTTTGAGGCATTTTAATTAATACTTTAATATCAATATTAACCATCATGCTTCATACAGGGTAGTGAATCACAGCCCTTCTGGTATTTTTTTCTATTATTAATTAAATTTAAATTTATGCTGTGCTTTCCCAAATTTGGTTTTCACTTCTCAGATATTTAGTGCAAAGTAAGATATATTAATATCCTGAAAATCCTTTTATCACTAAATAATATCTGTTATGGAAGTGGCTTAACAGTCACATATACAAGAATGTTTTAGATACAAGATGATTACAGTTTTCTTTTTATCTTTCAGAAAAAAACATATTTTTCAAGGAAACACAAGGTTTTGGGTGTCATGGTCAATTGGAAGAATTGATTTTAGAACTAAGACATGGGCTTAAAGATTAAAATCTAAATTATTAAACCTTTGTCTCTTATGTAATGTTACCAAGAATAGCCTTTTAAATATAATGGAGGAGACTGGAAAAAAGAAGGCAAAATATAGTTCTGTAAATGTAAAAAAGTCCTTTTTTTTTTGGTTAGAGTTTTTTTGGCTTGTTTGCTTTGTTTTTGACACTTTTTGGTAATTTCTAGTGAGCTAATTTACTTGTTTCCAGGGTTACCAATAAACCAAATGAGTTTTGGATTGTGGAGAGCAGATGTACTTTCTGCCCAGAGATGAAACAGTAATTTTTTACATTTTCCAAGACTGATGTGGACTAAGAGATTTTAAACACTGTTACACTTTGGCGAACTTTTAAGGGCTGTGTTGTGTACAGCAAGATCAACAGTGTATAGTTTTTGATTGTTTTTCCTAATCGTTGCGCAGGAAGCATGTGAATTTCAACCAGAGAACTCAGTCATGCTGCAAATTTACCTCTGTTGATTGATCACATCACGTGTTTTCCACTCTAATTGTTTGTCCTCTGTGGGACGTTGATGTTACAGATCCAGACCCAGTTCAGGAGCTGATTTATGATTTAAGAAGTCAGTGTGATGCAATCAGGGTAACAAAAACAGTTCGGCCCTTCAGTATGGTGTGTTGCCCAGTGAATGAGAACTCTGCAGCTCTCATAGTCAGTGATGGCAGGGTAATGATCTGGGAGTTAAAATCGAGTATTTCTGGCAGAAATGTGCGTAACAGGTAAATGGGATTTATTTTTCTTACCAAAGCTTCCATCTGTTATATTAACAAGCAGCGTGTAATATTTAATTATATTCTAAAAGCAACAGTGATGTTGTGTGTATGGTATTGTGACATGTGCTATGCATTTGTGTGAATGAAAGGAATAGTAACAAAATATATCATAGAAATAGGTTAGTTCCCTTGCTTTGGGGAAGTTAAGGAACATATTTACTCTTCTTTCTTTAAAAAAATAATACCATACTGAGTGATCGGAATAAGGAAACAGAAGATAGAGCGAACGTTCATATTATTTTGGGGAAACATTTTCTTCTCATTTTGCTTTCTTCAGACTGCATAATTTTCCTCAGGAATGGATTCTCCCTCTCAGTCACATGAAAGGACTTCAAAATGAGTCTTGAAAGGACTATGTTTTTAGTAGGGGAAAGGCTTTTTGCTAGATATGCGTGAATTTGACACAGCATAATATGAGGCTGCACAGCAGGTGGCTGGAATACAGTGGTCTAAATATTTTTATATATAAAACCTTTAGAGTTTTATATTTTGAGCAGTCTCTAAAAATACTATACAAAGTAGCATTGTTCTTTGAACATTCAGTGTATTAAGGTTGTTCGGCTGCAATAAACTTTTAAAGTATTATTGAATAAAATAAAGAACTTCCTGCCATAAAAAAAATACAGAATTCTTAGTACACTTTTAAATGACAGTAGTACCTCATTGTCGACATACATCCTTTTGCTGCTCATCAGTCATTTAATGTTTTTATTCTTGGTGTTCTACAAAAATACTGTTAGATGGATTCTTTGTGATGCATATCCAAGACAGTTCTTTAGGATCCATATGTTGCTGGGTTTTACTACTTGTATTCTTAGACCCATTTCTAAAATATTGATCTTTGTCATGATTATATAGCCAGGAAAAAATGTAATAATAATATAAGAACTACTGAGTCTAGAGATTCTGAGTATGGTTGAATTGTACTGACAAGTAAAGCTTATTTCTAGTTGGCACAGGCTGTAATGGATTTTGAAGGAATCTTCTTCTGTTGGCTCTTGATCCTGCTGGATTTGATGATCAATTAAAATTTGAACTCAGTCTGTTAAAGTGTGATTTTAAAGAAAAAGGCTTTGTATGTGCCTTAAAGTGCATTTTTGTGTACAGCTGTGTGCAGTCAGTGGTCTTTGGTCTTTGTTTATGACCTAGACCTGCCCTCAGCCCAGCAAGCTACGACTGCCAAGGCTGCCAGGGCTGTTTGAGTTCCTTTTAGATGGAGATGTGCTGGAACCTAGTTACCGTCATTGGGGAAAAAGTAACACAAAACCCTGATGCACAGATATCCCGCAAGACTCTAAATGTAGATAATACTGTTAAATTTCTGCTGTAGCTTTGTATGTGCAGGGGCAGTCGTGTTTCATGTTTAGGTGAAAGGCACTGCATCAGTTATGGGTTTCGTCATCTGGAACTTACATAAGTTTACATAGGTTAACAAAAATTGTTCCATAAATTTGGGAATCTGTTCTCAAATGTCAAAATATTTATGAATGGTGCTCAGCTGTATTCATTAACATAGCTCAGCATATTAATACACAATATATTTAAAAGCCTTCATTCAAGGCTTGCTTCAGAGCAAGGGATACATCTGTTTTTCTGTTACTTACAAATATCTTTAAGAAAGATTAAAGTTGTTTTGTAAATTTTACCTTTTTGTGTGCATTATGCTCATGGAAGTCGTTAGGGGGAATAATCTTCCTAAAATACTGTGCAAGTAATAAGTGGTAGGAATACTGAAAGAACAACCTGGGGGAAAAACCAAGTCAAGGACCTAAGTCAACAGGCAATCCAGTTTGTATTAAGAACTTGGGTTTGTTTTTTTTACAGCAGTTCAAGTGCATCACCTTTGTATTCCCCAGTCTCATTCTGTGGAATTCCTGTAGGAGCATTCCAAAATAAACTTCCAGACCTCTCGTTAGACAATATGATTGGTAAGAATTTCTTTCGCTAGTATTACTGCTGCCCATTTCTAGGATTTTTGAATAATTTTGTAGATCTTAGCTTACTTAAGAAGTATGTATGTTAGAATTATTTTATACGCAATTTAAATAGTAATTCTGAAAGAAAAGAATTCCTGTTTGCTGAAGAAATTCTCCAGTTAATCTTTTTGAGGATTTCATGTTGAGGATTGATGGTCAAAGTTCATTTGCTCTGAGAAAAAAAAAAGTAATTTCAAATGGAATTTGACTAAAGCACCTTATTTTTTGAAAGTAATCTTAAATGGATGAAGAGAATTTATGTGATGCATCCCATCTTTGTGAAATCTAGATAGCAACCGACACTTCAATATTGAGAAATGTTCCATAAAGGATAATGGTTACTGTTACATTTTAAAACTATTTTTTACTGAAAAAGCGAGTAGTGCTGCTCGAAGATACAAAGGTGCAGATTTTGGATTGCTTTTGTTAAAATTTATATTAGCCAGTGCAGGCACCTTACCACTGTGGCAGGTTCTTTTGCACTTTATCTTTTATGGTTTAAAATGATATTTAGGGCATGATTTTTCTCTTAACTGCATTTCCTGTAGTCATTGACATCATAGCTATTGTTGTTTTGTACCTTGCTTACCTGTGCTTCCTGAAGGTGTACACTGCACAAGGTGTACAGCAGTGGAATTAAATCTTTTTTTGTGCCCATCTATGTTGTTGTATCTGAGCAAATTCACTGTATTTCTAGCAGTAGATTGCACTCAGTTTTTACTGTTTGGAGTTACATCTCCATAAGTTTTTGAATTGGTCTAATAATTGTAAAATACTTGTAACTAACTTTAAAGAAAAAAAAAATAAAGCTACCCTTGAATTCTTGAAGAAGACTGAAATGATTGCACTTATTCCTCCCCTCCCCCCCCCCGCTTTTTTTTTTCCTTTTTAGTATTAGGAAAGGAGGTTAGTATTGGAGAAACTAGAAGTGCAGTCTTCCAGAAATTTTCACCATAAAGTTTCATCAAAAGTTCCACAGGAAGGAATGTGTCTTTAAATAAACATTGTTATTTTATATGTTAGGCTATTTGTAATTTTTATTTTATTAAATCCTGTGTCTGATAACTTTCCATAACACCTCTGATTAAAAATGAATACTAACAGGTATTAATTTTTAAGCAGGGCAAGGCACAATTGCTGGAGAAGAACAGTTAAAGAGCTCTTTTCTGCAAGAAGTGCACCTCAAATTTCTGCTGACGGGACTTCTTTCGGGACTTCCTTTGCCTCCATTTGCTATCCGTATGTGCCCACCTCTTACAACAAAAAATATTAAACAGTACGAGCCAATCCTTGCTGTTGGTAAGTGCCTTGAATATTGTTATTCATGGCTTTGAAAATCATATATTCTATATTAAATACAAGTATAGTTACTAATACAGAAAAAACCAAATCAGTCTGTCTTTTGATCCTTTGTAAATAATCACAGATAGCAACCGTTGTATTCATTTGCATCCATGATAGCCTTTGGATGATTTTTTTTTTCTACCTAGGGTTTAAGTAATGCTACTTGAAGCATTATACTTAATTGCAATATATTTACAGGTTTGTATTTATCCTTTCCTTTACTATGATATTGGTCTGTTGACACACTCTGGTTGATGTGCTGCTTTCACTTCCTTCTGAACACCAATAAATACAGAGTTCTACGGCACTACATTGCTAGAATAAGTAAATGAGCTTAATAGAGACTGTATTTTTGTTCTGGTGTAAGTATGCAAAATTACACTTAAAGCACGTATTTTTTCCCAAATGAATCTATTCTGTCTTATTACAAATGTAGTTGAACTCCTCTAGATATCAGAATAGTTGCCAGTGAGCACCTGATTTTTAACTGTAAGTTCTCCCTATTTAAATGTGATTCTTCTGGCATGCCTTTTCAGACCACAAATTTCACAGTGTATCCATACGGGTTGCTGTCTTTCTCTGCAGTCAGCAGACTGGAACTGTACACACAGAGATGCTGTAATTCAAAGATTGTAATAGTTTCTGAGATCAGACTTGCAGATATAGGCTGTTGAAACGTGCTTTTGATGTATTTAAGATACATGCTGATTCTGAGCTGCCCAGTCAAGACTCTGCTTGTTGCAAGTCAGACTCGGGAGAATCTTGTTATTTTTAAGGTTGCCTGTGGTATAGAGCCTTAGGGTTTTGGATAGGGAAGGGGAGTATTGCAAAGACAAATGTTACACAGGAGCTTACAAAAAGGATCCCACTCCAGTAATGAAAACACCATAATAATGCACATATGTATGCGTGCAGTTCTCGTAATACTTCAGTTATTACTGAGCTAGAAGTACCATCAGTAGTTGTGCTTTAAAATGCAGGCAAGCTATCATTACATGTTGTGATGCTACTGAAATGTAACTTTTGATTTTATGTAAGCTGTGGCTGTTACAGTTGAAATATAAAGATTAGGAAACTAATAGGTAGGTATAAAGAACGTTTACAGTGAGGTATGCAGCATTCTAGACTTAAGGTACCTGAATGGCTCTTTAAGCATCCATTGTTGTATTTAATAAAGTTGACATAAGTATAAAAAAAGAAGAGAAGAACAAGTAAGTGTTCCCAGTGTCTAATAGAAAATTGTAACTTTTGGTGTTTTGGGAGGGTTTTGATCTTATTAAAGGTCGTAGCTACTAGTTATTGATTTGTAATTTGAAAGAGGTCATTATTTCAGGGATGAGAAAGCAGAATTGCTTTAATGATTTGGTAAAACTTACCCGTGATTCATCCTTGGGATTATTGGTTGGTAGCAGTTAATAATTTTCCTGATCCTGAGTAATCAAAACAAAAAGAAACATTCCTTTTTCCTGCAGCTGGGTATGTTGTGAAAATGCAAGAATGAACAGATTTTCTACAGGCTCTACAAATAGGTTCAGGAAAATGTCTTGATCCAAATGGATATTGCTGGCTGTGGAGAACCTTGGAGGGTTTAATATTTGGGATTTAAGCACTAGAAATCAAAATAGTTCTTTAATTGTAATATATATTAGTTATAGATATTTAAAAATAAAACAAGAGAAAGAAAAACAACTCTAAATGCTGCATTTGCACTAATTTACAGAAGAGAAGAATAAAATAGGTGTAAATATTCTTTTTATAAAATCACTCCTTATAGGTACAAGTAACGGCTCTGTCCTGGTGTTTCATCTTACGAGTGGACTCTTACACAAAGAGTTAAGCATCCATTCCTGTGAAGTCAAGTAAGATTTAATTTTAACTCCTTCTATAATCCTGGGAGACAAATACTAAAACATGTAACTAACATTGTACCAGCAATGTGTGTGTCTTGCTTCATTGTTAATGAAGCTTAAGAAAATTTCCTGTTGAGAAGTAAACCCTAAGACTTTCTTTGCTATGTATAAGCAGTAATACACTGTCAAAATTACAGTGAAACTTAAATTGAACTAAATATTAGAATTGTATCTGTGCCTGCTGATCTAGGATGCATATCAACTACTTCGTTTCTTGAGTGCATTGTAGTACAAAGAAGTCTTTTTAAGACAAGAAACTTTATTACAGTGTCTTACTGTTGTGATTCATAGATTGTGTTCTTTGAAATAATTCTGTTTTGTATGCCAGGGTTTATTTACTTTGCCCCCTTGGGGCTGAAATTGCTATTGAGACAGTTCTAGTCCTAACTGAAGTAAAAATAGTTTTATTGTTAAAAGATTTTAAAGACTGAATACAGGACTCAGTATTTATGCATCCTCTGAAGGCACAGACTAAGTTTTAAAGCTGTTGTACTGTGTGTCGTGTGTACACAATGGCATAACTTTTTGGATAACTAATGGCAAAGATACTCAGGATAGTGCTTGCTGGATGCATATTTCCAGACAGATTTAAGCGTGGAAATAAAACATTTTTTGGTAGTAAAATGAATAAAAAATTGTATCACGACTTGTGGCATGAAGCCTTCCTCAGGTTAAGGTCTTCATTTTACTATTCATTCCAAAAAATGTTAAGAAAAGTACAGCTGATAGAGAATAGATAGCTTTAGGAATTCATTATGGAAACCTGCTTTAAATCTACCACCAAAATTACTTCAGTATATTTTTTTGGTGTGATTAGTCAACACTGTCCCTTTCTGATATAAACCATTTCAGTTTTATGGTTTCATGTCATTAACTACTTAGAAAATTATTTTTGTTTTATTTTTTGTCATGCAGCACAAGAGGATATTACTTTTTTTCTTATTAAGGTCATTATAGAATTCAAGATGAAAACCACTAATAACATTTCAGAGATTAAAAAAAAAAAAAATAAATGGGAAGACAGAAGGAATTCTGCTTTTTAAAAAAGACTTCTTTATCTATTATTTAGGCTTCGTGATTATTTGAAGTATTGTTAGTTTGGGCTTTTCAATTTCTAAAGGTTTTTCAACTTTTGAAAAATTTCAAGAAAACATTTGTCTTTTTAGCAACTGTCCTCATACATGTGGTAGTTCTAGAATAAAATTGAAATGATTGTGAATTTTATTTAGCTGTGAGCTGTTATCTGGTAAGTCTTAAATACTTGTTTTAATTTCCTCAGTTCTGTACTTAATGATCCGAGTGACTTTCTACGTAATTTTTACAGACTCACAGGAATGCTTTTAAGCAATGTAGAATAAGGCATGGGCGGTTTTTTTGGTTTTTTTTTTTGTAATTAATAGTCATGGAGTGCAACAGTTTTTCTTTCAGTGGGAATTCTTATTTTACCTCTAAAATGCAGATAGATTGGACAATGCCTCTATTTCAGTTTTTATCTGAAAATACACCTTCAAGCAAACATCATTATTTTAGTATGTAATTTAGAATACCCTGAAATCGTAACTCAAGACCAGCAGAGTTTTCAGCACTGTAGTTGAAGAAGAGAATGTATAAAAACTAAGTTCTTTGGAGTGGCAGCTGTCCTTTACATACCAAGTGTGCTAAAATAATGGCCACTGAATTGTTTAGGTACTAGCAATTCTGACATTTTTTTTTGCTATTGCAGTGTTCTTTTGTAGAAGCTACATAATGTAGTCACACGCTGATGTTTTTGTTTTTTTAAAAAAAACTTTGCAATTCTGTATTCTGCTTAGGAGGAGGGTGAATTGTCTTTCTGTCCTCTTTTTAAGATGGTTCATACTCGTGAGTAATGTTGAAATATTCATTTTATTTATGATTATTAGTTATCTATTTCACTGTTTGTTTAGGTCTGTGTGAGTAAATAGTTCTCCTTTCAGTTTAATTTGGTTTTTATAAGGAGACTGAGGTGAGAAGCAGCAGAAACGCTTCAGAGCACACAAAAGGAAGAGTCAATCGGGTTACTGCTAGGAGCAAGTGAGGGAAAAAACCAGAAGGGGACTACAGCATGTATGCTGGGGGAAAGAAGCTGTGAGCAGGAGGTCAGTCTTTCTTCTTTCAGGATAGAGAAAAGCAAGTAATTGGTATTATTAAGAGGAATTAGCAGAACCATTAAATAACAAGTCTGATACCTGTTCTGTCTTCAAAGTGGAGCAATCTAAGCTATTGTGGTAAGATAGGAGATGATAATATATCTTCCATGCAGAGAAGACTATATTTGAGATATGTAAGTAAAATGCATGTGATGTAGCTTCTAGTTCAGTGAAACTGATGCATTTGCAATGCCTCTCACTGCTACTTTTGCTTATTCTGGTAGCTAGATAGATAGTCAGGTAGACTAGAGCAGGGCTTCTCATTCTTTTTCACTGAAGCTCAGCAAGTTCAAGAGTGCAACAGCTTTAATTTTTAAAATTAAAATCTCCCTGACTGTAACAAGAATTTGCATGGCCTGCAGGCAAAACTTGAAAATTACTGCATTGCAACTAAATGTTAGTGGTTGAATTTAAGCTGGTTTAGCAGGTGAATTTAAGCTGACTCTGCTTTGGGAAACTGCTTTTTCCCAAACATTCATCACCTCCTTAAAAACAACTCGCTTCTTGTAGAGAAAGATGAATGAAAAATATCTACCACTTCTGTCACACACGTGCTGGTGTGCTAGTTTTATTTCCGTGCATTAGTAAATACCTGTTACCTGACGAGCATAAGCAGTGCTGCAGTGAAATCCTTGTATTTGGAATTGAATTTTGAAGTCACCATTACAGGATGTACAATTACCTCAGGTGCACCACATTCAGCACTTAACTGTAATTTCTTTTTCTTAACCTTCCCTTTATTAAAAAGGAAAACTTTGATTCGTTGCTGATGTTCACTTTTGGACGTGGAGACCATACAAATACTTTTGAAGTACTAGAAAAACTATTTTTAAATAATAATATTGGAGACTGAGGGTATTTTCTGATAATATGATTCAGATTTTAACATAGTATTCTTTGAAGTATGGTTTTATTTCCAGTTTTACCTCTTTGTCTTATAATTAAATTGAGTGGCAGCTGCCTTGTCATAAAGTCACAACAATCCATTCCCAGCTAGAAAAGTCATTTGTGTTTTTATCTGCTTCAGTACACTCTGTAATTTGTTTGCATTGGAAACATTAATCAAAACAACTGAATCTTACCCCTGAAGTAACTGAGATAAGTTGAATGTATAGAATAGCTGAAATTCATATCCAGTCTGAGAAATAGTTTACAGCTGAGTGTAGCCCTTCATTCTCGTAGACAGAGATGTCTTTTATGAGGAAATTTTGCAAGTGACAGTATTTCAATAGGGAAGGCATTACTTGTTGCCTTCATTAAAACTTGAACCACTGTCTTCAGATTCTCTGTGAGGATAACAAATATCATATTGTTTCAGGGTAGCTTAGCAGTTAGCTAAGGGTTCCTTTTGGTTATGAGCGTCTTGGGTTTCTGTAGGTTTCCATTGGTGTTGACAGATGGCCAGCCAGCAGCAAAGGAAAAGGGCCTGTCCTGTTAAATCTGAGCTGATGAAAGAAGTATGGAAAATGCTTCAGGTCTGTCAATAAGAATGGTGAATAGCTCCTGGCAGTAACCATGCATGATGGGTATCCTCTGCTATTTCCAAAAAACATAGGTGAATAATAGATAAAAATTAGAAAGGTGTCAGAATTCGTATTTCTTCATTTCAGATAGCTCCCTGTATTTATGACCCTTTGGAGACTTGCAGTATCACACATTATTGCAATTTTAGATTTCTATTCAATCATTCCTGTAAAGTTTAACTTAATGATTGAATACTTTTCATTTTGATTGAAATTATTAGTTGAACTTTCATAGGTCCTGGTGGGAAAAGGACTGGGTCATAAATTTTTAATTTTACTTGATGATTTAGGAATAAAGCTTCCCTTTTTTTAAAGCTTGAACTAAAAAAATAAATATGGCTGTAACTTATATGTGCGCAGTGTTATGGGAGTGCTTTTGCTTTCAGTCGTCTACATTGCATTTGGGAAACTTCTAGTTAATGCAATGTGAGTTGGATTTACTGACAGTAAATAATACATACAGTCATTTATCTCTCTCATATTTCACATATATTCTTGCAAAATAGACCATGATTTTACAATTGATGTAACAGAAGACTTAGTTGTCCTGAAAATAGTTCTTAAGTAATCTGTTTCAAGGATTTGAGGAGAACCTGAATCCTTTTATTTATGTTAAAATAAACTTGGGCATATGTATGTATTAGAACAGTCTCAATTTTCTTTTAGGTTATTTTCCTTGATTTATTTCACAGATAAAGCACGTAGCAATTGGCACAAAGTGTGTTTGTGAAATATGGAAAGAGGAAAATCTCATTTTGGAACAGGACCACCTAGTGCTGCTTTCTGTCATTTTGTGGTCTGTGGTATATTTCAAGAATTTGCTTAGAGTCCGTGTGTGCTGACAGTATGTTGTATGCAGTGTAACTTTACATACTTGCAACATGTCAAGGTAATTTGGTTCAGGGCTGCCTTGGCGTGATCTAAAAGAAGAGAAA
>JAVJGJ010000062.1:47666373-47716815 GCA_035590215.1 Microhierax caerulescens
TTTCTCTCTCTTTTTTTTTTTTTTTTTTTTTTATCATCTTTGTTTCTTCTCTCTGTCTGGACTGAAAGAATCAAGTCTACCCACCCTGCTCTCCATATTAATATTTTTTTTATTCTTTCTGTATTCCAGCAAAATTGGGTTACTTGATAGTGCTTCCCATCTGGTAAACCACTGATTTAATCAGAGCAGTGCTTATAGTCCATTCTAGTGCTGAGTATCTGTGAGGGATATATTCAAAATTTACCAGTGTTTCTAACTGAAATTTGTGTTTTAACCAAACAAGAATGACTGTAGTCTGAAAAGAAAGCTGCTCTTTAATTTAATTTGGT
Organism: Microhierax caerulescens; assembly: GCA_035590215.1. Lineage (NCBI taxonomy): Eukaryota > Metazoa > Chordata > Aves > Falconiformes > Falconidae > Microhierax > Microhierax caerulescens. The sequence goes on from JAVJGJ010000062.1 coordinate 47,666,703, forward strand.
AATTTTTTATCATAGTTGTGAATGTCTAGCTTCTTCTTATGCTTTTCTAGCCATTTGATTATTTTGGCTAATGTTTCATATACTCCCTTTTGATGACAGGGGAATCGAGTGGATAAGCTTGACTGGATTTATTTCCTTTGCCACATCAACACCTAACAATCTGGGGCTAGTAAGGAATGAGCTGCAGCTGGTGGACCTACCAACAGGTTAGTATTTCCTAAGACATTTTGTACAAGAGGCTGACAGATTTGCTGGGGAGTGACAAACGTTCTTAGACTTTTATTTTTTTTTTTCCTTCTGTTGTCATGACAAAATAAAATAATAAAGAGTTTTAACTGGTTCTGCTCTTCTGTCCTTGTGAAGCCACATAATGTCTTCCATCTGGTGCTCTGCAGACAGACTTGAAAACACCACCTTTGCAAAGATGTTTTTGGCTAAAAGAATGACTATGTGTCAGCAGGAGGTTTAGGAGCATTCCCACAGCACGAGTATTAGCGGTGTATTTTGTTCACAAAATGCATGTAATTCAAAATGTGTTTTGTCACAGTTACACCCGTTGTTTTATGTGTGCCTGAAATAGTGTTGAACCATTTATTGTGGTTTCTATCAGCAACAGTTAATTTTTCAAGTTAGGGCAGGCGTGTGGCCAGAATTTGAGTGGGTGTATAAATGTAAAATGGGTATTTTAATAACAAAATCTGATACTTTTATAAATATTTGGAAGGGTTTAAAAATAAATAACTTTTTAGAAGATGCTGTTGATAAAAAAATTAACATGTTATGTGTATTTTTAAACCGTTCTGGCCTTATAATGGATGACAAATATATTTGTGATTGAACTCAATATATGTACAACACTAGGATGTATAATTTGGGAGATCAGACAATCCAAAATAGGAAGCACATCAAACAGCCCAAAATAGGAAGCACTTCAATAATATTAAATTATATTTGAATGTGAAAACCTGAAGCCATTTAATTTCTAATTGAAAAGCCTAAATCTTGTAACACATGGCTAATTCTGAATTGCTTTATTTAGCATAGAGGTTTTTTTTATTGGGTTTTTTTAGGCTTATGGAAAAGACTAGTTTTTTTATTTCCAGGGTGCTGCACAAGGGAGCTATTCTTTCAACATGACAGTATTGTAATTTTTTTCTATATGTGTTTTGTTGATTTGTTTAAAATCAAAACAAAAAAAGATACCTACTTTGAAGAATTAATGTTATATAAAATGGGATTTTTATTTTTCACTCACTTTGTAAATCAGTATTGAAACAATTATAAGTGATAAAAGGTTCAGTATTTCCACAGGCAACCAAGTTTAAAGTAAATGTGAATACCTAAGACATTAGCATATGGTTTGCTTCAAAAGTGGTACATTTCCTCTTTTAAAGCTTACAAGAAAGGCATAACTACTTAACTATTTGTTGGTTCTTCTGCCACTAATTAGCTCAACTTTCTGTTTTACAGCTAGGAAAACTCTGCTGATATGTATTTACTTCATGAATACTGTAACAAAATTCTCATTTACATCTCTGAACAAAAAATAGGACAAAAATTCCAAAGGGGTTTCATCACTAATGAAGAAAATAGAGCTATAAGGTTTCCTTAGCATGGCCTCTGACATGAGATCTCTAACTAGCATTGTTGATAACTACATTTATTCACATAACTGGTATAAGTAACCTAGGTATGAGTAGCCACAAGAGTAGCTGGAGTTTGAAAACTTGAAATTTCCTTGAAAGCTAAGGAGAATGAAACTTGCATAGGAGTTGCTGTGATACGCTGGTGTTTGTACATTGTTATTTATTTTAGTGATATGAATAACACTTTTACTTCTCTAACACTTTGTACATATGGGTGAAAATTTTGTTGGGGATAAGGTTATAAGTTCTTAAGGTTTATTAGTTTAACTGGAAAGAGAATGGTTCTGTTAATTTCACCATGGAAATACTTTCAGACTTAGTTTATGGCAGAGTTAATTTCTCTTAAAAAACTTGAAATCTATTTGTGAACTTCCTCCTTGGGGAAATGAGTGTATAGCTCATTGGCTTTGAGTGCAAAATAAGTCTGTATTTATGTAATGCTGATGATGCATCAGTTTCAGTAGTTGTACTCTGGACGCAAGTCAGCTCTTACATTAGTAGAGTTTACATTATTTTTAGTCCTTCAAAATGCAGTAAAACTTCAACAATGACAAGACTAATACAAAATATAGTAGGTTACTTGGAGATGTTCTGGTTTAGTTTATAAACTGTTTCTGTTTACACACAGAAAAATTTATAAACGATTTCTGTATTTATATTTAGTTTAGTAACTGTTTTTCTTTTCCCTGACATTTTTGTGTTCCAGGCAGGAGCATTGCATTTCGTGGGGAGCGAGGCAATGATGAGCCAGCTATTGAAATGATAAAGGTGTCTCATTTGAAGTAAGTAATTAGCCTTGTGATGTTTGTAAATTTTACTGTATTGCATGAAGATCCTCGTGACTTAATAGAAATAATAGAAATTCCAGGAAAAAACAGTCCAGAGAGTATAGAAAAATGTGCAACAGCATCAAGAGAAAAATACTCAGAGTATTAGTTCAAAGTGAAAAAGCTGTGAGTGTTCCCATCGTTGACTTTGTCACTTCAGGACCCGATCACATTGCAGGATCAGTCATTCATGTTTTGGTTCTTTTCAGATTTGTGTGCACTGAACAGATGTTTTGATTATGTTAGGGAGAGTAAAAGTGCTGAACAATTTTTGTCAGCTTTGATTATGTTAGGAGTTCATTCCCTTTTCTATAACTTAAGCCTTACTTAAAACCAGAAGATTGGGATTAAAGGTGGGATGCTTTTTCACATGATTATTGATTTTTCTAACTATATATTTCATACCTTTTATGATAATTGTCTGCTGGAAAACCACATGAGGTTTATTTGTTTGAGAAGTCAGCTGATAAATAACCAAATTGTTTACCACCAAATCCTGCTTATTTGGAGGTTAGGCCTGTGACAGGAGGCCCTGGTCTTTATAGTCTCAAAAATAACATCAGCAGTACTCTGTGAGATTACTTTCCTGTGTAAATGAAATCAGTGTTGCATTGAAGTTAGTAGGCATTGTCTAAATTTTAAGTGTCTTTTCTTTACAGTGAAGGAAAAAGATTAATGTTCTCTAGCTTGCATAGAAATATTTTCAGAAGTATTTATGTGTTCTAGAGAATTTGGAAGAGTTCAACTATATAATGGTCTTATTAATACATTAAGAATTAAGAACAGCTGTGGGTTTAGATGAAGAGACTGGAACGTGAAGTGAGAACAAGAAAGGATAGTTCAATTGAATAGAGATTAATGCAGTTGCAAAGAATATGTATAGCTGCAGAGCCTCTGTGTTTTCAAGTTAAATGTGAAAAGTGGTAGATAGAAGGTGTTTTACTCAGCAGGCTCCACAGGCGAAAGGTCTGAAGACATGACTGACAAATGGTTTAACGTAAGAGGATTTTGTGTTCATTTATCACTGGATCAGGGAAGTGGCATGCGTCTGGAGTAGCGAGGAAAAAAATATCTGTCCAAATACAGTCTTGATATGCCTTTCTGATATCTCGTGCAGTCATCAGCTCAGGCTGAATATGGCTAAATGAGAGGTGCTGCTGCTTTCTGTGAATTGCTTCCCTTGTCTCCTTTACAGTAATTGAGCAGTACCGCCTGACAGAAATTTCTAATTCTTTTAGCTATGAAGGAGGTCGGTCTCTTGCACCTCAGTAAGTCAAGGAAATCACAAGCTTCAGTGTGGGATTTGAGCCAAGTTAATTTACTCTGCTTCCTCTTAGTTTGTGAGGGTTTCCAGAGCTGATATGAACAATGTGTGTGACGTAAAATGCTCAAATTAAAATGGAATGATTACTTTTGATGTAGTAAGTTCTTATTTGTTTTAGGCAATATCTAGCTGTCGTGTTTAAAGACAAACCACTGGAGATCTGGGATGTCAGAACATGCACTCTACTCAGAGAAATGTCTAAAAACTTCCCTACAGTGACTGCGTTGGTAAGGAATAGTATCTGTTACTTATTGTTTAGTAAATGTAGTATGTTGAGATAGTACAAAAATATATGAACAATTTTGCAGCAAAACGTTGCTTTATCAGCAGCATACAGATAAGTGCTTTCACCTGTCCCTTTTCATCTGTCATCAAATAGAGGCAAGAAAAAAGGAGGTACTGGTGGAAAGATATGATCTGCAACCTGGGTGACAGAGGGAGATGTCATAGAAAGCAGTCTTCATTGAAATCATAATTAACAGGAAAACACCCAGTAAACTCAAGGAATAAACATTTGTCTTTTCTGGTTTTCCTGGACATTTTTTCACAGGAATGGTCACCTTCTCATAACTTAAAAAGCCTGAGGAAGAAGCAGTTAGCAGCCCGTGAGGCCATGGCGCGGCAGACGGTTGCATCGGATACTGAAGTTAGCAGTGTTGAGTCTTCTATGATTAGGTATTTCTCATTTTGATACAATTGTATACTGTATCAGTTGTTTTCCACCATGTGCCATTGTCCTATCTATAGAGCAGAATATTATGGAACTGATTCTTGAGTACATACCAGGCAAAGCAGCTCTATGGGTCTCCCTTTAGCTTTTAGATGTGAAACTTTGATTTACTGCTGAATAAGAGAAACGGTGTACTTGTTTCTCTCCAGTGTGTCCATAGCAGTCCATTAGTTACCTGGTTCTTGAAGTAAAGCTCTTATTTGCCCTGGAACAGCAGATAAATGGGTTAACTGTTGCTTCTGGATACATTGTTTTGGAGGATATATGCATTTTTGTGCTGCCTCTGTGCATTAGGTAGTGAGAATTTCCCTTGCAGTTCTAATTTCAAGGAAGAAGCTCTCGTGTCTCATTGTATTCTCTTTAAAGCTTGTTACAGGAAGCTGAAAGTAAATCGGAGCTGAGCCAGAACATTTCTGCCAGAGAGCACTTTGTATTTACAGGTGCTGATGGGCAGGTTTATCACCTCACAGTAGAGGGAAACTCGGTAAAAGACAGTGCAAGAATTCCTCCTGATGTGAGTTCCAATCTTCTGTATCATTGATGCTTTAATTTTTTCTTAGCTGTGATTGCCAGAAAAAGAATTGGTGGTATGCATTGTGGTGACACATGGTCATTAATGTAGTAGTTTGAAATATGAAATAAAAAGCTCAGATTCAAAAACAGTAGCAATTCTGTTTTCACAATCTTACACATTTTCTATTGAAAAAGCTGTTGAAATTAATGATTTTTTTTTACAAGTTAGACTCTTCATAGGCCCTGACTTGCTTTCTGAATAAATGACATGGCATATTTTAAAGAATTTTAATAAAACATATACAAAAAAATTGAGTAACAAAGATAATTTTATTGAAACATGTCTGTGTTCAGTTAATGGATTTTATTTTACATCATAAAGTGAAATTAAGTGGGCCAGGGCACCCTTTTGTGAGTTTTAAGTTTGTTTTTTTTCCCAGTTACTCTGAAGAACAGACTTTCTTTTTTCAATTGTTCTTGAAGGCTTTGATAAATTGAACTCACAAATAGGAATTTTTTTTTATTTCTGTTTCCTACCTTAGTATATGCTACTGTTTTGATTAATGAAGTCTGTCATGTTGGTGTTTCCTTGCAACAAGAGACAGAGAAGTGATTTCCATTGCTTTGGAAAACCCAAAATTTCTTGGAAGGAAACATATGTTGAAGCATATTGAAGCAAATATGACTGCCTAGATAAATACTTATATTCAACAGAATTGTTTCTGTTTTAACTGAGCAGAATGTGGTCTGTCATGTCATATAATATTTAAAAAGAAATTAAATATGAATGTTGAAATGTTTATTCCTATGTTTGACTCTATTAATCACAAGATTTTGTTCTGCTTCTTAATTGTTCCCAGGGAAGTATGGGTAGTATTACATGTATTGCCTGGAAAGGGGATATCCTGGTTCTTGGAGATGTTGATGGAAACTTAAACTTCTGGGATTTGAAAGCTAGAGTATCCAGGTATGAATGCAATTATAAGTGACAAATATGAGGTAATGAGTGTTAGAGTGTTCCCCCACCTCCTCATTTTTGTCCTTCACTGTAGGAGGTCATCTGTGGTGTTTGAGGGGGAAAAATGCAAGCATTTTGAAATAAAATTTCAGAAAATGCCCGCTGTTTTACAATTTACTGTATTTCATCTTCTGTGCTTTCCAATGGAAACACTGGAGTTTTATCAAGGTTTTTTAAACAGCTAGATATCTTTCTTACATTAAATCTGCAATTGGTTTTGGTAAAAAGTATTGTAGTATTTATTTCAAGCATTTAATCTTAGTTTTCATAATTTGAATAGCCATTTGTGCATATATAGATAGATAGTTCTCCTTCTCGACCTGTACAATAACAGGATATGCAGCGTTCATGGAAAGGGCTTAACTACCCCTGATGTGAGGTATAGAGGGATTTATATTAATCTTGTGCTTTTCTTAGGGGGATTCCTACACACCGAAGCTGGGTGAAAAAGATACGTTTTGCTCCAGGGAAAGGAAATCAAAAGCTTCTTGCAATGTACAATGATGGAGCAGAAATCTGGGATTCAAAAGAGGTAAGCATCTCTTGTTTTGATATGTGCTACCTTGCAAAATGCACATACTACATCTGAAAATCAGGATGAGTCAGGGATTAAGTTTTACTTAGTCATGATTTCTTGCTGACAGTTGTATGGTAAAGTTGTATGGCTTTTCTTGGAAGACTTTTAGTTCCTATGAAGCATTTCTAAGCAGTCATCAATAAAAAGCGTCTTTCACTCAAAGCTGACAATGTGTCTGAGATACTCTGTCATTCCCTTACAATGCTTTTGAGGCAGACACTGAAAATTGAAGGGGGAGTCCTCAATCTTAGAATTTAAGCTGTGGACAAGAGAGTATTTTTAGTACAGGTTTCTTAACTTCTGTGCATAGTCAAGAGTATTTAATTTGTTAGGATATACCGGAAATCTAGACACTTGTTAATTAGCATTGCCTAGCTTCTCATCTTACTCAGAAATTCTGTAGTAATGTTCACAGATCTTCTGGAGTTTTTCATAGGTCTTTCAGGGGATTATAGTACTATGGGGAAGGAAAGAGAATTATACTCTTTTACGTGTCCCGGAGTAAGTTCAGAGCATGAGGGTATGAAACAGGAATTTTAATTTTTTTTCTGTTCACTTTGTAATGAGCATCAGTTCTGAAATCAGACATGTAATTTGAGCAATACAAAACTCACCATTGATGATAAGAGTTGGACAGCAGATGTGACCAGCAACTGTGAATTATGTAGGCAGAGTAGAGTTTTGTCCTGCATCTCTCCTTGAAGTTTGAATAGTTTTGATGCCATAGGATGCTCCTCCTGTAGCTGTTCCTTTTCTTTTTCTGGAACAAGGGAAGGAGTTTCCTACATGAAGGTATTTAAAATTAATTCACATTTTCAGCCAAAAATCTTTCAGAATATCTGTAGAAATATCTTGTAGTTTCAGTCGTGTTATCTATATAATCCTGTCCTTAGATCTTCACATTCTCCTACAATCAGTTATGCAGTATTTCCACATTTTTCTCTAATTCTGTCACTGCTAAGAGTAAACATGCTCTAAACTGTTGTGTCTTACATGTAAACTCCGTGCTTTGCTCTTGGACAAGTGAAACAGCAGTGTTGACTGCAGCAGAGGCTTTGTTAATATTTCCTTGTATTAACAATTGTAATGGTCTGTGATGCTGCAGAAGAGTTACAAGATGTCTAACTACTGACCTGTGGTTAAAAGTGTGGTTTAGAACGTTTTGTTTATCTCTGTTTTATTTGTGGACAACAAATCCTGTTCCCATAATCTGATGTGAAAAGTACGTTTAAATGTATTTTTAGGCAAGTTTAGTATTTATCAAGGAAAAACATGTTTTTGAAGAGCGTGAGTTAATTAATGAGAACCTCACTTCTGCCTTGGTGCATGTATGCTAGATCACAGACTGGAATTAAAGAGGGATTGTAAATTTCCACCAGTTTACTGTGAAAATTTGATGTCAGAAAAGATAACAAAAAAGGCAACTGTACAGCTATCCTCAAGAGGATCTTTTCCCAGCCCTCAGTTGGGGAAAATATTGTTTCTGGGCAATGGTGTGCCTTGCTCCAAGGTTTCTAAATTCCCTTCTCTCCAGAAAAGACCATCATTAAAATGATTTATGACTAACTTCACCTTTTATTGCAAATTTTGTGGTCTGCCTCATGGGCGTGTGACAGAGTCTTACACTGTGTGATGGAGAGCCTACTAAAAATGAAAAATAACTCAACTTTTCAAGGTACAAATGGTGAGCAGTATAAGAAGTGGAAGAAATGTCAATTTCCGAATCCTGGATGTGGACTGGTGCACTTCAGACAAAGTGGTCTTGGCATCAGATGATGGATGCATTCGAGTTCTAGACTTGTCCATGAAAGCATCATGTTTTAGAATGGACGAACAGGACTTAATAGGTATGTTGATTTCCTTTTTGCTGTTTACTGCTAGATACTTCATTTTGTAAGTAGACCATAAAAATGTTCAGCACTTGTATTAGAACAGGAAATTGTCACGTGTAGAGGATTTGGTGTTCCTATAGTGTTTTCATAGATGCAGATAAATATTTTAGGCTTAGGTCATAGGGGTGTTTTTTCGTGAAGTTTTAATTAATAAACTATACTTTTTAATGTCTTCATTGGAATATATATTAACAAAATAAGAGCTTTTTTGTACAGATGTCTAGCAAGTTGACCTAAAATGCATCAGTACATCAGTTAATATCAGTACCTACATGACTGATACTAGTTACATGATTTTGAAACATTGGTTAATCTATGAAAATGTCTTTTCTGATATTTCCAGATATAAAAGGCAGTTTTTAGACTGGTAGACTGATTCATTACTTCCCAAAGTAGTTTTTGACACGGAACTCTGAAATATCAGTATTAAGCCTGTTTGACGTTTTTTGCCATATGTTTAAGAAGGGAATTTAAATATTTAAATAAGATACATTTTTCTACTTTTGTTTACTGATGTTTCAAATAACTGCTTTTGGCTTGGTCTTTCTGGTTGATCCTGCCTTTACTTATACAATTTCCTTAAAACACGTAGATTCTGACTAGGACATATGTAATAAACATAATCATGATGTAGGAGCTGTGGTGTGGGCTGTTTGAAGAAATATGTAGCTTATCACAGCTTTGTTTTTTAATATCTAATGAATATTCTTTAATAGTAAGCTATAAAAATTAATGTTCTAAAACCAAGCACACTGAAATTAGGATATGCCAGTGGTAAGGTTGTGTGTGGTTTAGCTTCCTTCTGCCTCTACACTGTGATAATCTTTTAGGTACAAAATCACATTTACAAGATTCCTACAACATTCAGTGCATGTGAAGTACAGGGAGTTGCTGTATATTTAATATTGTGGCTGGCTGGTACTTGTTTTGCTCTTGAGTCACTGGGTACTATTTACTGCCTATCATCCAAACCTTGTACTGAATACAGGCTTACCGACTTTTAAATTTGTATTGCAACAGCTAATACTATAATTTTCATCTTATTTGCTAGTGTAGACATGTATTAAACTTCACAGCATCCTTTTTGGATGATGGGTGTTAATCCTTGTCTCATACTGTACAAACTACAAATGCAAAGTAAAACTGAAACGTGCATTATGATGCATTTTGGTATAGCTGTGCTTATTTTTCCAGCATGTCCTTGCAGTAGTAATAATAATCATATACAGCTCTACCTTATGCTAGTATAATGTATTCCATGAGTCTGTGGCGAAATTCAGTACGGAATATCCTGAAATTCTCATTTTGAGCATGGCTGATAACTCTGTATCTTCTGTGAAATGTTTTTGCTTGAGTGTAAAGATAAGCTTTATATTTCTAGTAACCCATGCTGTGTATAGGAAAAGACTGTGATTTATGGTTTTCTTCTGGGGCTTGCAAACAAGGTGGTATGTTTTATGGTTACTGAACACAGTGTTATTACACGTTAGCCACTCAACAATGAATCTTTTCCTTTTGTTTCAGAACCTGCATGGTGTCCCTATCTGCTTGTTCCAAGGGCTTCATTAGCTTTAAAAGCATTCTTGTTGCATCAGCCATGGAATGAGAAATATTCTCTAGAAATTACAAACATGTAAGAAGAAATATGTATCTATATATAAAATATTAGGGTTTTTTTTTAAACCCTACACGTTTTATTAGTCTGTCTGTGCAAATAACTGTTGGAACTGTAAGTTTCCTCACTCTGGCACAGTCAAAAAGATAATAGCTTCATTATTTATTACTAAAAGTGATAAATAGAAAAAGCTTTAAAGTCAAGTATCTTATTTCTTTTGACTTTCAGTAGCACTTGGCTATTAAAAACTTTGGTTTAAGGTATTGGCAGTATTTTTATTTCATTTACAGGTTATATAATTTTAGAGAAAAACTGTGTTCTCTTTGTTCAAGAAATTAGTGTAAGGATAGTCAGGAGTTGGTTCCTAAAAGGTAATTGAAAGTGATAGTCTAACCAACAGTCTAATAGGCCTGTCTTTACTTTTGGGAGCCATGCTTCACATCGGAGTAGGGGCACCTTTCTGCGTCCTTTATCGTGTTTCTGTACTGTTGATGGCCACATAGTAATGGGCTAGGTACTGTCCCTTTCATTAATCTCAAGTTAGTGAATTAAAGTGGGAAAGGAAAGGTTGGTTACTTTGACCCTTGAGGTTGAGAGAAAGCAGGAACAATCTTTCATTGCTATTTTGGACCTAGGAACTGGACAAGGAATCTTGCATGAATGGCTTACCCTAAGATTATGAAACATTGTTTTCATACATGTTCTTGTGTTTTTCTACTACCACTAATACTCTTCCATTTCAGATAATTCTATCATTTTGGTAATATAGGAAACCTTTTTCTTTTTTTTTTTTTTTTTTTTTTTCCTTTTTTTTAACCCAGTGATTATCCAGAGAATGAAAATATTAAAAACCTTCTTCAAGAGCAGTTGAATTCATTGTCCAAGTAAGAATTTTTCTATTAATATTTGAGTAAGTTAAGGAATTCAGAGAAGGCAAAAAACATGAAATATGTGGGAACTCACAATGTAATGAAAAAAGAATGATTTTTGCCTCTGTAAAATTAAGATTGAGTAACAACACTTTTATTTTGAACAGTTTATTTTTGTGTAACTTACAGGTGGTGCTGTATTAATTTTATTGAGGATTTTAATATTTTTGTTTCTATTTTTCTAATATAAACCATAATACCATCTAAATATTTTTTTTTAAATAAACAAACTGTCTCAAAGTAGTTTGTTAAATATTGATTCAATATTCAAAATTTACTGTTCTGAATATATGAATTGTGATGGAAGTCAGTATTGAATTTCTAACAGTGCATTATCGTAATACTGGTTGATAACAAGAGTTTTCAAGATGCTGGTTAAGGTTAGTATATAATTTGTAACTGACCACTGAGCATTCATAATTTTTTAGGCAATACTCAGTGATGTATGGTTCTTTGATGTTGGTCCAGACTGTCTCGGACGCTGCTACTTAAATACTCCAAGGTTTGTTAAGATACTTAAGCTCCGAGGAAGAAAAGACAACAATTCTAAAAATTTTTGTTGAACATGTACTGCTTATACAAAGAACAGATTTTGACATTCCATTAAACTATGAAAATTACATTTAAAGCTAATAAACAGTTTTTCCATATTCCTTTTGTCCTTTCATTTAGTAGCATGGAAAAGATAACAGCATATTTTTATCCAGTCTGAACCCTATGTAGAAAACCTAAATTCATGCATGTGGGTCTCTTAGGCTATGGCACTACATAGTTGCAAATTTATTTGTAATTTAATTGATCTTATAATTTGTGGGATCACTGCGGACTAATTTATAGCTTTGTATACACCCTTGTGGTTGTTCCTTTTATTACAAGAATTAGTGGTTCCCGATGGACTCACTATTTCTATTTAAACTGGTAGAGTGACTTGCTCCTTGAGATCAGTTATATTTCAAATTATGTATGCTTCCTGTTGTAATTGTTTTTATAGGTGCATTTTTTCTTTTCAGAAAATAACCTGTGTATTTTTTGGTTTTATTTTTTTTTTCAATTTGTAGTTGTTATATTCTATTTGTGTTCAAAACCAGTGAAACAGAAATATTTGCACAGCATTTAACAGATTATTTATGGCTTTGTCTTCTTGCAGTGACATAAAAAAACTTCTGCTTGATCCGGATTTTACTCTCTTGCAAAGATGTCTCCTAGTTGCCAGGTAGTAGAGATTCAGACAACTATATCAAGTGTTTCCTAATAAAATCTTGATCCAGTTAATGCATATGAATGTGCTGAAGTTTGAGTACTCAACTAGTTCTCCTTTCTGTCAGTGCAATTCCTAAACTACCTTGTTATGCCAGTATTAGAGGGTTTTCAGGACTGAGAATGGAAACCTTACTGAAATGATTAGTTTTATTAACTTCCTGGATGCAGAAAACTTCCTTCAGTCTTAGAGATACATTCATAAATGTAGTTCTGCTAACTTCTCAACATTTAGTTGGACAATGCCCAAAAATGTAATTGGGAACTTCAGAACACCCAATAGATTATATGCAAACAGAGGAAGGCCTGTTTTTTATTTCAAATGTTTTGTTCTGTGTTCTTCTGCCTAAACTATAGTTAATTTTAATCTGTCCGTATTCAGAGATGTTTTTCAAACTTGGTAACTTTCTTGTGGTTGAAAGAGGATATTGGTGATGAAGTGTAAAATAATAATAAAATATCAATCTCCACATATGTATATACTGAACATTCACAGAGATAAATTGCTATTGTAACAGTCTTTTGTCCAACCTCTTACTTATCTAGCTTGCTCGATGACATTCCTTAATCTTTTCTCATAGTTTGTCCCACTGGTAATGCAAAGTACTTGTGGTGCCCACAAGAATACATGGATGTATTCTCTGTAAAAAAGATTTTAAATGTGTATTTTTGTGTGGCATATGAAAAAAAATACAAACGTATTTCTTGTCCTGATTTGTGTCTTCTCAGACTGTATGGGGATGAGTCTGAACTGCATTTCTGGACTATTGCTGCCCACTATTTGCACAGTTTATCCCAGGAAAAGCCTGCAAAACCAACAGACACAGTTATCCTTCAAGAACAATTGGTTAATCCCTTGGATATATGCTATGACACACTGTGTGAGAATCATTACTTCCAGGTATTTCAAAAGGAGTTAAAAATAGTTTAAATAAGAATGTTGTCAGCAGAATAAACGCTCAGCATTGTAACATTCTTTTTATCTTACAGCTTTTCACTATGCATATTTCACTTCAGTTAGTAACATACCACTCTGGATTAAATCACTCCCTGTTATTTAAAAATAGGGGCTGTTCCAAAAACTCTCAAAATACTTCCATATCTTTTAAATGCTTATTTTTATTTCTTAAGGTAGTCTTAATATTTAAAACATTTTTTGTTCTTTGTACAGAAATTCCAACTTGAAAGGGTCAATCTCCAGGAAGTGAAGAGATCAACATATGATCATACCAGGAAATGTGCTGATCAGCTTCTTCTCTTGGGCCAGGTTTGTGGGTAATATTTGAATTTTTTATTCTTCTTCCCTGTACATTTTATGTACTTATCCTATTCAAGTAAAGTTTTGTCTAAATCGTATCTGTTGTTTCATACTTTGATTCAGCCAGTGCATGTTTTTTGCTGTACTATTACACTGCAGACTTTGTGTAATGACATGTTGTATGGTAATGTTTGTTGCTACCCACTTCAGACTTACATTTTCATGGGAACCCTATAAAAATCTTTCTTTCCATCTTGTGGCTGGAAAAGAAAACTTACCTTTCCCAGAAATAACTAAAATTTAACATCTTTGTGATAATTTAGTCTGCAGTTCACATTCTCATTTTAGGTAACAAAGGATGTAGCTAAGCTTTTGGGAGATGTGTACTGAGCAGAGACACCGTACAGAGCTGCTCACTGAGACTCTGATAATATTGTTGCATTTGTACAGTATATATCATGAGCTATTCGAGCTATTCCCTACTAATGCAATTGTGCTGAATCCATTTCCAAAAATAGCTGTGGTAATGCTAGGTTGAACTTAAATTATTTTTATGCCACTTTGCAAAAACGTCAACAAATGTTACCAGGAAAAGGTGCCAGAAATATTTAGTCTGTAGATAGTCTGTTTAAAATGCCAGTTCCTTAAAATATTAAAATGCCAGTTTCTTGAATCACTGTACTGGATTTTAATATGTATTTAATGTGACTTTTCATTATTTCTGTAATTATCTGAGCCATCAGCTTGACTGACCTTACCAAATTGACCTCTCAAAAGTTAGACACCTCATTTTGCAGACAGGCAGAGATGACATACGTGCAGTGATTCATTCCAGTTGGAGACAGGTGCCTGCAGGCAGTGTAATGAGCCCAGCTGATTAGGTGCTCAGCTGTAGTGAACATTGTAAATGGCCAAATTTTACCTTTATTTTAAAATACCAGGTACCGAGTCAGTCCTCGAGATCTGGCCGGTTTCTGCATCTTTACAAATTTATTTCTTCTCTGCCTACCTTAAATGCTTCTCTTGCTTTTATAACGTAGCAAAAGTTTAAGTAAACAAGGAAATAAATATTCTGAACAAATTTTTTCTTTGGCCTGTTCTAGAAACGTTAGTCTGTGATTAAACATATTTATGGTAGGGTTTTAAATGCTATACTTCCTACAGATGCTTTCTTTAAATAGAATTTTAATGAACAGTATGCTGGTCTATATTTTTGTAGTCTGTTTTAGAATAACTTTCCTTGTTCCATGTCTTAAAAAGGGTAAAAATAAAAAGGCTTTTAAACAAAAGTGAATACTTTGTCGTCAAAGTTGTGGGTTTTTTTCTGTTGCCAGACTGACAGAGCAGTGCAACTTCTGTTAGAGACAAGTTCAGAGAATGCCCATTATTACTGCGATTCACTCAAAGCTTGCTTGGTCACAACGGTCACCTCCTCAGGTCCATCTCAAAGTACTATTAAACTGGTAGCAACCAACATGATAGCCAACGGAAAGCTCGCAGGTAAGATATGACTTGAATTTTTCATTTGCTTATTACCTAGTAATTCTGAACGTTATTATTGCCTATATATTCTGAACGCTGCTAATGGAGATAGGAGAGGAGGAAGTCCTGTTGTAATAGATCTTACATGTTGCATATGTTATAGTATACATTACCTAGAGTAGTTAACGCAGAAATGATCAGTAACTCAAATATGAAATTCAACTTTTGATTTTCATTGGAAAACATTTTTTGGAGTGATTCTCTTAGTAATTTTTTGCACAAAAAGAAGCCGAGCGCATAAAGCTGCATATTTTCCACATCCCAAATTAAAGAATTAATTAACTATTGATGTCTTATTACTGAAATAGAAATATGGACTTAGTTTCCTTTCCAGTTCAGAACTTATTTTAACAAGTGTGTGTTCTTACAATACAGGTTAATTTTGCTTAATGCAAGGCATGTTCACAATATATGATGATTGACTGAAATATTCAAAGATACCCAGAGAAAGTACAAATGCCTGTACTTGCCTGGAAAAAATCCTTTCCACTTTGTGGACAATTAGGACTTCACTGTTAATAGTTATGCTACAGACAGCGTTAAAATAAAGGTTTACTTACAAAATCCATTTATTTGATTTACAAAGACCATTATCTCTTGATGGTGGGAAGTCCAGTGAACTTCTTGTCATTTGTATTTAGGACAAAGATAGATGAGAGCTTTGTGAGGTCCTTCCAAGCTCTGTAGCCCGGGAAAAAGATACAATATCTGACACCTAGGGTATATGGAGAGCCAGGTGGTAGAAATCAGGATGTTTTGATATCTTCATATCTAAGAAGGATATAGAGACCGTTTTCCTGAGGATGATTGACCTGCTCACACTTCCATAGCAACTCTTTTTTCCCTTAACTTATTATATTGTGTGCTTTTTATTTTCCAGAGGGTGTGCAGTTACTGTGTCT
Source organism: Microhierax caerulescens (assembly GCA_035590215.1). NCBI lineage: Eukaryota > Metazoa > Chordata > Aves > Falconiformes > Falconidae > Microhierax > Microhierax caerulescens. The sequence continues at coordinate 47,682,733 of JAVJGJ010000062.1, forward strand.
GATTGATAAGGCTGCTGATGCCTGTCGCTACTTACAAACTTATGGTGAGTGGAATCGTGCAGCATGGCTTGCAAAGGTATGTCATTTCTCAATTTTCTGTTTGCTAACATAAATGACCTGCTTAGTTTATGTAGGTATGAAGGCTGATGAGGGTGATGTAGTTCTCAAAACTTAAAAAAATGAAACACCAGTTTGAAATAGTATCATCGGTTCTTGCCATGTGTTGCTGTACCAAGCCAATCCATTCAGTAGGTATTGACAGCTGGTTCTTCAGCCTTTTGACTACAGAGGTCTGCCCTGGCTGTCCAAATTCACAGGGCTGGAACCTAAAAATTATTGGAATACTCAATTATCTAATTTTTGAGCAGTGGTTTGTGAAGTTGCATATAGCTGCGGCAGTACTGTAGCAGAGTTTGTAAGAAACTGCAAAAAACCACTCCTGGAAGTGGAGAAGCAACTAGGCAGTGACTTTGTGCTGAGCTCCAGGTAGTGTGGGGGCTGATTTTAAGGTTAGCACCAACCACGTAAATTTGCATCAACTTCTTTTTTGGTATGCAGATGTAATTGCAGTGAAAGAACCTAGGCATAGCATTCATTCTCCAAATTATAATGGACAGGGGTCAGTAAGAATGACCTTTCACTACCTCTTAAGAAAAATTTCTGTTAAATGTCCTGCAGAAAGTATGGAAAAAGGCCTGCTCAAATTTTCTAAACGAGTGACTCCCACTCTTAAGAAGAATAAAGATGACTTATTTTTTTCGGGGGTGGGGTGTTAAGTCTTCAGTAAAGCATGATAGTTTCTAACTGCTTCATACTTGGGGTTTTAGAAAAGCGTCGTGGTAAAAATAATGTTAATCAGATCTAAATGTGGAGTGATCAGAGTGGAGTATTTTTATCTCTATATATTTCTATTTTTTCTTTGTTTATTAATTCAAGGGATAAGTGTACTTTTATAATAAAACTGGTGATTTCAGATGCTTTTACTTCTGCTCAAAGTCTTTCACTGAAAAAAATGAAACAGAAGCAGAACGCTCTGTTTAGCTGGCAGCTGAGAATTCATAACGGGCTTTCCCATCTCTTAAAGGTTCGTTTGAACTCAGAGGAGTGTGCCGATGTGTTAAAGCGCTGGGTAGATCACCTTTGCTCTCCACAAGTCAACCAGAAGTCCAGAGCCATTCTTGTCCTCTTGTCACTTGGATGCTTTACAAAAGTTGCAGAGATGTTGCACAGGTAAAGATGAAACTGCACAATCTGTATTTTTTCATGCCCAGAATTGTTATTTAAGTATTTATGACTGGAAGTCAAAAGGGAAGGAGGGAGCCTGCAGTTTCTGACATTTGTTTCTATTTTAGAATGTTTTTCTTTAATTAACTTCAGCACTGCATCGTTTCTGTATGCTGGAACTGATGGTTTTGGTGAAATTTCAGGAAATACACTGGCATATTAATTTACTGCTGGCTTTAAGATTTCTAACACCCATTGACCAAGCAGTAACAATCTATAATAGCTATGATTATTTTGCAGGAAGTTGAGCCTTGATCTTTCAAAAACTTTGCATCAAATGTCAGTTCCTTGAGTGCAAGGAGGAAGGGGAGATGTAAAAAAAAAAACAAAAAAAAAAACTTGGGGAAAGGGAAGTGCCAACTAACAGGTGCAAGAGGAGCACAAAGCAGTACAAGGGAACAGAGTAACAGTATGACCTGTTCCTGCATCCTGCCTGGGAGCAGGGCAGCAGCATTCCTGCCCTGAGGAAAGCACGTAGCACCATCGTGATGTAGTGAATACTCAAGGGCTGTGAAACATGAAGGAGCAGAGAGCAAGGTAGAGCAGCATGTGCTGTAGGAGTGTGAATACGTGCCGTAGCGGCAGCTAAACAGCAAGACTGTTTAGCCTTGGTGATGATCGGAAGCCTTGTTCAGCCCTCAGGGCAGAAGAGATTTGCCACTCCAGACCTAGGTGCAAAGTTCTAAAAGCCTGTATGCAAGTCTTTCGATGCAGTGTCCTGGAATACGTTGTTTTGCATCCTAACAAATTATTTCTTTTTTTTTTTTCCCCTCATTTAACAGCATGAGGTACTTTGATAGAGCGGCTTTATTTGTTGAAGCTTGTCTGAAATACGGGGCATTTGAAATTAATGATGATACAAATATCCTTTTTCTGAAATCCTGTTTCTGCACCTCTGTGCTTGTAAACAGTGAGTATGCATGATCCAATGTTAGATGAACTAGTCTGCACAGGAATAGATGTTTCTAGTATTTATTTTCCAGGTAGTGTATTTTGAAGGAAGTATGAGGAAACAAGTAGAAGGGAGACATTTGCATAAATCCATAACATTACCTCCTCCTGATGCTCTGTGAGGCCTGTGGCACTAGAAACCAAACCAAAAGTGAAAAGAAATAATCATAGGAGAGAAAAGAGTGGATGATAAAATGTTCTTTGCAGAACTTGGAAATTATTACTGCAGCCTGTATAGTGGTTCAGTTATCTTTTAAACTATCTCAGGGAAAATAATCCCTTGATTGAACCCCTCTGCAGATCAACGTACTGGTTTAGTGGCTGAAGTCCTTTAGGAAGGAGTCAGTTCTGAGACAGTGAGAACAAAGAAAATTAAAGGTCAAGATCAGATGAGCTGAAAATGTAGTATTTTAATAGGTATCTAAAGTATTGCTCACTGCAGTCTGCACATCTAACCTAGTGTTCTGGAAACTCTGAACAGTTGTTATGACTCCTGTATTATGAGCAGTAAATAATAATGCATATGTAAATAATACCTGATTGTATTTTATGGAGTCATCACTGATGTCAGCTTGTAAATAAAAAAGGCTACTAATAAGTCATGTAGATAACTCCAAATCTAATTGAATGAACAAATTTTGTAGTATGACCTTACAATTTCTCAACTTCTTTTGCAAGTTGTGACATGGTATTATGGTAGGTACTTAAGTGTATCTGAAACATATCTGTTTTATTTTATAGCACTCTGCATATTGTCTAATAAATGCTAATATGCATCAATAGTAGAATTTAGAGCAATTTTTGGTCTATATTTATGCTGAAAAATACTAGATTAGCACAATTGTCAGTAATGTTCAGCATTTTCAGCTTGGGAGAGCTAAGGTGTGTGAAGAAAAAAAGAAAAGGATTAATAGTTGTGGTTTTTTTTCATTTTGCTATTTATTTTGTGTTTTCCTTAATGCTTCATTTACATAAATTGATTCATGCTGTATATGCAGATTATGCCAGAAGCTTGAAGCTCCTGGGCTTTAAACAGGGAGCTATTCTTTTTGCCTCAAAAGCAGGAGAAGCTGGTAAAGATTTACTGACTGAGCTCAAGCATCCTAAAGAGGAAGTGATACAAAAGTAAGAATTCTGCGTTTGTGAGGAGATTTGGGTTCTCTATCAGACTGAGATCCCACTGTGTGAAAATACTTTTTTCTCTTGAATCACTGTACTACCTGATATGTGTGATTTGAACAAATATTGTTAAATGTGTGTGGAGGCAAGATTAAGAACTGTTTTATGTTTATTTTTATGTTAAAATTGTCCTCACTTTCACAAGAGGAGAAAGAAACCTATGGTAAAATTATACAGGAATATTTCCAACTTTTTCAACCATAGCAGAAACCAAATTTAAAAACGTGCTGAAAGACTTCTGTACCTGTGTAAAAGTCTAGTCCATTTACTTCAAAAAAATTGAATCTTTCTAGTTCTTCACTACTCTTGTAATTATATGTATAAATGGTTCAGTCTGTACTATAAAAATATAAATATATTTAAAGAATAAATATAGATCACAAAACACACAGTTCTTGCCTGGAACATTGTATATTCTCAATCCAATTTTTCTGTTTAAAATTACTGTTTAAAACAGCTGTATTGTCATTTTTGTAACTGTCTGGAATGGAATCTTTAACAGCTTTACTTGTGAAAGTTTTCTGACATTCCAAAAATCCATGAAACGACCTGTTTTTCAATTAAGGTATTGCTATATTCTGTTATTCTGAAGTGTGCACTCCCTGCACACCTTAGGGAATAAATTCTGCCTTGTGCTGACTGGTTCGTGGGATCAAAGGATGGGACAAGCTCCTACCTCAAAAGCAGCAAGGTAGGCTCCTGTATAATGTTCAGGAGATCGCTCATGCTGTCTCCACAGCTACTGTTTTGTTATTTGAATGTGGGATTACCAACAGGTAAAAAAAGCATTTTTCAAAGCCAAAATGCTGGCTTTTTAATGAGATACTTTTTATGCTAACACATCTTATGGTCCAGATACTTAAGGATGCCACCGATTGAATCCTTTCTCATTTTTGTGCCAGTATTTCAGTATTTAAGTACTTGTTTTCATCATTGCTCCTTATGTCAGATATGTCTTTTCTACTTATTACTGATTGACTGAGAAATTTTACAGCTGGGGAGTGGATGCTGATGTTAAATTGCCCTTGCAAATTGAAGACTGTGGCATGTGAAAATTAGTCTTGGCTAAGAAATAAAACTATTACCAAGTTGTTGGAGCTACTGAAGTTTAGAATGCAGTGGTGAAAAGAATCAGGTCATGGAAGAGGTCTCTCATTCAAAAGTAATTAATGGCTTGTCTACTTAATGTGTGTTGGATTCTCCTTATGTTTGAGTATTTGTGGATACATATTCTACACACCTTCCTAGAGGAGCACCAGCTTCTGGACATCTCTTAACTCCATAAACCTCCTAGCATCCTATGATGGAATTTTTCAGTAACTTTGGAAAGGTTAGGCTTTTCAATAATGATATTTTTTAATACAAATTGAAAATGTGAGTTTCATCACTAAATAGAAAACTGTTATAACTGCAGTGTATCTTATTCTTTCTTGGCACATCTTAAATACACCATAAAATACTTTCTGTTCAGTGTGTTACAAACATAGTTACATTAGCTTGGGAAAATAAGTGTACAATTAAATTTGCCTTAAGTATTAACGGGTGAGCAACACAGCTGAGCAAAATTAACTGCCATTAACAAAGGCCTAAATTCTGGCTCACACTGACTGCTACAACACTCCTCAGTTCCTGCTCATTTGTGGTAGCCGTACTCATGGGCAAGGCTACTGCAGAGTTGGCGTAAGCACACACCAGCTTGTTCTTTGACAGATGGCGTAGAATTGTTTGTCAGTGGGTCTCTGAAATAAAATCTGCTTTGATATACACTTGGATTTATAAATGTGATGTCTTTAAGCGAAACACATTGCAAAGGCCTTTTAATACTGAATGTTTCTATAAACTGTGAAGTGTGGAGGTTGCAGGATACTGTGTGGCATTCCCAAGTGAAACCTTTATGATGAAAATAGAGTGTAAAAGTGATTGAAGAGTTTATTTAGATAATAATGCAGTCACAGTACAATAATAAAAACAAACTTTTAAAATCTCTGTGTGTCTGGATTCAATATAAAACTGTCATCTGTTGCACTGGGATTGAATGCTGATTATGTAGTTAAAAACAGTCGTTTTGCCTTCTGGACCAGAACAATGCTCACGGCTGGGTTTAGTGGGGGAAGTGATTATCCTCTGTACATACTAGTCACATTTTCCATGTCAGTACTCATGAAACGTAGGGTTTGAGCAGTATTAATTCCCAAGCTTTACTAGTAAACATAACATTTGTACAGGTTAAATTAGACCAGGACATTGTCTGTGCTTTCTGATTTTTAAATGCAGGGAAATAGGTGATGAAAGAAAAATGTTTCCCTTCTGTTTTCATGCTGCTCTACAACCAATAACGCAAGAGTTCCTTGCTTCTCAGCTGGCACCAGTGAGCATTGCACATCTTGCTTTTGTCTAGGAGGCAGGTACACTTACATCGGTGTAGGTAATCAGCTTCTCAAAAGTATGAAATGTGTTCAGCCATGCTGAGATACACGTCAGTCAAGTCTTGTTTTTCTCCTCCCTAGTTCACTTAGCTTTTCCTCTTGGTTCCTAGGATGCTTTTGTCGCTTTGACTTAGAGACTGTCTATAAAAAATATAGGTAACTGATTGTACCTGGCTTGTACAGAATGAGATGTGAGAAGCTTCTCACTTGTATGTTTGAAGGGCAAGCCTGAGAGTTTGGAATGTAAAAGAACCTGAACTGAATAAATTTTCTAAAGTTTCCAGTACGATTTTAACTCCTTTAAATCCCTTTGAGGATTCTTTCCTGGAACCACTGTGAACAGTCCCAAGTAGCAGCAGAAGTTTATTATCTGTGTTTTCCTGGGTTTGCATTTTGAAGTTTCTGGCAACAGTAGAGTCTTAATTCTGGAACTTGTGCTTGGCCGTTGGCAATGAAGAAACGGCAGAGGAGTTGGGTTTGCGAGTCAATGTACTGAGATTCTTTATTCATTTGTCTTTGAACATGAGTCTTATATTAATGGAACATGATGCTTGATTATCAGAGCAGGTTCTTCAGTAGCTATTTTAAGATTTGTTTGCAAAAGGCCAGAACCTTTGTCCATAAATAAGGAGGGTTAGGGATATTTGGGTTGTCTAGATGAAGAATTATATGGAGAACATCCTAAAGCATAACTAGTGATGGTTGCTCCTTTCATTGCGGTATGAGAATCATTTTGGACTTGCATGACCAACATAAAACCGTGCATGTGGCTGGATCTATAGGGATGTCTATAAGGTGTCTCCACTTCAGTGAAGCATTCTGCAATTTTACTTCTGTGTGGAGCTCATTCAGTCCTGCAGAAGTTTTCTTTCTGGATCTCTGCTCATACTCAACTAGTGGTTTTACAACCTGAGAGGAGCTTACGGTAAATATTATCATGGGACCCCTGCATTTAATTTTAAATTAAAACAGGGTTATTTTTTTAAAATTCCTGATACGATTCTTTCAGTTTTACAATAATGGTTTTACTTGTTCTAGCAGTAAATAAAAAATCTAGGAAATAGTCTGGCAGCTTAGTTTTAATATAAGCAAGCCTAATTTGAGTTTTAATTGGAGCATGGTGTGCCTCACAATAAAGGCAGTCTCTGTAAATTAATAATTAACTGTCTCTAAAATTGTCTAACTTTGATCTGTTTCTGAAGTACTTCTGGAAAAAATTAGTTACATATGTATATTCTATGTGTGTGTCTGTATATATATACACACATATATACACATATGCATGTATTTGATTGGGGGGGATAATTACAGAAAGTGACAATTATTTTATCGCAGTGTAACAGTGATTACTACTATATTGCAAATTATTTATAATTTACTTTCATTAAAATGCAAACAGATTGCCAATTTAAAGACTGCAGCCAGATAGGGGCATATATTATACATAAAGGAAACCTGCTCTGGAATGTTGATGCGTTCAGTGTCTGAGTCGATAATCTAAGAGATGATGCTTCTCAGCAGTTGACCCTAGAGATGGAAAACAAGGACCATCACAGATTCTTTAATGGGAAATGGGTTTGGATTGGGTGATTACTGGCTGCCCAGAGCTGCTCAACTAAAAATCGAATTGCTGGTGAACAGTAGAATAACAGCAGCTTGGGAAAGAGTAAAAAAAAAAACAAAACAAAAAACCCTAAAACTTTGCTTATTACTTTCTCAGAAGAATTCAGCACAACTTCGATATTAACATGAACCTGGTAAAGAGAATTCATTAATGAGTTCAAGATAAAAGTGTTGTATCCGTAGATACAACATATAGTGGCATAAAATTCTTTAATGAGGCTGATACTGACCCATTTAGTACTTTTGAATTAGGAATTCTTGATAGCAAATTGTTTGGTTTCTATTAAGCACTGAAGATATGAGCCACAGCTGTGATAGTTTCCAGGTATCTCATCTGCTTCTGCTGGGAGGCGGCAATGTGAATCAAAATTAAAAAGGGCTGAGATTAGAACGTGTTGGCACGTAATGTGGTTTCCTTCATGTGGCACGTCTTACTGGTTTGTTTGTATGAGGACTAGTGAAAAACTGGCACCTAAAAATTCTGTGTTATGTCAGAAAAATCAGAAGAAAAACAAATTGGCTGAAATTGGTTGTGTGAAGGCCTTAATCCTGCGCAATTTTTCACGCAGTGAGCTGAAGTCACATGAGAGGACATCGCAGCAACGATCCTGTGGGAAGAACGGTCCCTGCCTCCTGGTTCAGTAAAGGCAGGTGGGAACAGATAGCAAAGCTCATCATAAATTTCCAAGAAAAATGAGAAAAACTTACAGAAATTGTGAAGGAAGGAGAACTTGACAATTATTAAGTTGAACTGGAGGGGGAAAAGTCCTTTTTCTTAGTGTCAGGGGGGAAAGAGTGTTTAAAAGGCTTCTGTTAAAATGTGGGAATGGGAGAACAGCAAAACAAACGTGGGCTAGATGCTGCTGATGTATTGGCAGATACTCAAGGCAGAAACATTTTGCCTAAGAGTGACAGCTTTAATACAGATTTATTCGTAAAGGCATTCAGCAGAACTATGTTCTTACCTCTCCAAAGGCAGCAGTACTAAAAAAATTAAATAGCGAAATCAGTGTATGTTCATTTCCCGAGATAATTCAGATTCTTTGCCAACTTCATCCCTGCTTGCATGAGTTGTTGGCAAAGTTGTATGTTGCTTTGTGTAGGTGGGATCTCATAGCAATAGTAAGTTACCCCCCAGGCAAAACGGGTTTTGTCCACACCTGTGGATCCAAAGGAAGGAGAGGGACCTTGATAAAATCTGAAATGATTTTTTTTTTTTTTGAAGCAGACTGGTGAATTTGAACACAGTGAAGATTTTTTTCCATGGAACACGTGTACAAACTTTCTATGTGGACTTGAAACCTGGCTTCCCTTTGGATGGGCAGATGTCTGCCCGTACAATTAAACTTTGCCGCCCATGTGCAAAGTACTGGCCTTCCCTGTGGTATTTTTCTCCCTTGATGAAAAGTCAAAGTCTACCTTTTAAAAACCGTCTGGCTTCTGTCAAGTGTTTATTACGTGTAGTGCGTTAAGATACCCTACAAAAGTATATGCTGACAACTGAAACGGAAGATGCTAGTTTACCTCTTGCAAATTATAGTAACGAAGGGAGCCTGGAGATGCACAGATACAGTCCAAAGAGCCAACTAGCAGAAGGCTTTCACCCTCCTGGAATAGAGAACGTTGAGCTTTTCAGAGCTCTCTGTTATTTTGCTTCTCCTCAGTCCATCTGAAGACATGAAGTTGTAATGGGTTGGGTATGGAACAAACCAGACAACTAAAATGTGAAATACTGAAAGGGGTAAAACATAACATCTTGGCGTAGGCTGTAGGTACGCCTTATGTATGAGGGATTACACCTGGTACCTCATCCATCTGAGTCCATCTGCTCTGGCAGAGTAATAATAGAAAACGTGCAAATATAGCTGAACTAAAGCATCTACATTTTTTTTATTATTATTATTTGGAAATTCTAGAATTTTTTGTTTAATTCGCTGTTAACGCATTTGTTTGTTTTAAGATTTAAATGGCTTTCCAGCTTGGACATAACAGTTGTGGAAGAAAAGGAAAAATGTGCATATTCAGAGGAGGGAACCACCTAACGTCTTTAAAATGCAAAGGCAAGTGATACCCCCTGCTCCATGCCTGCTGGAGGAAGGGAAGTTTAAGTTTGATTTCAGTCTTGAAAATCCGAGATTAGCAATTACAAGGCATTAGGTTTATTTCCATGGTATTCATTGAAACTGTTGGTCCCCTTCCGTAGGTAGAACTTCCCCTCCACCTTCCCATTTCCCCCTCCTTCCCTGTCAGTGCAGCAGCAGCAGGAGGGTGGTGGGTGGTCGGCGGGGACTGTAACCGCCTGTGTTACGGAGCAGCTCGCGAGCACGGCAGGGGATGCTGCAGGGTTGTCTGTTAGACCCCAAACTCAGCAGGTGGTAAAGGCAAGGATGTTTAAATACTTCTTCAGGGTAACTTTATTGGCCCAACGTAATGGTTTTCTTTCTGGGAGTTAGGTCCATCAATTGAAAATACTTTTTTCTCATGTCATTGTCACCACTACTTCATTTAGCAAATACCGGCTGTAGTTCAGTGTGGTTCCCACTGACAAACTCTCATTTCAGTGACTGCTTTCCAGAGGGTTATTGAATGGTGGTATTATATATTGTTCAAACCAGATGCCAACAGGTGGGTTTTTTTAAAAAAAAAAAGAAAAAAAAAAAGAAAAAAAAAGGCAGGGTTTTGTCATTACTTTCCACCCAAGGGTAACAGGGGATAATGGAGTTACATTAGACTTGTCTGGCTCCTGTTTCACTTGCTGTAATTAATAAAAACCTATAGGCCACAACTTTCAGTTGCAAAAAGAAGGTCATCTTTGTGGTTTTTTTTTTTTGTTTGTTTGTTTGTTTTTTTGTGAATATTCGGGTTTTTTCCAAATACTTGTTTCACAGCCATGACCCTAGTGAGTCAATCTGTCATTGCTACGGCACCTACTTTTTCTGCTTTTAGAATCCAACTGTAGACTCATGAATAATTGTGCATTTTGGTGACCCTTTGAAAATGTTTTTTCTGGTGGTGTTTGTGGATGAAAATTTACCATAGCATACAGTCACAGATCTTGACTCAAAAAAAAAAAAAAAAAGTGCATAGCGTATGTCTTCACAGGTCCCAATTCCTTGGTAGTATAACACCTAATGTTGATCTAATGTTGATAATCCCCTCTTGGTGAAGCTGTTGCCTTTTCACAGCGGTGCTCCCTCATCGCTGGTGGTTGCAGGATCGAGAGGCTCACTGATACAAAGGCAAAGGTTACCGTATTTCTGCAGATTTGTCTTCTCTGGGTGTATTGTTCAGTTACTGTCTTCAAGGTTGTTCCAGCATGCTGGGCTCTTAAGAAGGCTTTTAGATTCTCTTCTTCCTTCTGTTGTGGCACCTTAAATCACTGTCTGGACAGAAGGTGGGAGAAGTCTCTCCAGCAGGTAGGTTGGTTCTCTCGGGGAGTGTGAAACGCGGTCACTGTGTTACCTGGCAGCCAGGACGAGTTTTTGAACATATTTTCACTGTGAAGTGCAATATGACACTAACACGTGCAAGTTTGGAGGCAAAATACTTAAATAGAAATAAAATAGGATCTCATTTCAGAACATTTCCAAATCCTCAGGTTATTCTACTACCAAGACAGATACTTGTTTTTTAATATGCCACATAACAGTGATTGTCAAGTATCAGTGTCCTCATTTTCAAAGTTTCTCCATCTGCCACTTAGACACATCTCTTTTTACCTTTTTGCTTTCTGTCTCTAGCAATGCTTTATATAAGCAGTAAATTAATTTGGTGTTTCACATTACTTGCAGAACTAGTGTCTAGTCTGTATATCCCAGCTTTGTCAGAAAGCTTTGGTGAGGCTTTCCATATAATTCATCTTCTCTGGGCTTTGTATCTCTTGTCTGGATTTACTGTGTAATTGTTTCCTCTTGCCTCAGCCCTAGCATTATCTTGTGCTACGGAAAACTAACAAGATTGTTGCTGCAGGAGTCGTTTTCCAAGACCACAGCTTTGATCACATCACCGTGCTCTTGAACTCCTAAATCACCATGTCAAAAAGTTGGTCTTATCTTCCAGCCTTAGCTCGCAGGACTCCCCCTCTAAACACTAGTTTTGATTTTTGTGGGCTTTGATGTGTTATGTTTGGTAGAAAGCTGGGTGAGGTTTTTTTCTTTCTTTCTTTTCCCATTTTTTTTACAAGGAAGCCGATTATTACCAGATGGACAGCGCAGTACGAAGTTACAGATAGATGAATGGCATCAGAATGACCCTGGAAATACGCTGTTCTGTCATAGCTCTGCCTCTCTGCCACACTCCCATTTTTCCTTGCTTTCCTACTATTAAGCCAGGATACAGAAGCACAGAAACGGCAGCAGAAAATGAAACAAAGCAACCACCTCCTGAAGCCAAGGTGGAGCTACGGCACGGTGCTACAACAATAAAAGCTCCGGGCTGTGCTGGGGAAATGGAGGGGAAGAGGAGGAGGAGGAGATCCAAACCTGGCTCTGCCCAAAGGACCACTGGCTGATTTGTCCTTCTCCCACCTCAGCTTGCTCTGGTTCTGCTGCAGAAGCTGCTCTGCCATCATCAGGGTGTTCAAGTTTGTACACACGACGGGATGGTTCAGGACTCGTAACCTCCAGCTATAAACTACAAGACTTCTTAAAGCACGTTGACTTACCCCATCAGTCAAGTTCCCCATTGTCCCTTGCATGGTAGATTTGCAAGTTTTTATAAAACTCATAATCTGGGCTAAAAGAAACTACTTTAATTTTTTTTTTTCTATTTTTTTTTTTTTTTTGTCAGAATGGATTTTAATCAGTCTTCTTGATCAGTTTTCTTCTCTGACTCCTAGATGAACTTCTTCCTTCTGTACTACGCGGTTTGGTAAGCAGGCACCTTCCCGTTGCAGAACAAATTGGCCCTGGGAACAAGAGGTCACGCATTAAAGCAACAGACCTAATGTTTGGAGAGCAACTAGAGAACTTTGGGAGTAGAAAATATGGTTTATTAAGTAACAAGTTATTTCTCTGCTTTAACAGAATTCCATTTGCCTGAGAAAACACTTGTGAAGAAGCTGTTTCCAATTCATTTCTGGGTGGTAGGGGCATCCTGGGCACTGGTACACAGCTGCAAGCACAGCAGCTTTGTACTCCTTTTTGTACAGGATTTCCACTCCTCGTCCTGCCAGAGGAAGTATCTCTGAAATCAGGGATTATGCCTGTCGAGAGTCGTATGAACATAAGTTCATGTTTTAAGAATAATTGGGTCTTTCTTCATAATCAGACGCACCCTCGCAACTTCTGAATTATTTTTGGCCTTTGCTTACAGCAAACAAAATCAGAAAATCTTTTCTCGGCCTCTCAGGACAGCAAGGCAGGGGTTTTTTAATTAAAGAGGTCGGTGGCTTTTGACACTTCCCTTGCTACGTACCTGTTGCTCCGCTCCCGGTTTGGGGTGAGGACAAGCAGAGCTGAGCCACGCTGTTAGCCCGTGGGGGTTGGCTGGAAGAGGAGGCTTGGCAGAACTGCCCCGGCTGGAAGGGTTTCAACATAAAGCCGAAGCCACGTGCTGAAGGAAGGTTCCTCTGAGCACCCACATCTCTGCTGAGCAAGAACACCCCATTGTTACTCTGCAGTTTCTCCCAAGTTGAGATGAGCCAGTTCTCTCAACTATATAAATAATATTAATTAGTCTTTTTCCCTTGACTGATAGGAAGAGTCCCCTAAATAATTCCCCTAAATGCCTTTTCTGCTCGGTTCATAATTCTTTGAATAATCTGGCGTATCTCCACAGCACTTTATATGCGTATGCATGTTGTATCTTATATACGAGCTATACGTAACGTGCTTTTCAGGAATAAAGGAGCACGCGCTGGCCATCCTCTCAGCTAGGAGCTGGTCACACAGGCACAGGGCTAAGTCACTCCCTGGTGAGCTGGGGCAGTAAATGACACGTCCTCGTGCCCGTCTTGGCTTCCCTCGCACCCACGCTCCTCTGCACGGTCTCGCTCACGTGGCGCTGGTGCTTGTGTGGCAGGGTCACGAGAGAGGTCCAGAGGCTGAACTGGCTGGAAAATAGTGGGGTTTGATTGTTGTAAGGTCTTTGTGGGGTTTTTTTAGATGAATGTTTTGCTGGATGGGTTCCCTGCCCTGGTTCACCATGTGCTTACTAAGGCACAGAGGGGTAGGCATGGATCGGAGGGTTTGGAGTCGAGGGTCATCTGGCTTCAGGTTGCCTGTGCAGACATGAAACTGCGCTCTTGATTTGAAGCCTCGGGGGAGAAAGAAACACGTGAGGGGGTTGTTTTTTATTTTGAATTACGAAATTTGACTTGCAACATCTTTATTTGAAGTTACCAACACAACCATTTGCACTGGAGGCAGCATACATCAGATGTTCGTGGTGTGTACTGTCAGTAGCTGGAAATCACTAAAAGGAGAAAAAAAATCCCCAAACACAAACAACAAAAACCATAAAAACAAAGGTATGAATTTGCAAATATCTGAGTCTTTTCTATCTTACCTTGTTGTTATTTCAGTAATTTCTTACCTCTGAAATTTTAACTGCTCTCTACAGTAACTGAAGTATTGTATCGTGACTTCTGGTTGCTTGCATACAATCCTTCCCTAGTGTATAAACCATCTGATTAATTTGGAGTACTTGTTTGCCTGTTTCTTGATTCCTGACAACCCCAAAATTTTATTTCCACAATTTGAGAGGTTGATGTGTCTGCAAAATGCTGTACAAACCAGCTCATTCTTCCTACGTTTGAGAGAAGGCAGCAGGCATAGCCACTTTTCCAAAGTGGAACAAAATAGAGTATTTTCTTTCTCCCTTCCCTCTAGAAAAACAATTCTTAAATACTTATCAAGCCAAAGAGACTTTTCTTTCTGACTGTTTCTTCCAGTCTTATTCTGTGGTTTACCTCAGCATCTGCTTTCCTTTTCCACTCTGCAAAGTTAAGGCTGGTTTTGATTAAAAGCAAGCTGAAAGGCAGATGAATGCATCGCAAGAAAAAGCAGCCTTGCTAATATGAAAAGAGAGCAGGAAGGTAATTTGTCAGCGGTCGCCTGGTCCTGGATGTGCTGTTTTCTGGTAGCAGCTTTTTCTCCCAGTAGGACTAAGCCAATGCATAGGGGGTTTATTATTATTTTATGCCACGACCATCTCATGAAAAAAACAAGACATTCTTTGAACTGAACCAAAATCATCTGTTTATCCTTTCTGACTGCTTTGCAGGCAAATTCCTCAGCCACAACATTATTTGCAAAGTACATTTTTTCTATTTCCCGTTCCACCACATTTTCATTTTTTATGAACATTTAAAATGTTTAAGTTTCTGTGATATTTCAGTGCTTTCTGATAGTATCTTATGTGACTTCAGCTTTCAAACCCAAGAGGTAGTGTGAAATCAGTCTTACAAATTGTTGTCCCAAGCAGATCCCATAGGCAATCTAGTTCTTAATATTCCTCAGCTTTTAGTCAAAGAAATGCTGAATGAGTTAAATAATAACAGAAAAGGTAGACAGAATGAGGAAAAAAAAAACCCAAAAGCCCAAAACCACATCATGCAGAGTGCAAGTCAGTAAGTGATGGAATGTTGAGACTGGAGAGGAGCAATAAAGGAGATCAGACTCTGCAGGTGAGCGAGTTGTGCACCAATTCTGTATGCAGAATACGATGGACATTTTTTCTGTAAATTTAAGGAGCCACAGAACCTGTCTTCTACCACCTGAAGGCAGCATGAAGACGGGGCTGCTTCATTCCTGAGCTGGAGCAGGAGCATCTCCAAGGCAGTGACTGCCTACGGGGATCACAGGGCAGCGGAGCATCCTGCTCCCCAAGCAGCGGGATCCAGCACCACCCCGGGATCCAGTACCACCTGGGGCTCCAGCCTGACCCTGGGGCTGCAGCAGAAAGCCAAAGTGCAAAACCAGCGGCTCTGCTTCTCATGGAAGCAACAGAGCAACTACCTATTTATATACATGTAATAGATACTTTTACCACTTTAAAATTTTCCATCGTCTGCTGGATATCTCCCTAGCAGAGCCTTCAAATACACATCAATTTCTGGATTAATTTTTATTATTACTATTATTATTACTACTATTCTTATTTAATAATAATAATAATAATAATAATAGTTATTTTGTCTCTTCCTTCGTTCAGGAAGCTGTCATGATCACTTTCCCTTTTCAGCTTCAGTTTTCCTTTAATTCTAGAAGTCCTGTCCTATTCCCTCGGGATTTAAACAAATCACCATTAACAGCCTTTTATAAAAAAAATATATTTATAAAATTTATATTATTTCATGGAAGGAGTTTCCAGCTCCTGCAGGAGAGGGCAGCAGAGCTCAGCGAATGGAGCAGCCTGGGGGCAGCCACTTGCAGGGCGAGGGAGCAGGAACCAAAAAACTGGGATTTTTCTTTCCTATATTCACTCCTTAACGAGTGGCAGCACCAAGGCACTCGCCAAGCAGGAGCAATCTCAGTTACGGATTTTCGTGTAGTTTATAAAAGATTTTTGTGTCATTTATAAAATAGCCACAGGTGGTTTGGAAAGGAAAGGAGGACATCAAGAGTGTCCAGTTTTCTTCTAAAGCAGCAAGAAGTAGCAGCGAGGCTTGTTATTAAACAAGAGGGAACACCCCACTGGAAATCTGTTTTAATTTGGCAAATAAGAAATGCTTGAAAATAATAAATATGATTGAAAACATTATTTTGCGTATAATGCAGGAACGGAAGGGATTACTTTAAAACTTGGTGGCTGGTAGTGGTCAAGTCTGGTCCAGTTTATGTCAGCGTTGAAGGATTGCCTCTTAATTATTTACAATAAAGGGGAGACGTGCTTTCCAGAAAATAGTGAGGGCAGATCTGATGCACACAGACATCGCAGCAAGTGTATCCCATGTTCAGGTGACAGAAGTAAACTGCTTCTGCGGCTTCTGCGGTTACCTGGAGGATCAGGGGTTGCTGGTGCCAATAACCCACCGTGCACGCCTGGCAGCATTCCTGCTACCAGCAGAGATCACAGAGGCTTGTTGTGTATGTAGGTGGAGGAAGAAGAAAGGAGCAGAGAAAACTTATGACAGGAAAAGTTATCTCTGATGGGTTTCAAAGATGTATCCCTCAGCACTTGCTGGTATGGGCGTTTCTGGTCAGCAGCGAATTGTTGTCTGTGAATTTGAGTATGATTTTCCCGTATTACAGTAATCTAAAAGCACAACCAGCCAGAGGCACCAGTGTGTTTTGCACAACAGATATGCTGAAATAATTTTTTATTATTGTTATTAAAGCTTATTAACTCTTGCATCATGCACTGAATGCTCCTGTTGGCTTCACGGCACCCCTTTCAAAGAGAAACCAAACTGGATTGTTTCTCTTTCAACGTGCAGACTTGCCATGGTGCTTAAAGCCCTGCACGAGAGAACGCTGAGCCCTGCTACTGCAGGAGGCAACCCCTGCCTCTTTAGCTGGAAAACCAATGCAGGTTTTTGGGTTTTTTTTTTGGTAGAAGCATCCAATATTTGTAACTAGTGACAAGAGCCTGGAGAGGTGCCGATTCCTGAGGCTCGGCTCTGCAGAAAGCGGTAGGTTTGTTCGAACTGTGTGTGTCTCCCTGCGGAGCTTCAGGTGGGTGACCGGTACGGGGAGGTTTGCTCCTGTGCTTAAAGCAAAGCATCTCACTTGCTAGATAGAGTTTTTCTGCTAACGTAGTCAAAAGTGGTGGGAAAACAAAGGGAACGATGAATGTGATATTGGGAGAACCTTATTATCAAAAAGGACCTTCTTTCTGAAAGGTCTCACCTTCACCCTGACGGCATCTCCAAGGATCTTGTGCCATCCTCTGACCTCCCCAGAACCCCTCTGATTCCTTGCCTTTTTTCTTTTGCAGGCTTAAGAATGACATGGGTTTGGGGACCAAGGAGACTATTTGTACCTTGCACATCAGCCACACCATTTCTCAGGAAAGATCACAGCTTATCAGGAAGAAAACGCAGCAAAAACCCTGAAGACACATGCTGTGCGATGTCTTTACAAAAGAAGGGTTTACAGCAAACACAAAGGTAACTATTGCCTGATGCTTTCGTCAAATACTGATGTTTTATGAGGCAAGTGATTCTGTTTTAAAGCACAGACCTGCTCACGCTCATACCCTGAATCTAGGGATTTAAGAAATGCTTATATATATAACGAAGCTCCTAGTCCTTATTGAATTGGCCCCCTCCCAGCTCTTAATTCGCTCTGGGGTCCTGTTTGGTGTGTGCCCGAGGGCCCAGGGAATGGTGGGGTGTAAGGCTGGCCTGTGGCGGGGCTGGTTTCTGTGGCTGCTGGCTGGATCTGGCCCCAGCACAGCGTGGGGACGGAGGAGAGGTGCCCCCTTGCCCCACGGGTTTGGGGGCTGCACTGTCTCGGCTCTTGGGAGCTGCGCTCATTTTGGGCTTGTTCAGCCAGGAGTCTGAGGAGGTGGTAAGATGCTCTGAGTCACAAGCGTTACCGAGTCTTTCGTTTGCAACTCTAGTCTGAAGCCAGCTCAGACTGACAGTGCTTGCACCCCAGGAGAGTGATAAATTGCTGACATAAATAAAGATGATGTAAACACTGGCAATGCCAAGGGAGCTCCCTCCCAAAAGCCGTTTTGGGTTCACTGATGCAGCCTGTGCTTAGCTCTCCTGTTACAAGAGGTCTGAGAAATTCATTTCCCTCTCGGGCCATGCTGGCAGCGCTGCCTCGGCCCCCCACCCGTGCTACAGGTCTGGCTGCAAGGGGGTTTGTCATTTATCCTGGTATGAATCAGGAATACCTGCTCTGAAAGAATCAGTTTCATTTTCTTTTTAAAATACCAATTTCTCACGGCTCCTTGCTCTGTTGGTGAGAACTTCTAAAGCAGCCTTTTGGTGGATTTATTCACAGGTAAGTATAAATGTCACTATTCATCCCCGGCTGCTGGAAAGCATGAAGACAAGCAGCCTGATTAAAAACCAGTTTACTGAGCCTTCCACAAAACTAATTAACCCAGGCTTCAACACCGTATCTAATGCTTGATGCACGGACGCTGGAAGGCTCCTTGAACACTGTGTCTGATAGAGGCATGCACCGAGCGGGACCACTGCGGTGAGCGGCGGCAGGACTGCCTGCAGACGGGGAATCAGCGTGGTTCCCAGCAGCAGCAGCAGTCAGAAAGGAAAGCGAGGGAAGGGGTTTGCCTCCTGATTTTGCCTGCTCAGTCACCACGTCTCTAAGCCTGCAGCAGAGGAAGCTGAAACGATTTTCTCTAGGGCTCAAAGTAACTTATGCCTTTGTTCTCCAGCCCTCGCCACGATGGATATTCAGATATTCAGAGCAATGCTGGTAGCTGAACACCTTGTATCTCTAGGCAGGCTTCTGAGAAGGTCCATACATGTAAGATGTAGGCAGGTTTTCGTTATAATGTGCAGTGCAACAATTTGGTGATTTGCATTAAATTCATGGGACTGGCTACCAAATTCTGGACCCACCCGTATACCTTGGCATAATAGTCAGAGTACAGATAGCAAAATGAAAAAAGGCAAAAAAACCAACCAACCAACCAAACCTGCTAAAATTTCCTATATTGTATGTGGTTTGGGCTTTACTAGAGTAAGAATATTTTTCACAGTAGCTAAATGTAACTGTTAGAGGGCAACCTCTCTGTGTATCAAGCATACATCTGTATTCCAAAGTATAAAATTAGACTTGATGAGAAAAAAGGGGGGGAAAGCCCAAATTGCTTTGTTTCAAAATTTCAACACATTTGTTGGTAGAGATGTTTGACTAGCTCTGCAACTATTAAAATCATTTGAAAGTACATCAACAATGTTGATATGTATGATATATCCCTTTGCCATATAAAAATTTCAGGAAAAAATTATGTCCAAGCCATCTTTATCTGAACTTCTATAGGAGTAAGTAATCGGTGGGAAAGAACTCCAGTGTATGGGCTGGAGCGTTTTCCTGGGACAGCTGTTGGTGCAACATGCGGTACTGAGACGTGGCTTTTTGGAGGCTCGTAGCGATATCGCTCTTGAGGAAAAGAGCACTTTGGAGATCTTTCCAAGTGTGTTTATTTGTCAGTCTAAAGCTGCTTAGCCAGTGAGCTAGAGAGCTCTAAAGCTTCTTAGAGAGTGAGAAAGTGATGCAAGATATTGGTCAACCTTGTTTATATTAAAAAGCACGTGTCGTTTCCCGACTAATACAAACCAAACCCAACACTTAGGAAACACGGCTATGGCAGGGGCTGAACGCTGCTTTGCTCAAAGAGTTGCTAACATCCTTGGGTTAGTGCCAACATAAGCATGACTGGAGCAAAGGGCACTGCCAGTTTTAACGCTGGGCATCTCAGAAACTATTGTAATGGGAAAGAATGGAGGAGTCCCAATAGCAGAAGACATTTTGTGGTGGGTTATAGCACCTCTTGTGCCAGGAGTAAAAATTTGTGTAATTTCAGTTTTCATCACCTGTATTGCTTACAGTTGGCCCAACTGTTTTTCAAGATCCAGTTAGCTGCTATTCATTTATTATTTTTATTTTTATTTTTATTTTTGTATATATATATATACAATATATATAATAAATGCTTATTTATAAGAGGAACTTGCTTTCTGCTGGCTGATCTTCCCCATCTTTTTCCTGTTTCAGAGTCTTCTAAAAGATACCGTGTTTTCACAGAGGAATGACTCTTGCTGAAAGGTTCCATTCCCTCCAAGATCTTTCCCTCTTTTCATGTCTCTGTAGGGTTTCTTCCTTGCCAACTCTTTTCTCAAGTTCCACGCTGCTTACGTATGTAACTTTTGAGGATGGTTTTCTTCTCCATGTCTCTGTGGCAGAGGATTTTATGGCAGTAATTATCTCAGAATGAATACTTTGTTGGGATTAAAGGTTTTAATTAATGTCCTTTTGGTTTTGTGTTTTTGAAAAAATGTTCTATGTGCAAATCATGGATTGCTGTTTAATTTTGTCTTCTGAACTTTTGATTATTTAAATTTTTTCTTTGACAAACAGCATTACAGGTTCTCTGTGGGACTCCAGGATTCAGTAATAAAACCAAGCGAAGAGTTAATTGCTTGGGCTCAATCCCATACTATTATCTGTCCTCTGACTCAATAGCTAAAATCCGTAAACTGAGATAGCTGATGGGAACACTGACATTCACATGAGGTGAACCATCTCCAAGAGAGCTTTTCAGATTCACTGTGATGCATCTTCAGGATGTAACTGATCACAGCTTTTCTGAAGCCAATTGTATACCAGCTTAGGATCTGCCCAAAGATTTCTTATATACCACGCCTTCACTAAATTCATTCATGCCAAGTTATTCAAAGAGAATCAAATGACAGTGCACATAAAAAAAAAAAAAAAAAAAAAAAGTAAAGAAAAGGGAAAAAAAAAAGCCCGCAAAGCAAATTCATATTTGCTTTGAAAGTTTGTAGAAAAGGGTTGGATTCTTTTCTGTAACGTTGGCAGGTTCTAATTCAGCTCTGGCAGTAATTATTCAGAGCAAAGATGGATTCTGTGAGAGAGAGAGAGAAAATGCACATAATTCCCAGGGAGTCTTGACAGTCTACACAATTAAACTGATTTCTGACATCTCTGGACAGTGGGAAAGGATAAAAATGAAGCCCGTATTTGATCTACATGAATTCTTTAGGTAGAAAAGCCAGCTCATCTTCCAAGGTGCCACGTGACTCTGCATCTGCCCGGTGGCTGCTGGTTAGGCAGCAGGTCAGCTCTTAGGTGCCCTCTCCAGATTTGAAGTCTCCTTCAAAATTACAGCTTCTGCTGGAAAAATGTGTGCTCTGTTTCCAGGTTGAATGAGTCTAGCTTCAGCTTCTAGCTGTTCCTCACGAAGTCAAGCTGAGGGCGTTCCTGCATGCAGAAGCTGGAGAGCAGGCTTCAGGCGGAGTGCTGGGCGGTCGGGGTCCCCCAGATCCCAGCACGGGGGGGGCTCCTTCTGCTGCCACCCTGTCAGTGATGGGCTGTGGGCGCAGCGGGTGCCCGAGGTTTTCACTGCTGGCTCCTCCTGGTCACGCCAACCATCATTGTCCGCTGCGGCTCTTTCTGAAGTACGAAAGGCTGCTGGGCTACGACAGCGCGTGCAGTGAGGTTCAGCGTTGCTGGTGCCATTGTGGGACAGGGTTAGTCTCTGCCTTTCAAAGGCCCCTGCTGAAACGTGGCACGTGAGTTTTGCCAAACGTCTTGCTGCTGTTCCCCTGGCCGCTTAGGAGTGCTTTGGCCAAGGCACCGTTTCACTGCCGTCTGCCTGAGAGCCAACCGCAGATTGCATTGTGCTCGGATTTCAGAGTCTGAAGATCATTTCTGACTTTCCCAGTGGCAGCGATTCCTTCAGGAAAGACTTTTATCAAGAGGTCGTTCGTAATGTCAGGCAAGTCACCCAACGAAAACAGAAAAATCTAGACATGGACACACTAAAATTATTTCCCATGCTGCTAATTGATAGAAAGTGGTCACTAATGTGTCCTTAGTCGCATGTTCTGGTGACATTTCTAGACATAAATAATCGCTTGATCTGTTTTGGTTTTTTTTTTTCCATAGGTATCAATGGTTATAAAGAAAGTTAAATTCATGCCTATAATGTTGCTCTCCATTTCTGCATGCTGCTCTAGCATGATGTTCTGAAGCAGGCAACTCTCCCTGCTCCTCTCTATGAGGCAGCAAATTGTGTGTTCAGCGCTGCTGGTCACAATAAAACCAGCTCTCCAGTGGCAGTTGTGACTGGTAACTATAAGGAATATGGTTCAGTTTAAATATTATATACAGCCCGCTTAATGGAGACTGTATAGCACATTTGGCATGATGCTGCAAGGACTCGCTTTGTCCCGTGCTGTCAAGTGAAATCCAGAGGATGAATTCAAATTGAGTGGAAACCTTGTAGAACCATTAGTGTTTGTTGATGAATTTGTTTGGTAGTGTTTGTTGTTTTTTTTTAAAGCAGAAGCTGTCATCTCTTCTTGCTGGTAAATCAGCACCTTTTATTAGCTATCATATTTTCACATGAAGTACCCAGAAGAATCTTTTTACAGTGACCGTCTTCCAAATTAAACTTTAAGATTCCAGGAAAATGGTAACAAATATTTTAAGTCAGGCAGACATAAAGCTAATGAAGGAGGCTGGAGGAGCACTCCTGGTGCGGTGTTTACTTTCTGCCTACGGCACTTGATAATTTCATCTGAAAAACTGGGCTAACTTATCTAGGCTATGTATAACTGGACAGAAGTTTAAATAAGGTAAAGCTGAGCAAATATCAATAAAAAATTTACCATAGGAAAGTTTCTCCTTAGGACTGTTGACTGCATAATCTCAACAGCAATGCCCCAGCCTTTCCTAGGAGGATGCGGGAGGTATGGATTCTACACCTTGCTCTGCCCCTGAGTCACTTGCTTTTTCCTCCTGTGCTTACCTGTCTGTAAAGAGAGGGTGGTTTCTGTCTTCCTATAGCAAACTGTCTGAAATCTGTGGATCTTACAGGATCCTAGTGGCAGATTCAGCACTGGAAAGACAAAGTAAATGGAAAACTGTATAATGCACTTTATTGTATAATCAGTTGTTGCTGCTGCAAAGTCATGGAATGAGGAAATACTGCAGTGGTTGTGTTTACTGAACCTCTGCTGTGCCCTGTGGTGGGCTTCTCTGGTGAACACAATGTCTTTGCCGCTGTTGATTCACACGCAGGTTGCAATGTGGAAACCTAAATGCTACCTAAAACGTTCCAAGGTAAAGAAATTAAGCTTTCATAACTAACTGGTAAAATAAGAAAGCAATGTCAACAGCCTCCAAATATACAAGCTGTTTCTGATCCATTGGTGGCAGAGAGGTTTTCTGGTGGCTGAAACACCCCAAACTTGCTCGGATGAGCTTTCCAAAGCAGGACAGATCTTCTGGGAAGACTGGTCAGACATAAAGTAGGTTGGCTTCCTGAAAAACAGGACAATTGCACTAAAAAGAAGCAACAGGGATCATCTCAGGGCAAGGTAAATAAAGTAGTTGGAAGAATTTGTACCCATAAAACTGTCCTTGTCCTGAGTTTTCCAGTGTTGTCTGGCTTAACTTGGATGAGAAAAATACATGAAATTCACCTGGGCAATAAAAGCAGCAGGACAACTTTCCAGTAAAAAACATTCAGGTAGATGCATCAGTGGGGCCTGGTAAGTTTTTTGGTGCATATGGTTTTGAATCATGGTGAATACTGTCCAGATTTGCCATTTAGAGATTACCTGCCCCTCTCAAGCCTTTGAGGTTTTTGTGTAAACGCAGGCAGTTAAACCGTGATCATCATTACTAATTCGGATGTACACAAATGCGCAACAGGTTAGTGATACTTACTTTAATATTGATGAAACGCAGATTGGGTTTAGTAAAACACCACATTTCACTGCATGCGAAATTGTATTCATACAAAAAAATTGTGTGTTGAATATATTACAATTTGCGTGGATGATCCTTATAGATTGAGTTGATTGTGGGTTGCTCCTTCTATGTTTTCTTTCATAAGCATTTTGAGCCCAAATTCAAAATCCTCTAAAGAAAACCAAACTGTGAACTACTTAAGGTGATGACTGCTTTAGCATGCCTTTGATCTCTCTGCAGACCCAGGCCTAATTTAGAGAAGCTGCTCATGCTTTTTGATATTTTTTTCTAAAAAGGTAACAAATAAGAATCTCAATTAAAAAAAAAAAAAAAAAAGGAGGGGGAGAGAGAAGAAGCCATGCTGCTGTATTTTCTCGTATAAATCTATTCAGATATATAGCAGTATCACAAAATTAACAGGCACAAAAAGATTAATTAGTCCTTATTGAGGTATTTGGTAATCTCATTTCTGGTCATCTGGAGTTAGTGAAACTTTGTTGTATGCCAGCTGGGAAGGAAATCATGAGTGGCTCTTTACTAAGCCGTCACTCCAGAATTTTACCCCGTCACGTGGGGAAATGGAAATAATCTCCCTGGCAGGGATGTCCATAATGAACTGTGAGGTTTCCCATTTATTGTGGTACCTGTAACATTGAGAAACGACGTTTGTGATCCACAGGTGTTTGATTTACTGTGTTGTTTTGTACTTCATCTTCTAAGTTTAGGTAGGACATGCAACTTTAGTTGCGTGACCTTCAGATAGCTTCTGGCCCACAGCATACTAGGAGTTTTGTGGAGGTCTCTGATCAGAAATGACTTTTCTGTTTCAGTTTGCTAAGTCCTACATATTTCTTTACCATCTTCTAAATGCAAGTTATTACCTCTTACATTATGCCCTGAGAAGTAGTCATCGCTTCTGACCAGTCCAGGAGCCTGCATTTCTGTTGGCAGATGATTGTTTGATCCTGTGGCCCAGATAAAGAAATCATCTTTCTGTAACCAAACTGTACCCAGAGCTGGTCAGAAGGTGAAAGCTGAATAAAAAGTTATATTTTCAATAGTAAGTGGAGTTTCTTTGGACTGAATTTTTCATAGCAATGCATCTGATCCCAAAAACAGATCTTACAGCTAAGATTGCCATGGCTATGATGGAGCTTGGTCAAATGAGGACAAGTCAAGTCAGCAGCCTGGAGGTCACACACACCTGTGAGCACCTGACCACCAAGTGAGTAGCTGACCACCAAGCTAGTAAATCTCCAGAAGCATTTGCTTTCCCATTGCATTTTTTTTGGGGGGGGGGGCGGGGGAGTGGAATCCACAGAAAACCTTTTCCTTTTCCAAACTGTTGTAGGATGAATTCCTGTTGTCTTGTCACTACTCATTCAAAATCCACTCCCTGACTTCTCTCTCTCGCCTCCCATTTCCTCCAAAGGCTTCCCTATGGCTGGGATGGAGACTCAGGCTTAAATCCCATCACATCTTTGCTGATTCGGTATCTCACAAGAGACCTTTGTAAAGTCTGCTTATGGTCATGCAACAAGGTAACCACATCAGCAGGCTGGGAGCCAGCACTGGGACATGAAGTTAAGGCAGGGAGTACAAGGCATTAGCCAATACTATTCTCATCAACTCCAGAAAAGTTTTCTCTGAAGTGGTTTATTCACACCCCAAATTGGACGAAGCCAAAAAGGGAGCGCTAGCTTTAAGGCATACACAGTGTGTACTTAATAAAAAGCTTTCAAGAGAGGAATGTGTGAGCTAATGCAATCCCAGAGCAAGGATAGCTCATGCTTCAACACGTTATATGCATTTTTGTGTCTGTTGTTGATAACTTGTCCCTACTTGTCAATCCTAATTATCTCCTGCTAAATGAATGTTCAGCTCTTACTGGTCAAGAGATTCAATGCTTAAATGGACGATTCCTAAGCTGTCAGAGAATAGGTTCCCTCACACATATGTGTTAGTGAGGTAGCATGTACACACGTCTATTCAGCACGAGGTCAGTTGGTGTACGAGCTCCAGTTAGATAGTATATACGTGATGGGGAGAAAAAAGTCATACTGAAAACAAGACACGTTTCAGGTAACAATGAGAGCCAAAGCCATCAGAGCGTGTGATGATATCCTTGTCAGATAGCATCTTGACGTAAAAATTTCCAAGGGAGATTTTGGAATCTGTACCAGAGAAGGTTTGTTTGTAAGGAAACCAAGGCACAGATATGCAAGGAACAGCACAGGTTGCTCGTTCAAAGGCAGAAGATTAGGTAACTGGCTTCTCACAGACTCTTACACTCTAATTTTATGTCTGCATTAAATATTTTTGTTGTCTGTATAAATTACATTCTCTGGTTTAGCTTAAAAGACCTTTTGAGTTTCAACAGGCATCCAGGTATTCCAACACGTTCAGCCGTAAACTCCTCCACACAGGTTATACATTTGAACTAGTAAAAGCTTTTGTTAAGAGGAAAAAAGTGTGCTCCTGAGCTATTGGAAAGCTCAGTAGTCAAAAAACATTTCCTGCTTCTATAAATTTGAAAATAAAGCATTTCATTACAATGGTCCTTTGGAGGCTGCAGCTGGCAGCTGGCACTTGGGGGGGGGATTATTGTGGTTTTGACAGTAGCAGAATAACAGTGTATGTATGAGATGACTAGCAGTATTGATAGATACGTAATTCTGACCCAAACTGAGCTTTCCTTTGGTGTCAGTAGGCATTCTGAAGGAAGTGTTAAGGCACAAATGAAAATATTCCTACAGAAAACTTAATTTGGGGGCAGAGGGAGGGAGGGAGAATGCATTCTTAGCACTCCAGGGTAATTCAGCCTCGAGTGGACCTCAGGAGAGCTCTAGTCCAGCCTTCTGTGCTGAGCAGGGTCAGCTCTGGGATCACACCAGGTTGTGCAGGGCTTCCTGGAGTCCTGGCCTTGGAAACCTCCAAGGATGGAGACCTCAGAGGCTCTTGGGGCAACCTGCTCCACCAGCCTTCTGAGGGAAAGCTTTTCGATAAACATGTTAAGCCACTTGACCCAAGATATCTGAAACCATGAGACAAATGTGACCACTAGTGGCCTTTGAGCCATGTCTTCTTCTATGAAAAGACAGGAATGTACGTCACTGGGCTTTGGAGGCAGAGCTTTGTCACTAGAGCACCCTGTTTTGGGAAAGTATTTATCCAACCTGTCCTGACAGAGCTGTTCCAACTAAGAAATTTCTGGTAGGTAAACCGAGCAGGATACTGTTGGTTGGACCCTTGTTGGAAGGCGGTGGGCCGGAATTGCTGATGCATTGCTGATGCTTTGCTGTGCAGTATTTCACATGGGGTCTTACCTGGCACGTGGGGTCTTACCTGGCAGGGGTGCTCTGCTACTGCCTGTTGGATGGAGTCCATCAGGTAGGGGAAGGAACAGGAGTAGATGATTTATAGTGCCAGGTGGAGCTTTTACAGTCTGGTCCCTGTCTAGACTCAAGGAGCTTTCCTAGGGGCTTCAGGTGCCTTTGTCATGGCAGAACAGCGGATCAGGCTTTCAGAGGCTTTAAGCCTGCACCCTCCATGAGCTACCAGCTGTGAGTTTTCAGGCTAGGTCGTGGACCTCCATCCCTTGGAGGAAAGGTTTGCTATTTGTTTCGCTTCCCATGCTGCAAAGATTAGCAGCAAAGGACAGAAACTGCACACGAGTTTCAACTTTAAATATTGAAAATAGCTGGAGAGTGGCAAACCAACGCTCCGGAGTAGCAGCCTGTAGAGCCGAAGTGTTTGGCATGCAGCTGCGTGATGTTTCAGTGTGACTCCTCACACACTCCGGTTTAAGCATCTGTTTAACTATTTGGCTGACCAAAGCCAAGAACACTAAATACTGTATAATCACATCTCATGTTGATGCCTGTTAAAGTATGTAAGTATTATCAATACACGGGTGTCTGCAAGTCATTTGAACTCTGTTGCTAAGTCCCCAGGGGTTTCTTTTTTCTTCTTTCTTTCTTTATTTATTCTTCTCTTAGAATTTAACCTAATTGTATCCAAACATCAATGTTAGTCAGTAGGAACGTAGGAGGTAGAAATTTTGAGTTTATTTACTTGTTGATCCTGACCTCTTTTGTGGCTTTAGAAGTGGCATGTATGTGTCCAAAATATGAATTGCTGAACACCTACCAGTAACTAGACTTTATGGATATTGATTAATAAAATCCTTGAGGAGGAGGAGGTATTTTTAATATAAAGTGTCACAGTGTGATGGTATATTTTGATGCTCTTTTCTGTGCATAGTAGATACTGACTTTTAATATCGTTTACACAAAAATTAAACTAACTGCTTGGTTTCCTGACACTTGAAGAAAGGCCACTGAAAAATCTAAATATTTACCAAGATAGTAGATGTGTTTATGACTGATTTTGATCTGTAAAGCTTGACCAGCTTGGAATGGAGAGTGATGTTTTAAAAAATGGTTTTCTTATCAAATACTATTGCAGATGGAAAATTTTAATTTTAAAGCATTTAAGGAAATAACAGCAGACTCTAATATTTTAACATGTACTCAAGTGAGTGGTTTTTACCTTCACAATCCTGTTACTATGGATGACACTATTCATATGGCTGAAGGTTGCAAAGCTGAATTCAGAGTAAATATGTGATTTAGTGGGATAATATTCTGAGTGCTTTTAAATGTTATTCAAGACAGTCTAAAGCATGTTTATAATTTACTGGAAGTGTTTACTATTCCCAGTTTTTCTTTCTCTGTTGGTAGTATTTGATATATACTTACTCTGGTTTGTAATAGCCCAGTGCATAACAGACTTTTCCACCCATTTTGAACACTTTCGCATTAAGTAACAATAGGTTAGAACATGTTCTATTTTTAAAAAAATAAAAACAAACCCCAAAGTTTTTCCATTTCTTTCATCGTAAAGAAAGGACTAAGGTCTTAAGATAAAATATAAAATAAAGATACTGAAGCTTAATCTGAGCCGTGAAATGGATTCTTAGGTGTTTATGTTTGCATTTCCAAGAAGTCATTTTGAAGACTCTCGTGGCAAAATCTAGGGGAAAATTTACATACTTAAAATGTCATTGGAATTGAGAGACCTCTTTCAAGAAAGTGATCCGGATTGTTTTGTCCCTTGAGTCTTGCCTAGGTTTTGAAAGTTGAGTGCCTGGCGCCTGGCTGGGCTGCCTTGATGGAGCAATTCCTTCCTCCCAGGATGGACCTGCATTTGCTGTGGCTGTGGACAGTGTCACCAAAGCTCACCTTTTCCATGGCTGACTCGTGACCACTGTATCAGCTGAGAGGTAGGCGAACTGATCTTTCTTGCCTCCACAGTTCTCAGTTCTCCCCAAACTGTGTGGATCACTCCAGGCTCTTGGCTGTTCTGTGCTGAGGTATTGCCCATCTCTCGCTGAAGCCACCAGGAACACAAGCTGTATGAGCACAGCTGCAGGGAAAGGAGGCGGCACTCAGGCTTGCAGCCAGAGGCTCTGGGGGATACTTGTTTAGTCCCTGTCACTGGTGTTTCTCTCAGGTGAAGTTGAGTCATAGAATCACAGAATGGTTTGGGTTGGAAGGGACCTTAGGGATCATCTCGTTCCCCCCCCTGCCCTGGGCAGGGCCCCCTCCCCCAGCCCAGGCTGCTCCCAGCCCCATCCAGCCTGGCCTTGAGCACTGCCAGGGATGGGGCACCCACAGCTGCTCTGGGCAGCCTGGGCCAGCACCTCGCCACCCTCACTGGGAACAAGTTCTGCCTAATGTCTAATCTAAATCTACCTTTTTTTCAGCTTAAAACCACTTCCCCTTCTCCTATCACTACAGGCCCTTGTACAAAGTCCCTCCCCAGCTTCTTGCCGGCCCCTTTATGTGCTGTGAGCTGCATTAAGGTCTCCCCGGAGCCTTCTCCTCCCCAGGCTGAGCAGCCCCAGCTCTCCCAGCCTGGCTCCACAGCAGAGGGGCTCCAGCGCCCTGACCATCTTTTTGGCCTCCTCTGGACCCTCTCCAACAGGTCCATGTCAATTCTTTTAGGACTCTTGCAAAAGATGCAATCATTGTGAGACAATTTTTGACAAGTTTAGATATGATGCAGAGATCTGTGCTATGCAATTTGTCATTAATGAAGGACATTATTTCTGCAAATATATCTCCTAAATATTGTGCTTGCTGTCAGTGGTCTCACTGAAAGTTCTTACTAGTGAATATAGTGTATATATTTATATTTTCTAATAACGTATTAACATCACCTACTTGCTGCTTGCTTTCCAAAAAAAAAAAAAAATGTTAAAGAAACTCATTCCTTACAAACTCATTTAAGGGCATTTCACTATGTACTTCTTTGATAATATTTAAATTTCTATCTAAAGGACATCAGTTCTTGAGAGTGCTGCTTAACAACCAGCTCTGCAACGCTGTGTCCATGTGTGGATACACACACCTGTGCCCAGCCAGCATTTTCGTATGTATGCATGTGATTAATATACTTGTGATATTTCTGCTCTTAACTGGGCTGAACCTGAGCTGACATATATTTCAAGCAGACTTCTGAAAGAAAAGAGGAGCCTGGTATGGGGGAGAAGGCACAGAATCAGGCTTTTTACCTTTATCTAATTTACAGAGCCTCCAGAGATTTATTTTATTTTGACTGTGGTGGTGAAAACAAATTCACTGTTCATGCAGGTTGAGATCTTATCAGACCAACCTTAGTACAAAAGCACATTTTACGTTCAGGCCATGAACCCTGGGAAACAGAGGCTTATAAGGACATTGCTGACAATGTTTAGCATTGCAGTAGAGTTGATGCCAGCATGGTTAGTTAAAATGATCTTGTTTTTAAGGTAAAGATCCGAATCTGTTTTTTACACAGTAATGTCTTGAAAATAGAGGGAAAACATTACTTAGGATGAGTCATAAAAGTGCTTTAAAAATGCTATTAAGATTTAAAGCATAATGCAGAACCTATAAATCTACTCTGCATTCTTTCACTAGGAATGGCAGGCTTGTATGAAAAGTAGGGATTGTAAATCAAAAATCTAAATAAGGGTGGTTGTTTTTTTCTGACATGTAAATATAGATTATACGTTAGTTAAGCCCTGACTTGACTGCCTCCTGGTTCCAGGGGGACACACAAAGTAGGCGTTTATTCTCCTGAGCAACAGTTTTACCTTTTAAAAGCTGGTAAGCAAAAATATAATTTATCATTCCTCTGGGAAGAAACTTTTTTTCCTAGTGATTCGGGAAAAGGACTTGCTTGGTCTCTCACTCAGTCCTTTTTTCTGCCTCCCTCTTCATTCAGCTCTTGTTTACAACTCTGTGTGTGTGTCTTTTGAGGAGATGGCATTACTTCTGACAGCACTCCTGGAGCTCTCTAAACACAAATGTTACCTGGAAGGGTAACCCCACACACACATGCAGGCGAGCACACTCAGGCGCACACGTACACACATGCACACACCCTTTTCACCGTACACAGGGAGACTTTGCTCTGTTTCTGAAGTTGTTTTAAGAAGCAGCTTCCATGCCAAACTATCTTTCCAAATCCATTAAATACCCTTAGGAAATGCCAACAGCCTTCCATCGTGTTATCACAAATACGTTTGACCATTTGCATCTTTGGCCTTAGCTTCATTTTTTTTCTCCTTGTACCCTTGTCTCCTCTCTCCACGCTGCAACTCACACGGTGCAGACCTGCCCAGCAGATACTCCCCTGCCCCTCCAGCTGCTTATCTGAGCAGGGAGCAGACCTGGCGCTCTGGCTGCAGCCAGCTTACTTCACCTTATCTGCTTTACGCTTCTATATTTAAACAAGGAGGGCTCTTTGTCACTGAACTAATATAAAACGTAACTTGACTAGATGCCTGACTTTTTAAGAAAGGGCATCTATCACTTTTATGTGGCATTTCAAAGAAGAAGGTATTTAATACGCTGGAAGACAAAGAAGGGAGTCTGTCTTAATGTATAACTAGCCGTCTAATGATTAACTTCTCTTGATACTTAATCAGTTTATGGTAGAAACAAACCCCAGCACCATGGCATGGTTCAATGTTGTGTTAAGGTGTCTGCTGCGTTGTCTAAAGTGATACAAAACCTGCGTACAGCTGGTACAGAGGCCTGGATGATACACCTCAGAGAAACACACGCAATGATAATCCAAAGCGTTTAAAACAGGAGGATGAGGAGGGCAGCAGGGAGCCTTCAGCCTGCAGGAGAGCACTGGATGCAGATGTCCTTGTGCAGCTGAGGCATTTGTGTCAGGCTGTGCCAGCTCCCGGCCCCCCAGCCCCTCTGCCTCAAGGCCGGTGTCCTGCTCGCCCTGGCGTGCTGCAGGCCCACGGCAGAGCTCCCGCTCGGTGCAGTGGAGACAGGTGGGGTAGACATGGGGGTGGGGGCAGGTGGGCCGCTGGTGGCATTTTGTGAAAGGCCAAGGGCTGCTTCTACCCCCGCCCCGGTGGCAGAAGGCGAGACCTCTGTGGGGAACTTCCAACTGGAGAATAATGGGAATGCAATCCTTTTTTGACATGACTCCCTAAGCCAACCTTATTGCAGATACTTCCTTGCATATATGTTGATGTGTATAGGGTAAGAGTCTGTTTCCTCTCCATGCCTAGTTCCTGGAGAACTGAGAAGTTTACTTATCCTCTCTCTAACTGCTACAGAAGTTGCAGATAAATGCACCTTCAGCCATCTAAGGTCGATTGGGGTAATTCCTGTCCCGTAAGAGGAAAAAAATCCTAGCCAAGCTTTTTATGTAATTAAAAAAAAAACCAAAAAACATTTTGCAATTGTAGTCTTAAAGTACATCAGTCAAAACTAAGGAAAAAGTGCTAGGAAATTTTACAATGGGTGTGACTTTTTCATTTATGATGATTTTGCCCTTTCTTCTCCTAAGAATAAGTTTACACAATGCAGATCTTCCATTGCCTCTATTTACATAAAGCAGAAGTAGAAATCACCTTTTCCTTTCTTTTGGCTATTTTTTGTGTGTGTGTGTGTGTGTTTGTGTTTCACAGTTCGATTGCTGTGCCATAACAGTCCCTACAGTGCAATACAATTGAATACAGTGTCCATTTCATTACTGTCCCACCGGACTGGAGTGCTGTATTTGTCTGTATTTGTAAGAGGAACCTGCTGAATCTGTTCCACCCTCAGCTTAAAAAGAGGCAAAGTCTTCATCCTAACTCCTCTTCCTCCAGGGGAAAAAGCCTTCCTATGTCCCGTTTCTTTATATGAGAGCGTACTACAAATGAGAAACAACAGGGCGTTTTGACTTGCCAGTGCATTTCCAGTTAGTTGAAAGACCATATGCTGATTTCTTACAAGGATGCTCACTATGTGTATTTTCACCTGAAATGATTTGAAAGTAAGGTAGTTGTGATAAAAAGTATTTTTTTTTTGTTGACTATAAGCCCCTGCACACAGAAACGTTGTGCCTGCAGCAGTATTCAGCTTGCCCCGTACGATGTAGTCACGATCCTGGAAATTCAGTATGCACTTGCCTTTCACAACAAGATAAAACCCTCGAGCTGACTGCCCCTGGATCGAGATCACTTAGTGGTGTTTGGAATGGGTGTCTCTCTGGGTAGAGGGTGTTGGCACCTTCTGAGACCGGTTCCCATCCCAAGTACATTGCACAGGTCACCCCAAAGGGCGTTTCAGATGTACTTGCCCTGCTTTTCCCAGGAGGGATTCCCAGCAGCGTGCAGTCCCTGCCACTGCCTGAAACTGCACTTTGGCTCTGACCTGCTTACATTTTGGCTGAAACCTCTTCAGAGGTGTGTGAACTTTTGTGAACCCAGCCCACACTCAGGACATGGGGCTCTGATTATTAAACACTTTTTCAATGTCTGTAACAGCTTTCACCCAAAGACCTTAGGACACTTGAATGCACTTGTGATTAACTGCACACTCTGCACTCTGTCCCAGTAGAAAACACCTGGGAAAGCCGTGTCAGCTCTGGATATACTTCCCAACGTGAGGACATGGTGGAGAGGGGCCTGGACCAAAATCTCATTTAAAATACCTCAGATGGCTTGGCAGTTCTGCTTTGCAGCTCTGCATTTTGAGTGGCCCTTTTCTATGGCATGATTTAAATCATGCTATAGAACAACCACTTCCAAATTCTGGAAAAATACAGGTGACATATACATCTATACAATATACAAACAAATCTCTCTGATAGTCATACAGCGAGGTGAAGGACAGTCCCAGGCTTAGAGCACTGGTGTACAATTTGAAGACCTGGTTTCCAGCATTTTCTTTTCCCATTACAGGACTTTT
>JAVJGJ010000062.1:47723321-47756256 GCA_035590215.1 Microhierax caerulescens
CCCCCCCCCCCCCCCCCCCCCCCCCCCCCCCCCCCCCCCAAAGGGTAGAGTACTGTCCTATGGAAACTTTAGAGAATTGCACTTCAAGGTCAGGAGCACACTGGTAGACTTCCACAGTTACCAGTACTGTTTTCTGTGCAAAAAATTTCTGTGAAATAAGTTTTTCAACTTCAGAGTAGAGATAGGATTTATTGCACTAGCCATTAACTGTTTAAAATTTAGGATCCTATTTAGTTTAGGCAAAGGAAGGAGGTAGACACCAGTTAGTAACTCTCCCCACCTATTCGTAGCTGGCTGTCTGAAGAAGGGGTGGGTACTTGAGCCCTCATTAATCTCTCTTCATGTATGAGAAGCAGAGGACCTACCATGTTGTTAGGCAGAGCATTGGAAATATGAAGTAAAGTGTTTATTTTCCAAAAAGCAATTAGGTGCTAGTGAGGTCCTGCCTGTTTTGGGCTCTGCTTCTAAAAGAACTGTTTAGAATTTGGCAAGTGCTGGCCTGTCCGATGAATGATGATATTAAAAAATAAAAGCATTGAATTTGGAAGGCAGCATCCAAATAACTCCCAGTGGTTTCTAAACCATATCTTGAAAAAAATCCCACCCTTTTGCTGCTCCTGGAATAAAATTAACAGAGTAAAGTAGATTAGTACTGCCCAATATAACCCTCTGACGTCCAGGTCCCTTCCAGACCACTTTGCGAGTCCAACTTAGTTATTAGCTCACGTTAAGAATTCAGAAGGAAATTGAGTACAGCCTCCGTCTACATTAGGCTAGATGTATTTTGGGTCTGTTTTCCTATGTCCTACTTTGATCACTTATTTTGTTTGCTTCACAGGATAACAGTAATTATTACGGAAGCAAAATGAAATGAAATCAAAGTTTTTCCAAAAGGTTATAGGAAGTAGGGACTCATAGCCTAGGAAACCTTACCCAATTCAAGTCAACTACACAGCCTGTGACCACAGAAGTGTTTTAGGAAATTTTTTTTCATTTGTCTTCATTTTATGTATCATGAGGTGCTTAATAAGATGCCATGTGTAATGCTGAAGTGACCCGCTTCTACTTTACAAGTGCAATTACCTAAAGACAGGCTGGGTTTTGTGCAGTTTTCTGCTGGGACGTTGAGGAGACGGCAGGTGGTAAAGCAGCCGGTGCCAAATATTACAGCACTGCCCTTCTGGAAAGTAAAGTGGAGGTGAAAAATGTTACCACATCTCTGGGTCACCTTTCCCCTCTGAGCCTCCCACTCTGGAGGGAAGCCTCCAGTTCAAAGGCTCTCATTGTACCCGTGGCCTTTCTAAATAACATAAAACACACTCTGCTTCAGTGTGGGTGGGCAGTTAAAGCTAAGGTAAACAACCCGCATTGCCAAGCAATATTATTTTAAGCAGTAGGCAAGATGCATTTCAACAGATGCGTTTCAAAAGGAATAACCGCAAAGATATGGGAAACACCTGCGAGCCTTTGTTGTATGGGACTCTAAGGTGGGACCTGATGGGAGTGCAAAGCCCACCTGCAACTTCTCTGCAAAGCTGTTGCAACAACATCTGCAAGGCAGGGGGGAAAAATGCACCTATTGAGTGGGTATGTTTTGTTTGTGAAAATGCACCTATTGAGTGGGGCATGTTTTGTTTGTGAAAATGAGCATCAGGGGCACACAAGAGCCACTGTAAATGTGAACGCAGTCTCCCTGCTATTAGTGGGGGAGGATGGGGTAGAGAAAGGGCCAGAGGGGGTGGTTGTCACCTCCAGCCCAGCCCAGGATGGCACACCTGCAACCAGTAGTGGGACACAGCACCGGCTGTTTACCCAGTGTGTTTCAAGATCTCAGCCTCAAGATTTACTTACTAAAATCCCCACAGGTACAGCTGTGCTTCACAGATGTCAAATTAACAGCGCATTTTTGTCAAACACACCTTGTCTTGGCTAGTTTCATGTGATGTCTTGAAAATATCATCACCTTGAGTAGGGAGGAGACAAACTTCTAATATAGAAACAAGTAACTTCATATAACAAGTTTATAATCTTTCATAGATTAAGGCCAGAAGGGAATATTTGACTTCCTATGTAACACAGGGCAGACTGCATTATTCCACAAAAGGATGTATTTTAGAAAGATATCAGCTTTTGTTTAAAAAGTTTAAGTGATGGGGAAACCATGCATGAGAAGTTACTGCAGTGATTGACTGCTATCAAGTAAAAGTCGTCACCTTTTTTCCAGTTTGAATTTATGTAGCTTCAGCTCCCAATCTTTCAGTCTTACTATGGCTTGGTCTGATACGTTTTTTAAAAAATGCTCAGATATTTTTTTTTATCCATTTCACTCTAGATTACAGTCTAGCTAGTGGCAGGACACCTTTGGAAGTTTAAATACATCTAGTATCTAAAATTATTCCAAATTGTCTATAGGTTGTTGTATGCTTTCATCTGCCTTTTGACCTGGCTCTGATGTTTCAGTAAAAGTAGTACACACAATTCTTCCAGATTAGATCTTTTAATTTCTTATTCCCTCTATGTTTCTTTATAGACTTGCCCCTTGGTTGTAACTTGGTTGACGCCTTCCCAGCTATTGAGCTGCCATGAGACACAGCACGCGTCCCCTTCTCCCTGGGCCCCTGGGTGTCCTGATCCTCACGAACACAGCCCAAAGTACAGTAAATTAGAATAAAGAGAATTACGCTGAAGGAGCCCCATGCCCCAAAAGTAGGTCTTCTGCTATGAGAAGGTTTGACTTAACTCATCTAATCTGTAACAACTTAGGAAAATGCCACGGTTATGTACAATACTAGTTAATGTCATTGCATCCCTATAAAACCCATCACAGCAGTGGTCTGAAGATGTGGCAATAATACAGCTTGGAGCTGTGGAGGTCTTGGACCACAAAGTGTGTTTGTTTTGTCAAAAGCCTTTTCCTGGACTCTAGCTGCAGGCTCTAACAAGTATTTGCATCATATTTTACCAGCATGCACAGCCTTTCTCTCTCCCTGATCCAAGTAAAGTGGAGGTCATGTAGCCATGACTGATATGGGAGTAATTCTAAGGGGGGAAAAAAACCCTGCAGAGAGACTGGAAAAGGGATGGAAATGGGTTATATTTGTCTATAAAATACTGTGTAGTCATGCCCCAAGACTAAAAGATTATAGGAAATACAAAAATGCATCACTGCCCTGCACTGGCTGAAGTTAATCTTCATCTCTATAGGCTTAAACAAACACTTGGTGGAAAGACTTGTTGGATGAAACCCAGCTTGGGGCTCTTGTCAAAAACTTGCTGTACAGATTTTGCCATCACAGAATCATAGTCATTCAGGTTGGAAGAGACCTTTATGATCATCAAGTCCAACTGTTAACCAAGCACTGCCAAGTCCACCACTACTTATGTCCTTCAGTGCCGCATCTACACATCTTTTAAACACCTCCAGAGGCGGTGACTCCACCACCTCCCTGGACAGCCTGTGCCAGGGCTTGACAAAACCTTTTGGTGATTTTTTTTTTTTCCTAATATCCAATCTAAACCTCTCCCGGTGCCATCAAGACACTGATCTTGATGATCAGTGCATCCACTTGGACTCAGACCTTTTTACTTTCATCTTTAAATAACCTATTGCTACTTGTTAAGGGGGTTTCTCAGTGCTGGAGGAGTGGAAAGGTAAGTGGGGTTCTGGATCACATACTGTGAGTGAGGTTTTTCAACATTTACATTCTAAGATCTTTGCAGAGAGCATGACCCCAAAAATATCAGGCTTTACCTTTGCTGAGCTCTCAGTGATGGGCAGTAACACACCCATCTTTTCAGGGCTAAACTGGATAGGTTTGATCAAGAAATAATTGCAAGGTAATAAATAGGGACTCCTAGGATGCAATTTTTACAGGTTTACTTTTCACAAAGCACAATGTAGCACACATCACTGAGCTTCTAGCGTTTTATATGTTTTCTCAGCAAAAGAAGGATCTCCTCTCTTTGTTGGAATAATATAAAAAATATAGAATTAAAAAGCCTAAGGATGCCATCTGAGGTTGAGGGGACATTTATAAACCCTGGGTTTTTTACAGTTTTTTAAAAAAATGAAGATCATATGTCTAACCATTTGAAGTTTTCTTCCATGGGTTGTTTTCATAGTGAAAAGTCAATTTAGGAAAATGGCTCTATATTGAGATTTTGTTGTAAGAAAGAAGAGAGGAGACAGGGTATATGTCTGTCTCCCATTCTAGGACATGGGTTCAAGTAATGTATTGTGATTTGCTCAAATGTTGTCACTGTCCTACAGCAGCCAGGGAATTTTTCTTCCCAAAGTTTGCTCTCTCAAGTAGTCTTCCCACTTCAGTTATATGGAAGAAAGGAGCGCGGTGCTATGCATCTGTGTCCTGCAGTCCAGGGACTGATCTCTCATAAGGCAGAGATGAATTCAATGTCCCAGCTGTAATGGGACATTACTCTTGTCTTACTTTCGCTCCTGGCATGATGTGACTATAGGCGGCGTTACAGTTGGTGCCGTATGCCACAACAAAGGCAGGTCAGAAAAGAATCATAAATCCAAAAGCATGATGAAAAGAAAATAAGAGGATTAACCTATTTCTTTACCTCTTTACATTCTGCAGAGTGTGCTCAGATTGTAGTCAGTGACATGATAATCTTCCCTTCTTCGTCAGGGAGAAGAAAGGGTTACAGGGGATGATGCTCTGGGGAAATGTTGCTTTGCTTAAGGAAAGCTGATGTTGTATTAACAGAATCCTGGAAGTTTAATGGCTGCACTCCTGCTTCAAGTGCAGTGGACTGACTTTGGCTTAGAAGACTGTAGAAAATGGCAGATTTCTGCTCATTACGCTACTGATAAGCAGAGAAGCTACTTAAAATGTTTTCAAAATGCTTTTTCTCTGACAGGTAACTGATTGCTCTTTATGGATTAATGGACCATTAATACAGGCTGTCTCTGCAGGCTCAGGGTCTGTTCCTTTCCTCCTGGCAAGCTGTAGCATGATACAAGTATGCAAGTGCCAAAAGTGTCTTTTCCATCTTTCTTGGTGTCACACAATAAAGTACTGGAATGCCAAACAAACAAAACACATCCCATTGCTGTCAGAAGCCTGTCATGTTGGTACTAAAATCTGGAACCATAAAAGGAAAGGTCATTTCTGCATTTTGCACAGAAACTAATGCTTTTCTTATGTTTATCAAAGGCACTGAGGATCCTGATCCTTAACTGGTGCTGAAATATAGAGAAATACTGAAAATGACAGCAACACTGATGGAAAATAGCCAACTGACTTCAGACTGGATTTTGAATCCCGTTCGGTGAAGGTCTAGTTTTCTAATAACCTGTGCCTGGGGCTCACTGGAAGTCACGCATGGAGACCACTTGCCTTTTTCCCTACCAGCAATGGTTCTCTTCTTTCAAGGATGACAGGCCAATAGCATCCCAGGGCGTGCTGAGCTGATGCCAGCAGTATTTCTCCTTTGTGGATCAAATAGCAGGAATCGGAATGAACCTTCCTCAAATTCTCTTTCAGGATCTCCTCCAGGCAAAACTTTGAGGTTTGCATAACTCTGTAAAGTAATTTGACTTTACTTTGGCAATGAAAAAGAATCCTCTTATTTATGCCAAGCAAAAATATATTTCTTCTCAGTAGCATTTTTTATTGCTAATATGTCGTTTCTGTCTTGCTTTTAATTATTTTTTTTTTTAGTTTTTTCCTTCCTCTTGCTGTGATTTTTCCCCTCCTTTAAGGACATTTTTACATATACCGTTTCAGGCACGCTGAGACAAGAGTATCATATTTGCAGTAGTTTATCAGAATGCATGAATTTGGTGTGGTCAGACAAAACATTTTGGTTAGTGGTTTGAATGCGTTGTTGAAAACTGAAGGATGATATGAATAAATGGAAAAATCAATTTTCCTTTGTGTCTTGAAGTACTCCCAGAAGCCCCAATAAGGCCAATCCAAAAAAGAAAATAAGAATGTCACTTTGCAATTAATAGATAGAAATGTGGTTTTAATGCAATGTAATACATTGTCAGAATAAAAGTAAAGCAGCTGTCATCTTCGGTTTTGATCAAGGCAAAGTATTTCTGTGATGCTTTTCATTTTCTCACATGTAACGTTACTTTTAGTTTGAAGCCAGCTTACAGCCACAGAGATGTCAGTAAGTGGTACCTTCTGTCATTAGAATTTTGTGCTAGCAGTTACAAGAAAGCTTAGTTCAAGATGTACAAGATCCTTTGGGCAGTTTCAAGAGATGGCTTGTATCTCAAAGGTGGATGTTTATTTACTGAAACAAAAAACAAACAAACAAAAAAAAGATTAAGAAAAATTCACGTATGTCTTCTCAGTGGTAGAGCTGTGACTGCTTCTTGCAACGGTTTTTGTGGTGGGTTCTTTTGAAATTCTTGAATGTAGCAAGCTCTATAATGATCGTCTCAAATTTCTGGTGATTTTCTAATGTTCTGGTGTGTTTTAAAATATCACAGAGATGCCCTGCCTTGAAACAATCATGCTCCCCTCATTCATGCTTTAATCTTTTTTGGAAGAGGAAAGAGAAAACAGTCTAGCTGTACGTTACGCATTTAAATCAAGACATGTCAGAGGGGCCGTACCAAGAGGGGAGCTGCCAAGACAGGTTAGAAAGAGGTCAAGCTGGATCACATCTATCACTAGTTACAGCTTTAACCGCACAGAGGAAAATCGCTACGGCACGACGCTGGCAGTGCACAGCTTTGGCTGTACCTCTGTCAGCTCTGTGGGTGATGGAGCACAGGTTGGAAGTCCTTGATGTGAAGTATGGTAATGCCCTGTGGAGTTGAAGTTAATAATACAGAGAGGAACAAGGGAACAGAATATTAAACAAAAGGGGCAGGTTGAAGTGATTTATAGGGAGGGCTGAATTTCTCATTACTATGTAATGGAGAAAAAGTTTTTAAAGCACCAGAAGTTTTTAGGCTTTCTATGGCTAGAGGTGAGAGCTTTGCAGCGAGATGAGCAGGCAGAGGATCTCCTTGTCTTACTTGTCTTAATTGTGTAATTATTCTGTAGTGAAAAGCACCTATTCTCTTCTGTGTGCTCTCTTCAAGCATTCAGGCTCTAATCCTCCTCATAAATTAAGAGCCAGTAATCACCTACTGTTTTTCAAAGTTTCCTGCTCCTGTTTGATGTCATTGTGCTTAGTTCATCCTTTACAACAGGGTTAAACCTGGCTTGCTTTTTTTAGTGCTGACCCTATTTCATCTTCTTAATTTATGCGATGTGCTGATATTTGTTTAGAACTCTAAAATAGATTTAAATAGTAAAATGGAGATGTCACTGAAACAAAGGGAACCTCTGTTAATGAGAACTGGAGAGTAATCTGTCTGTCTTCTCTAAGGAGATCACATTGATGAAGAGAAACCGTGTGAAGAGGAAAGGGTTCACTTTGAGCAAGATTGTTTTTTAAAGAGAAAATGGAACCCAGGGAGAGACTTTTGGTATCATTTTTTTTGGTATTACATAGCAAATGCAAAGCATAAAACTCCATACAAAGAGATGACATGATCTAGAACATCTGTGTACTATTAGATTCCATTGATTCTTATTTTTACTAAAAGAGTATGTTTTCAGAAGCAAGAAATGCATCATTTATTGACCACATAAGACAAAATTATCTATCAATTTTAACTCTCCAACCCATAACAACACTAACTGAATTAAAGTCATCACTCAGAAGTAACTTCTCTGTGTTTTCCTGCAACCAGACAAATCTTAGGAGAGGCATCTCTATCCATTTTTTGGAAGATGATGTCAGAAGGTATGTTAACAACTCATTCAAAGGTCAATCCTGTCAACTCTCATGGCTGATCAGGCTGCAACACTCATGTGCATAGCTGGTGGTATAATCCAAGCCTTTGACAAGCCAAGCAGGACTTCTCTGGAACCTAGTTTAAGTATAACGTTACAGAACGGTGGCAATGGAAGAAAATGATGTAACAGGGTTGACCTTAACCATGAAATGGATTTCTTCTGGTGTGTAGGAACTTCCAGCTTAGTCTTCAGGTGTAAACGAACCTCTCTACCGTAGAGCAGCAGCTGGTTGCACCAGCGGCTCTTTGGCTGGCGATCCCTGTGTGGTTGTTATATAGGAACATGCCTGCACTCCTGACATTAGTTCCTTTGTGCTTACTCAGTGCCCATATACCTTTGGTCATTTAATAAAACCAAAGGAGCCGTTTTGTCACCTGCCCAGTATCACCACAGCCAAGTTTAGAGTTAGTCTGGTGGAGAAGCTGTGGATAAAACTTATCATTTCCCACTTCTCAGCTGGGCTTCCTCATCTGAATGGCAAAAAACCTCAGGCTAAGCCAGGTCATTTAATGGGAGTTATGACACTCTAAAAGCAGGCTAATTGTTCCATCTCTTTTAGACCATGATCACCAACTAAATTTATTGTAACTGTTCAGATTAAGGAGATGTTATTTAGATTAGCAGTGTATGAGGTTTTGTGGATTGGAAGGATTGTTTGCTGTTGTGTTTTGCTTAACACTAAATGAGAAAGGATATATCAATTAAGCTTATCAGCAGTGTTGTTAGGAGAGATGGAACTTCAAGTGGCGAAATAATAGCCCTCCACCCAGGATCCTCAAAGGAAATAAATTAAACTGCCAAAAGTGTGGCTTTTGCCGCAATGATTACACTGATTTTAGGTTGTTCATCAACAGAGCTTTGCTGGTGAGGCCTAGATTTCTTTTCTGTTTTCCTAACTAATAAAATTAGGCCAGCAAAACTTTCAGGCTTTAGACAGGATCTAAGTGATATATTTCAGTTGAATGATCTCAGCATTTTTTGTGTGTCTCTGTCTCACAAATGGCCTTTTCCACACCAATTTACCAAAGCTGGTTTGTAAGATCATTAGACCTTTGGTTGGTTTTATATATAATTTTGTAAAACAATAGCAGCATAACGTACAAGGCCAACCCTATTCCTCTAATTAACTCTTTGTGCCTTTCAGACACTCAGTGTTTCTGAAATAACCCTCTTAACACTCTGCATTTCTCAAGTAACTGTTCCTATATGTGGCAATTAGTTCTGGAAAATATCAAGAATTACAGACTTCTGGGTTCAAGTCCTGTGGGGCAGTAACGGAATTCTTAGAGATCGGCAAAAAGGGAGAATCATGGGGTCTTTAAGAAAATAATTAGATGGTTGGTTGATGATGATTTACTGAGATGATTTAATTTTGTCAAATAGAGGAGAAATGAGTTTCAAGGAGTAATTAGAAAAAGAGATGACCATCGTTTATCTCAGTGGATCCAGTTTAGTGTGCTGATGTGCTCAGCTTTCTGTATTCCTCTAGTCCAAACTCTGTGTGTGTTTTGTGTGACTGATTACACATGAAAGCAGATGCTGAAGTTTCTTTGGACGCTTAGTTACCTTGAATTTTCCTAGGAAAGAATTCAAAGCTATCTGGGGTCCTAAATCACATTTAAATAATCCAAGACTGATTCAGCTGATTCAGGTCCATTGCACACCCCACGTGGAAAAGCCTCACACAACCTTCTGTCAAAAACACATGGAGAAAATGCGGTGGGAAGTGGAATGATTAGTGGTAATCAGCCTGTTTCAGCTCCTCTGAGAACAGCACCCGATTTCTGCCCCACTGGAGCTACTCAGATGATGGCAGACACAGTGCCCGAGTCTCAAAGTGCTGAGCATCTGTGATCCCATTGACTCACTTGGAAATGTAAGTCCTCAGGTGTCCTGAAATCCCCTAAGTTTTGCAGTTATTTGGTTGTTAAATTCCTCATGCATGGGCTAAGTGTCTGGTTTTGTTCTCCAAAGAGGCCACTGTTTTGGAAGTCAAAGAACCTGAAGGTTTGTTTGGAAGTACAAAACCTGAGGGTTTGTACTCCTGTAGCTTAAGCCATCCTGCCCATGAACCCAGCTTCACTTCTTTGGAAG
Organism: Microhierax caerulescens; assembly: GCA_035590215.1. NCBI lineage: Eukaryota > Metazoa > Chordata > Aves > Falconiformes > Falconidae > Microhierax > Microhierax caerulescens. Next base: position 47,733,248 of record JAVJGJ010000062.1, read on the forward strand.
AATCTTCCCTTTCCTATGATCCCAGTAGATTTTCTTTTGCCGTCTCATTATCAGCTTTCTCACATTCAATAATGAGAGCACAGTAGGACCTTTTTTACTCTGCTAACACTAAAAATGAGCTGTCAATCCTAAACCATTCCCACTTTATTGGGGTTGGAACTAGGCGATCTTTAAGGTCCCTTCCAACCCAGACCATTCTATGATTCTATTATTCATTCATGTTTTCTCAAAGACATGTCTCCATCTGTAAATTCTCCTTTGTGCTTGAATTTGCTCGAAGCCTGGGACCTCTTACCTGGGCACTGCGCTGCTGCCTCTTATACAAGGATCCAGTCCTTATGCTTTGGAGCAGATATTTATCCTAGGGATGGAAAAACACATCAGGAACTGAAGAGCAAGCCTCTTCTGCTGGTTGGCACCCCACTGAGGTGGGGTCCCCAGGCCCAGTCACCGTAGTATAATGATATTTCTAGTCGGACCACAGTGTTGTGTCCACTCCTCCCCTGTTTTTTGCACAAGGACCATTGCCAGGGCCAAAGGAGCTGGTCAGCTCCTGGCTCATCCCTGATGTGATCCCCTCAGGGCTGCTGAAACAGGTCAAAACTGCCAGTGTGGTCTTCATCGTGAGCATCTCAGCCACACTAATGGCTCTGATGATTGCTGCCGCTGGGCACTTTGTGCCTAACGCTTTGTTATAGTGGCTGCTCAATGCAGGCTTAAATTAGCATGTCTAGCATTAGACTGAGCATATTTATCTTGGGCTAGCATGACCGCAGTTAATAATCATGCTGTAATTGAAACTTGCCTTTGACATCACCTTCCGACTGACTAATTGGATTGTGTCTAGTTATTCTCTGCAAGCATTTTTTTCTGTCTCTTCTGATCAGCCTGAGAGGTAACTCCCCAGCAGTGTTAAACCCAAACCAAATTGACCTGTCACAGAAATCGAGGCACGAGTTCAGTTATTACACTAGGGATCTTTCTGAGCAAGTTAAGCAAACGAGGTGAACGTTTGTGCTTTGGTACATGGTGGAGCCCAGTGACTTCTTGTGTCACCCGGGATTTTGGAAGTCAGTTTTGTTGTTGCTTTGCTTTCATCATAATTACTTCCATCAGGACAATACGGGGTTTAGAGGCTTCCAAATCAATGTTAACATTATATTCTCTCACCATATGTAAATGAACATATGAATTCTGGAATATTAAAATGATGTTCTTGGGGTAGTTTAGAGCATATAACACACCCTTCATAATGCTATTTATAAACATGGAGAGAGAAGTGAACGTCTCAGTTAAAACAGCCAGCTGACTATGTGGCTTACGACATATAAAGCACTTCCCTCATAATGTTTGCATTTGTGGGAATATTTCTTTTTCCTACACTTTGTCATGCACTGATTTTAAATGACTGATCTCTTGCACGATAGCTTATGTGGCTGTGATACAGCTGGCAGGCAACCTAAGGCATTCTTTAATTTTTAAATAAATAAGTTAAAATAACAGTGATTGAAACTGCGGCTATATTAAGCTTGATATAAATAACCTGACATACAAAAAAGCAGCTATAACTTCATAACTTGAAGTCACCTACAGATGCTGTTTCACCTCATCTATTATTCTAAAAATGTTTGTAGGGAAAATGGACTAGATGACTACATGTGTTTTTTCTTGGAGGGACAGAAGAGACTTTTTGTCCCTGAACTCACCTGTTAATTTCTTAAAACTGTAAAGAGCAACAGGACATCATGTTGCTCTCTATACGCACAGACTACCTGAATAATAGAGAGATCAGTTTCAGTGCTGAGACTGTTTTTCCCACTGCACTACAAGAAGCGTGTGGTATTTCCACTAAATGCCCGCATGAAGTCACAGCTGGTGTAAAACAGCAAATTTCCATTGACTCCTTTCTTGGTGCAGTGTCACTTTAGGAAGTCCCTGTCATTGTCATCAAAAGGCTGAACAACAAGAGATCAGCCAGCGTCCTCAGACACGACTGACTCCCTGTAACTTCAGTGGAGCAGTACCATACACACTGAGAAGAAATTTTGTGTCAATTTTTCTTAAACAACTTGAAGTGTGGGTTGGTTTTTTTTTCCTTATTCCAGAAATGGTATAGCCATGTCATATATGCTAGAGAAAAAATTATATTACGATTTAAGTAATATATGTATTACTTGACACAAGTGCTATTTCAAACACGCGGCATAAATCCATGCTCCTCGTCTTAGCAGCTGAAGCAATCCCAGTCCTCCTGGGAGAAATGGAAGTCTTGGCTAACCCTACCATGTCCTGTACCTCCCACTCCCACCCTTGGAGTGGGGTGAAAGGATTTAGGAGAGATTTACTGTGGCAACAAGCCTAAGCCTACCTATTTAATTCCAGAGCTATTTTCTTTTTTGCAAAAGGAAAGCACACAGCCTTTCTTTGTGCTCCACTTTGTGGTGTACGACTTCTCTTGGTTAAAGCACGGTATAAATACAGGTCTTCAGTACATGTGTCGCTGACTGGTTATACCGGTGGTCCATCTGCTTCATCTGCTGCCGTTCATGTTGTGATCTTAAAGACTTGCCATCACGTGATACATTTGGGTGCTGTTAGAGTGATATCTGAGCTTGTTTCAGGTTAAGATTTTTCATATTGTTTAAAGGAGTAGGATGCCAAATTTCCACCGTACCAATGAGAGAGTAACTTTTCCCCTTTGAAAAGGGTTTTTGTGTCCTCAGGTGAAGGATTTCACTCACACTAGCTAAAGACTTTCCAGCACAGAGACTGTTAAACATATTTACAGGCAATGGTTACTGATCAGATGCCACTCTCACTGCTGAACAGGATAAAAATAGATGATAAAATTCCTTTCATTAAAATCAATATGCGAGGAATGGCTTGACTTTGCAACTTTTGAGAAGGACTGATAGATTCCTTTGGATCCTGTAGCACCCTTTCCAGCCCCAGCTGCCCTTCTATATGTAAGAAGCTAAACAATAAATGTCCATGTGTTCTATCTTGTAAATCATGTTGATTTCTGTCTCGTAAAACAAGCTTAATACTTGGCTGAAAAATCGCCTCTGTTAGTAATATTCATTGTAAGAAAAACAGCTGGGCTTAAATGTATGCTCTCTTGTTTGGGTGAAAAACTATAAAGATGGCCTGACTGATTTTCTTTCTGTAAGAGTTATTTCCTCCCTTCTCCATGTTTTCATGCAGGTTTTGAATCCCTAAAGACTACATACCTAACTGCAGCCGGCAAATACAATTTCTCCCCTTAAGCCCTGAAGATCAACAACAATGTTGTTTGAAGCACCTGGAAGGCAAGAGCAGGTACTGTCATTTTTCTTCTGCACAATTTAAGTTTTTTCAGAGTTATTAATAACTGGAATGGTAGATTTTCATCCTTGTGTTCTTGTGTGTTTCAGAGCTTCCAAAAGGTCAAAAATGATGTAAAGATTCAGGAGGGACTCTTGTCTATTTCCACAAGGGTGGTGCTAGAGACATGTAAAAGCAACTCCAGAAAGACTGGACTTGTAGCCAGATGGGATGACAGATGGGTACCTTTTTTGAGATTGTCATGGGTTAAAGAAAGGACAAGAACTGAAGCTCAGCTTCAGATGCATGTTCAGCCTGCTGAGTATGAGGCTTTGAAAAGTATGATTTAGTGATCTCATTGTAAGAACCTGCACTAACTTTTGCTCCTGTATAGCAGAATTAGTATGCACACAAATGCAGCTACTTTCATCTTCTAAAGGAATAATTTATAGGTTAGGACCTGTAGATGACTTTATTATGCAGTCACCAGCTTCATGAAGTAGAATCTGCTTTGAATAACCATGGCCATTCCATGGAGACATCCCAGAGTGATCATTAAAACTCCTGGTCGCTTGACAGTTGCCATGAAAGTTCTTTGTCACACAGGACTATGGTGCTGTGTAACTAAGCAGACGAGGGTGTGTTTTCTATATTATTTTCCCTGTTTTGTAGCCTTTGGCAAGCACATTGCTGTTGACTGCACACCTATAATCCTTAGCAGAATTTGATATGCTAAATCTATTTCATTTTCATCTAATCTATGCCATGATTACTATTTGCAGGAACAGTACATGCCAGGAGTGAGTTAATGTCTGCATAAAAAATATAAGTTAATCAGAACTAAGCAAGCACAAGGCTACCAAACTGACTTGGCTGATAGACAGCCTGTTAATGTAAAATGCAGACCATGTTAATTGTTAAATATGCTGATCATTCTTTCCAATTCTCATCAAAGTGGATCCAACTTTAGAACAAAGGAATTAGTTCAACTTTGTCTTAAATGGCGATAGTCCTATTTTCATGTGTGGGTATTCCTAATCTTCCTGTCTCCCTTCTTATCATTTGTATACACTCTTCCATTTTCTTGAGACGGTGGATGCTGCCTGAAGCATCACAACAGAGCACACTGTCTGCTGCTCCTGCTGGGCTCTAGGCTGGTTGTGTGAGCTTGCTGTGATTCCCTGCAGCTGCACGGAGGTATCCCTTTTCTGCAATACTTCCAAGAAGTCACTCTCTAGTTGTTGTTGTTTGGGAATTAACACTTAAAGGATCACAAAGCTCGTTGCACTGGACATGGCAGCCTAAACAGTTTTAAATTCTGTGAACTTCAGAATAATATCAGACCCAGCTGAATGTTTGGGTGCCTTACAACTTGCTACATCCAAGTTGAGGACATGATCTTTGGTGCAAATCCATTAATATGTAATATGTAATATGTAATAAATATTAATATGTAATAAGTAGGAACTTCTTTAGTTTTAGATACTTGAAGCCATTTTTGGACTACAGATGCTAACAGTGATTGCAAAAAACTAAGTCATGTCTTTAATTTGTTGTAAAAATAAAATGTTCCTCCCTACCTTTTAATAACATGATACTCTGTGCTCTTTCCATAGTTCTATAAACGGTCTTAAAAAGAAAACTCTGAATCTGTGAAATGTGGCGGGTTCATTAAACATCTGGAAGTACTCTCATGGCTGTCATCACTTGCTTTCAAGACAGTGAAAAACTAGGCCATATTCATACAAGGATATTCATACAAGGAATACCTAGTAGCATCATGGTTGGTAAATAAAAGATTAAATTTTCTACACTGGAGACTGATGTTTTAAAGTTTGGGTTTGGGCATTTCCTGAGGGCCTGTTACCAATGCATAATGTTAGGGGCTATTTGGTTTTACTTTGTAACTAGAGGAGGCAATCTAATTCTCATTAGGTAATCTTTATTGGACCATCTCTGCCATATTTATACCTCATAGTACCCTTATTACATGCTTTGTTCCATTTATTTCATCTGTTAAAATTAGATATTTCCACTGTATTCAAAAAGCATCCATGTTCTTGGCTAGCAGGCACAGAATTTGAAGTGAACCGCTAGAAACTGTTTCTAAAGCAACTTTTTATACAGTTTATTATTCCCACCTCTTCTGTTCAGGAGCAAGTGTTCACGATGCCTGTGGTACCAGTGTCCCCATGGAAAATCAACGGGAAGAACACAGTGACAACAGTGATATTAAATTAAGTAAAAAACCCAAACCCAAACCAAACAGGTAAGAAAGTAAACATTTTAATGTTTCATTTTATCCATAATAAAATATGAAGACTTTAAAAGCTCCATGCTTAAAGGGCCCTTTGCATGTTCCTTTTAATAGTGTGAGGGTTTTTTTTGCTGGCTCTGGCTGCTTTTTGGATCTTCCATAACTGACTTTAAAAAAAAAAACGTAAGAAGAGAGAAAGAAAAAGAAAGGAAGCAGTCCTGAGCATTTTTAACAGTTTAATCCTCCCTTTTGACATTTGCCATGTACTCCCTGGATTTACAGTCTACTGTTTCAGAGTGCTGTAGTGAAATACCAGCTACACAGAAGAAATAAGACATTAGGTCACAGCTATGTGACTTGAAGAAATGGCTGGAAAAAGCGAAGCACTTTCGATTAAATATGAGAAAAAATGAAAGAATTGTTCAGGCACCTTCATATAGAAAATGTCCAGAGGTTTACGCTGAAAGACACTGCTTGTGCCCTTTTTGTTAAATTCAGGTTTAAAATGTCTTTTTTTTTTTTTTTTTTTCTCTCAGTGAAAGCAACAAATACAGATTAAAAGTGAACATTTTTTTCCCGCGGGTATTTCAGGGGAAGAATCTCCTCTGCATTGTAATGGATGAGCTGCATTCACACAGCACGCAGCCTATAGCATTAGCACCAGCACTGTGGTGGTGCCCGGCATTTTCTAGGACCTCCTTTTCACACGTATCATTCGTATAGATAGCAGCTCTACTTGTCACAGGTAGAAGGTTGGTAGAAAATGCCAGCTTTTTGCTAGATCTTGTTAGGATAAATTAAAGAGCATAGTGTTTAATAATTATGGAAAAAGTGCCAAGATGCAATCAGTGAGCTAGAGGACATCGAAGCGTAGGAAAAAATACCACGGGCATAAAACGAGGCCAGATGGGCTTGAACTTCACTTCACAGCTGTGTGCTGAACCTCCTGCTGAGGCAGGCTGCTGGACACATTTGGAACGGGGCAATGACCCTCCGTTGATTTCACAACAGTCGTCAGATCCAGCTGATGTTCTGGTGTCATAGTTTAACTGGAGGTGGCAGTCTCCATGTTGCATGACCAATATCGAAAATAGCAGAGACTTCCTATTTGTCTGTGCAGCCTTACAGCTTTCTGTACCAAGCTTGTTTTCTCCTGAAGGAATTACGATAAGCAGATCCCGTGGTGGTGTGTGTTCATCCCATAGTTAGCTGGAGACCTTGCCGTGCTGTCAAATACAACAGACTTCACCAGGGTTATGAGGAATTGCTTCCAGTAATTCCTCCCGAAATGGAAGTAATGGTTCAGGATGTCATGACCTACGTTGTGAACTTAACTTATAGCATCACTGAACGAAGTTTGTTTGTAGAGATTTTCTTTGTATTTTCTATTCCAATCAAAGGAAATTCTTTGTTGTTTGCTTTCATTGCAACATTTTCTTGGAAGATTCATTTGTGTATTTTTACTTTCTTTTTGTTTGTATGTTCTCTATGAGGCACGGAAGAAATTTCAAAACGATGTATGAACCAGGCTTTTCCTTCTCAATGTGACATGCTAGTCTTCAAAGGACTCTCGTGTATGTGCACTTGGGACTGTATTGCTAGGCTAGAATTCCTTGGAATTGGCCACAGATTCCAAGCTCACCAGTTTTGGGGTGTCCTTTTTGACACAAATGGCCTGGGTTATCAGACGCCACAGTGACTATTTATGTCCTTAGTATTTTCTTTGCTAAAACCTTCTGAAGACAACTATTTCAAATCCAAAACTCTGAATAAATGCATCAGTTGAAAATACTGGCTTAACAGTACAGGTTTGTCCTTTCCAGCTGCAATATGGTATACTATCTCAGAAGTGAATGATTAATTAGATATTTTGATGTGTTCTCATGGTGGTTTTGTAGTTTTATGTTCCAATGAGGGCTTATGGTGTAAAACTTACAGAAGCTTTCCTAAACATTTGGAAAAAAGCCTGGCAAGGGTGACTGCTCTGTTCACTCTTGAATGTGATGATACAGATGCAGCACTCCATAGCAGTGCATGGGATATGCCTGTGATAAGCAAGTTTTCCACGAGGCTCCCAGGTCACTGTATGTGTTGTACAGTGGTATGGAAAGGATTTGGATCCTTTACCTCAAGCAGCTGCTGCAGGGTTTTGTAAAGCAGTTCAGCCCTGACTGCGGACATAAATGTTTTCCCCAAATTATTTTTTAAATGAACATTTTGGACAGAAATTAGATGAGCTAATCCTTATAAATTATATGCCATACAAAGTAGAATGTGACATAGTAAAACTTTGGAAGCCCATTAAGGTCCATGACATTTAAACCTGTTTGATTTTTTGAGGCAGGATTCCTCTCTTATGAAATAACAGTCAGTTCAGCTTTTCCAGCATTATACCTGTGCGTAATGGAATCATCCCTCAGCATGACTGATGATTGTCCAGGGCTTAATGAAGGAGGTTCTAGCAATCATAAAACCTGATTTGTGAGCAAACAGGCATACTTCAGGAGAGCCCAGCTCTAGCTTTGTACCACATCAGTGAGATAATTTAACAACCTAGAGCCGGAGTCTTTGGTGCTCCGATACCGACACTAGTCAGATTGCTCCTTTCAATCTGACGTCTAAGGCTTCGTGTCTCCTGTGAGCTTTACCTTAGGACTTGTTGTGCACTTCCCAACTGCATAGTATGGATGGGCCTTGTTAATTCCTGGAAACAGTATCAGCCAGAGAGCAGAGCTTAAAGAAAACCTTTCTCTAGGTGTCAGAGACTGAATTCAGTCTGCATTTGTGGCAGAAGTAGCAGCAGAATAGCAAGATTTCTATTCAGTCTAGAAAAATGGTTGCTTTTAATTAGTGGCCTAACACTGTATTTGGGACCTATGCCATTGTGATAGTGTAACAGGGATTTCTGTTCCATTTTATTCCACACTGGCCCCTTAATTAAAGTTGTTCAGCCAACAAAGGGAACTAGAAATTATTTGTGAAAAGAGGGGGTGGCTATTAATGCTTTTTGGGCTCTTTTTAAAAACTCTTAGGTGGTAAAATGGAAGGGTACTGTACACTGGGAAGGTGATGAAGAAAAAGGATCCTGGAAAGACGTAGCCCCAAAATAAAAAAACAAATTTGGGTGGAAGGAATTTGACATACATATATATATTTTTATATAGTGACATATAAATGTATATATGCTATATATATCTCTTACATTGATGTAAGTAGAATGCAATTGGCTGTGGAGCATCTCTATATCTGCTATATATAACCTTTATGTTTATGTACATAGAATGCAATTGGCTGTGGAACCTTCCCACAGATGGTGTCTCCGAAGGGCTTAACCAGAGCTGTTAAACAGGATAACCCAATAGGTAGAAACATGGAAGAAGGTTCTTTGATGTAATAGTGGCATCTTGGCTTGGGTTATTTATTTTTTTTTCCTCTCCCATCAGTCCTGAAGTTCTACAACATCGGGGTGAGATCCCTGAGGAAAGGATACTGTACAGGGGAGGAGGACTGCAAGAGTGTGTGCCAGAGAAATGGAAGAGAGAGAGTGCTGGTGTCTGCACGTGATCAGGAAGATGAAAGCAGAAGAACCTGCCATGGGGGACCACAGACACAGTATCCTGGCTTGTGATGTTCAGTTCCAGGTATAATGCAACCTGTTTTCCCTGATACTGTGATCTGCCGAGTGAATAGGATTGAGCAGCTTTTTTTTTCTAAAAAAAAATAAATCCTTAAGTTGTGTGTAACAGCATGGTAGAGTCAGACACAAGTGAAACCAGTCTCAGCTCCCCATCTGATCTAGCCTGATGAACAGAGACCCAGTTTCTGTATACTCACTGGGCTGTGAACAGGTCTAAACTCACTCATGTATGACTTTGAATTTATCAAGTAGAATCTTCCAAATTAACAGACGTGTCCATTGTGTCTCCTATTTAACTGAACTATTAGTAATTAAATACTTACGTAGCATCATTCAGGAATTCCAATATGCCCTATTCTACTGAATTTTTCCTTGCACTGGCAGTAGGACCAGCTTACCCCAGCAATGCACTAGGTAATCCATTCACCCAGTGATCTTCCAGAGGGCCTTAGCCATGACCCGCTTTGGCTCCTGAGCCACCACCCCAAAATCCCTTGCCATTTCCCACCTGCTATAAATGACACTAAAGATAGAGCTGAGACAACATTTTACTATAAAACTTAATTATAGGTCCATTTTTCTTCATTAAATTAATGTTAAACATAATCTATTACAGAGGTTCCAATCAAGGAACAGATGAGAAATACAAAGTAAACCAGATACAGATTAAACAATATTGGCAACAGCTAATACATTTACACAAAACACAAAGCTAGTGTGTGCCAAGTGTTCTTTAAAACTATGCTTAAATCATGGAAAACAAAGTCCTTTCCTAGATTTGCTTTCAAATTTGTTCAGATGCAAAGTACCTCAGTGAATCTACAGGGTAAAGGTCTTCCCAGTCTATGAAACATCAAAATCCACTCTGTTAAATGTTTTAAAGATTTTATTGTAATTTTTATTTTTACTGAGTTATGATATCAAACGAATAAATTGCTTGAGCTAGGAAGCCAACCTAATTAGATCACAAGAATTACATCTGAGGTGTCCGGGCTTTTCCAGTGGGAGGAACTGCTGCCTTAAGAATAGTACAGCGAGATTCTGTTTGCCTAAGAAAAAAACAAAGAATTCAGCTTCCATGTGATAAAGTGTGAACTGCTTTGTGAAGGGACATATTGCCCGCACCGCAGCCAAACACCTGAACACAGCCTGCATCAAACCCCTTTCTTCTTCGCATTTCTGATATCTGCTCAATTGCCATTTAATTTCCTACGGTACCCACAGTGTCCATCAGCTTAAGGTCAAACAGTACTCTTGCCTGCATGACTGCTACTTTCCCATGGGCCTGGATGGGGCACGTAAGGATCCAGTCCCAGAGAGTGGGCAAACAGTTTAGGACCACCCTCGGAGAGAATTTGTAGGGCAACAGAAAAGCATTCTTCTCCCGTCTTGTTTGGTTTGACAAGTGACAGAAACAGTCTTGGTAAAACTTCGATTTTTCCTTTATGCTGAAACAATATCCAAGGGGATTTTCACACTCATTTACTGTAAAAAAAAGCCCCAGACCCAGCCAGCCTACGCTCTGCAAGACCCTACCCCTGTGCTTGCCACTGGCTGTGGCTGGGCGAGGGGGACAGAGGAGGCAGGCTGTGTGGGACGGGACCACGATGTCCACAAAATCATCTGCTAGATAGCTGGATCTTCCCAAGTACTAGCTGAGAACCGCGAACTCGAGCTCCCTCGCAAAAATCACGAGTCAAAGACCAGCCGTGACTCAAGCAGGGGAAGCTTGTCTCTTCTGGGGTTTTCTCCTTTAGTCTGCTCCGCTTATTTTCTCTCCACTCTCTCTCATTGCCCTGTCTTTATTTGCATGCATTTTGAGGTATGCAAATTTATACAAACACATTTACACTTACACAAACAAATCCTCTTGCTTTGAAAATATTAAGTATTCAAATACCTGGGGAAGAAAAGGCAGTGAGTGGATGTTATGCACTGAAACAAAATAAAGCAAGACAAAGAAACTCTAAATTTATTGCAAAACTAGAAACCCGGTGCCTGCAAAACAAGTTAAGTATGGTAATAATTCCTTCAGGCAGATTATATGAGCCCCTTACACATGAGTTATACTTCAATAATGACATGCAACTCAGTCTAACAAGGAGATACAGCTCCAGTGTTTAGAGTGAGTAGGTTCTACCTAGGAAATGTGCCTTCCTGAGCCACGGCAGCATCTAGCAGTATTGCTCTGCAAGTTTTCAAACACACAAGAACATGGAGTTCTCAGTTAATATGTATATAATTTTTTTGTCTTAATGATGAGATGCCACATTCTTAGAGGAAGATACAGATATTCTTTTCCAAAATACCGACAAATTTGCTGTGCGTTGATTCAGGGAATTCACCTGGGTGAAATCTAATCCCTAAGAAAAAATATTTGGAGTTTAGCTAGGCTGGTGCTCTGTTCTCCATTGCACAGCACGACCACAGATGTGCAAGGACAGAGATACTCATAGTGCTGGGAAGAGAGGGAAGGTGGGACAGTGGCGCAGCCTCCATGGAAGCGCACCGCACTGTAGTGCCTGATTGCTGGGTGACACTGAATCACGGTTGAGTTCTGGGAAGCAAGAGTGCAACTCCATGTGCGTTCCTACCCCCCACCCTGTTTTTCTTCTCCCTTATTCCTTCTCCAGTTTGTGAAAGCCTGGCTTGAAATTTCTATTAATCCATTTTTCTTAGGTGGGTTTTTTATACATATATGTAACATTGCACTGTTACAAATAATAAATTCTTTCCCTTCCTTAACAGCCTCTAGCACATAGAATTTTGGCTAGCAGCTTGAATAAACATGTCCCTTCCCATCAAGACTGCATAAACATATTGGGTGCTGCCTGATCCAAGACACCTTTACTCTTTCTTAGGCATTTGTACAGTCTACTGCAAGATGCCTTGGAAACTTCGGAGTTTCCAGCTTAACTGGAAGTGCTAACTGCAGATATTTAATGTATAAAGGCTTTTTCTCATGCACTCTCTCTCTTTCTCTCTTATGTTCCACTTGGACAACAATCTCATCATCACTTATTTTATATTAGCCCCACTTCAGCATGAAATAGGACTGTTGCTCTCCTCGTTTATTTTTTCCTGTCTCATCTTTGCTTTCTGTGCTCTTGGGAGGCTGTTTGTCCTGTTTTCACACTTGGCATGGATTCAGAAATGTCTTTTTTTTTTTTTTTAGTTTTCTCCAAGGCTACAATGCTAAAAGGCCCCAGAGGAGTTGGGTACTTGACTGGAAAGACACTAACAATATCGAGGCCCTGCTCCTCCTTGTTAGAAGAAATATGTTTTGCTGGAATTTCTAAAGGAAGATACAGGGCTGTAGGCACCAGCTGCCTATGAGCTATCTCTGATCCCTTCACCTCCTTTGAAAACCCAAACACATGCATTCATCTCATGATGTCAATTTTGCCATGAGTACTCACATGACTGATTATGAAGGTCTAAAAGACAGCTTGTGCTAGAGCTCTGCTCCCGCAACGTGAAGCTGCTCACTGGCCCTGCGGTGCTCATGAGCTGTGGGAATGGGACACTTGGCGCTGCCCATCTCTTCTAACAACCTTCAGCAGGAATGTGCATGTTGCTGTGGCAAATATAGTATCACATGGAAGAGCTGTTATTATTTAAATTATACTAGAATTAACCCAATAAAAGGGCCAGATCTTTTATCCAGTCTAGACTCTTTGTACCATAGGTGCAGTTTACAAATATTACAGTAATTTGGCTGATGGTTCTTTCTGGATTTTAAAGCTGTTTTGAAATTTTCTCCCTGCTAGGATTGAGTGAAAATTTTGAGGACAAGAAATAAGTTTTTGAGAACCTTCTTCCGAGAAAAAGGTGGTCAGATCAGGATAGTGATTTTGCTAGTGATAAAAGAGACCAGACTAACAAATACCGCTCCTGGCTGCATCGTGTGAGTTAAACAGATTTTGTTGCATAAGTAATTATTTATAGAAAGTAGAACAGATCCAAAAGACAGTCACACCTAAAACGAGCTTTGCACTGTGCACACATGTACAAAGGCAAAGTCCCTGCCCATAGAGCAAACAACTAGGAAAAAAAAAAGTATTTCCTTGTCTGTATTTTTGACAACAGTGAACATTTCAAATGGAGACACTGAAGATTTAATTACAGTCTTCAGTGCTGCCTACAATATCAAGATATGCTTTTCAGTATAATTCTACCTTCATGAAACACAAGGAAGCATTTTAGATTTATAGTCACTCGACAAACTACTGGTGACACATTGACACAAATAATTCATTTTACTACCTGTCCTAATAATTTTTATCACTTTTTCTGTCAATATTTTATTTTCTGGTCGCACCATTAATTGAACTTACATGTTGCAGTGATAATTAGTATGTGTTCCATACAGTTTGAAACATGAACATTTCTGACTACTTGGAAACACTTCCTATTGTCCTGATTTTAATTAAACTATTCCATTTCATACATTTCAGTAATATATATTGGAGATAATCTGGGTATTTCTTATCAGAAAAGGAGAATCTGAAGGTTTTTAGGTATCCATGTATAGAAGTAGTCTTTAAATTCTAGATAAATCGAGATTGTATCACCTTGGTCAGATCTGCTCAAGGATGTAGACAACTAAATGGGATCTTGGCAGAATTTAGGTGCCTATTTCCAAAAATAGGACACTCCATCTTTTGCACAAGCCTTCAGGTGTCCAAAATTATTGACCCTTTGGCAACTGGCCCATTATTTTGGTCCTGTTGTCTTGTGAAAATGAAGAGTAGACCTCTGCACTGCTGCATGGTCAGCTGCGGTAGAGCTACAAGAACATTCCCAAAAGATCTTGTTTCAGGGAACAGCGGTGTCAGATGCTGTCCTGGATAGGACTGGTGTATACTGTGGACTTTTCCAGTTGAACTCCAGTTATGGCTCTGACCAAATTCTTTGGACCAAAATGTTCTAGTGTTCACTAACTTTTGAGTATGTCAGATTTCTGACCAGCTGCCTTAAGGATTTGTCAGTTTGAGTTACAGAAGTAAAAAAAATATTCTACAGCTTCACCTGAAGACAGCAAGAACTGTGGCTCCCTACTTCATAGCCCCAGAGCTGTTGCCAGCTGTTGAAAGTTGAAAGTACCCTAGCTGCCTCCTGCCTCTGAGGCATTTGGCTGGATAATGTTTATGTTATTATTTGTAAGAGCAAAACGTTGATTATATCATGTACTAGAAAAAAATCATAATAAGGCTACAAATCCCTTCTAGCTGAGCACAACTATGTAGAGCCAGTGAGATATTTCCCCAATAAACTTCTTTTTCCTTTGAACGACACTGCTCTCTTTAAATATGACTTCTACATATGTTTGTTCCGTGGCATTTTTTTTTAATCCACAACTTCTCACTGAGTGTTGTGCTCATTTTTTTGTTCAGACTTCCCTGTGCATGGATTGCCAGCCAAAAGCAAGAGCAGCAGCACCAGCAGCTGTATTTGAAGCAGCCACGTGGTGTTGAGCACGTGAGAAGTGAACGGCGCTGGGCAAAGGCTGCACCCTCCGATGTGTCCTCCATCCCGGTGAGCTTTGTTGACTCAGAAACATGTGCATGGTAGTTCTGTGGCAGGTCCACAAGCTGATGCAGAGACAAATTGCCTTACCCAGTCAGCTCCCCAAATTAAAACCTGAGACTGGCAGAACACCAAGTACCAGGATGCATAATGGCAGGTGTACAATGGAATTTAGGTCAGGCAGGGAAGGGAGATCAACAGCACAGAGCCACAGGCTCTAATTCTAACTAATCAAGAGACCAGCCAGGGGTTTAGTCCTGACAATTGAAGTGGTAAACTGAGAATAATTACATGTTTGGAAAAACATCCCCTTGGGCATTCATAGTCAGCCCAGATCACTAGAAATGGTTGTGATAAAAAGCATAATGAATTAACCAGGTCAGCTGGTGGCAGCCAGGACATCTATTGCAATAATCATAACCCAGGCTCTGCAGAGAGATTTTGGGGGAAGACTAGAAGATTAGTCAAGATCTGGTGTGTGGGGAAGGGCAGCCATTTAGCTGTTTGGGTAACCAGACATTTTGAAAGAATCCTATATAAGAAAAAAGAACAATTTGACACATTAGATTTAGCAGAGCACTCAGAGATAAATTTCTGTGTTGCTGTGACCGATGTCAAATATTTAAAAATACTTGTTTGGAAAATTGCTGTGTATTTCAGGTAGGTGTTCAGTGAAGCCTTTGCAGGAGCATGAAGATGTCTGCAGAAATTTATAGCGCATAAATTCAAGGAAATACCCTTGGGGTTAAGAAGCAGGATGTAATGTAAATTATTCATAGCTGGAAATTAGTAATTAGTCACTCAGTGACAGAGGAGACAGAAAGCCTAGACAAGAGGTTCTAGGCCCTTTTTCATGCAGGCTGCAAAGTGATAACTAGAGTCATCGGCCAAAGCAAAGCCCACAACACACCCAATTAAGAAGAGGTTATCTTACAGGAGCAGATTGTAAGTCAGAGAGTCTTATAGCTGTGTGAATAAAGCTGTGTTCTGCAGGGACCCAGATGGAATTTCAATGAAAGGATGAAGACATTGCCCACAGGTGGGCTGCCAAACTACTGTTCAATGAACAGGGAGTCATCTGCTCCATGAAAGATGTCCCTCAGCTCATGGAAGTCATCTGTGTTCATGGGGTCACTTGTTCAGGATCGTTTAAAGCACACAAATATATAGCACTGGGCTGCCACTGTTTAATTTTGTACTAGTACTGACTTTGGGGCAGGGGCCATAGTGACCTAAGGACTTGCACAGTGAGTACTTACTACTTATGGCACCCACGTAGTCTCTGGGAACTGTAGACATCTGTCCGGAAAAGGAAAGAGAATGAAAGTATTCAACTAGATATGGGAACTGGGAATGTATGAAAAGAAAATAAATATAATTTATGGTAATAATTGTAAAAAGCAGAGCTGCAGAAAAAAAGCCAATTATTTTAAAGCATGTAATTTTAACATACTTAGAGGAGGTTTGTTATTTAACTAACTTGCTATTATTTTTCAGGAACTGTTTCGGTAAATATTATGTGTTTTAAAATATAAAACCTAGAAAAATGCAATTAAACTAAAATTCTTTATTAAAATTGATAAATACATTTACATAAAGAAATATATCACCCAATAATTTGTAACTTCGGAGGCTAAACTTCAGAAAAAAAGTAACTTTGAAAAAATGGGTTTAAAAAATCTGCAAATTTTGCATTTGAACCTGAAAATGCACTTTTATTTAAAAAGATTATTATTAACGTGTATATCTTATGTAAGTTCACTAAAGCTGTTACAGCATTGCAGCAACTTAGTTTCATAAGTTCAGTCTATGCAATAGATTTAAGGCGGTACAATAGGCAGCTGTTTCCTAGGGGATGGAGACGTCCATTTGAATTTCCCCACAAAAGATCCTAAAGGATCAGAGAACTGTATTTTAGAGGGGTTTTTTTTTTCAGTAGAAAAGAAGCTGTACTCAGCCTGACTTTACTCTGTGTGCATAATATTATCACAGGTTTGACCCACGGCTGCTATTGCTCATGCTGGGAGCAGCAGGAAAACTGAATGAGGGCTGGCAGCGTGGTTCTTGGCACTGAAGTAAATTTAACAACTCTGTGTATTTGTTACCTGCAAATTTTCTGGGTTTTTTTTTTTAGGGGAATATACATGTGGGAAGGGTACTCAAAGCCCCAAAGCATTTGAGAAAAGTTGGTTGGCATTTAGGTTTCTGAGAGATGGGGTTAACCATTGATGAGTTCTGCTTCCTGAGGCTTTAGTCTTTACCCACCCTCAGAAAAGCACAAGGCAAAGCACTCCATGAGGGCTGAGAGCATTTTCATGCTATGAGACTTAATTAGGGGCTTGTGTTGTAATTTGTGTTTAATTTGTAGAAAGGCAAGCTGTAAGGATCCTTCTTAGCATGCTAGGTATAGACTGTCTACATGTTATGCAAAAGAGAAGAAAATGTATACAAGATCAAGGGCAACTAGGGTATACGTGGAACCTGTGTTAAATTAGGGAACACATCTAGGTCAAGAAAGGGTTCCAATGGATTGGAAAAATGAGGGAAAGAAGATTTACAAGACACAAATAATTATCAAGTGGATTTTTTGGCATGTGGACACTCTCAGGAGAGAGTCGGTCCAATAGCTATTTGAAGTAAAGTCAGCCAGTTTTTGCTATATGAGCAGTGTAGCAGCGAGGATCATTTTTACAGGCCAGAGGGAGGAAATGAGAAGATTATATATAAATCAACAGAATTGGAAAAATGTAATAATACAGAATTCTGACAAATACTGTTTTAAAATACATTCACTTATTTAAAAGCCTTTACCAAAGCTGCATATAAACTTATAAGCTACCAAGAATATGAATAAAAGGCTCTGGGGTTTTACTCATAAAAATGTGCTGACATGGTTGGGTCAAATTTTTTTCCATTAAGTTTAATGGTAGAATCAGAATGTACATCCTTGCATGGCTTGAAAAGAAAAATGTCCAATTTGTGAAGTCTGGTACCAGCCAGTGAACGAGATTAAGCAAATGAAAACTTAACATAGGGAAAAGCTCCTGGTTTTCTGCCATAAAAAAGAGTGATAATACTGTCAGCAGCAAATGTGATGCTATTCTAGTGGATGCTAGAACTATTGCGTCGCATTTAATATGGCAATGCAAAGTTGTTGACAAAGATACACATGTTTCCTTCCTCCTGACTTTATTTTCTTTATTGTGTTTATTTTTTTAACAAAAATGTCACTTGCAGATAATAAAAAGAAATGGAATGAGAGTAAAAGAGGCAGTCAGGCACCTCAACTTAGCCCTTCTCTACTTTTTTTGGCATAAATGGACCTGATCACAAATTGCTAATTTGATTTAAGTTACCCTAAAGGCTTGTGGCTATAAAGAGCTTGAGTGCTTGCTCTGACCCAGTCATACCCTTTACTTTGCGATCTCTGGAAAACACACCGGCATGACTAAACACCAAGTGCAGACAATGATGTCTGCTCCACCCTGAGACCTACCTGACTAGACATAAAGACCACTTTAGACCAAAACCTGGGTTGCCACATTAAAGCCATCATATTTCCTTGGGTGTATATAAGTACATCTACTTTGCTTCCAAAGATGTGGTTTATGGCTGGCTAAGCCAGAAAATAAGCCTGACTGCATCAGTTCATATAGACTCACTTCTGGAAGAACATATTGATGCGAACTATTATTCATGGTGCCACCAGTTTTACAGCTTAAAATTGCTTTTAATTTTTTAAAGATGAAGGAACGCAATAACAAATTCTGCAGCAAGTACGTAAGACTATACACACTGCTTGAAGGGCAAGCATTTATTTAGCTACTATAATGCTAGCAATTAAAATAGATGTTCAGCCCAGCTTTAAACCTGGAAGTATAATTATGATATTCAAAGTCCTCAGTAAGACAATCAAAATACCATTTAGTTGTGTAAATAATGGTCACGTGAAGTGTAAATGAGCACTTGGGCAGTTAGAATCCCCGTATCTCTGCAGAACAGCATGTGGTCAAGGAGACAGAACCATTATCTGCCCTGGCAACTCGTACTTTGGTTAATCCATGTGTTCCTGACTGCAGTTATACTGGTAGTACTCCTCACAACCTCTTATCAGAACTATAGTAAAAAGTAAATATTATTCTCTGAGAATGATCCCTCTTATTCAGTCCAATAACCAGAAAGCCCTTAAAACGCTTGCATCCTGAAAAATAATTTTCTAGAACTTGTATTTTCTCAATCCTTTAAACACTGTATATAACAAAATGTACCATTCCTCTGATGGCTGAGTCATTCATGTAATGGCAATTTGAAGTCCGATACCCACAGTTAATCGTTATATCATGAAGGAACTAGAAAACTTGACAAGAAGTTGCTTCAGGATTTTTGTGAATTGATGATATCTGTGGGAGATAATCACATATCTCCCATTTCCCAGCACAGAATAATTCACATGGGAAAACTGCTAGATTATCTACTATTCTGGTTACCTGTGACACTTCTTTATGTAACTGGAAATGATCTGAAGAACAACAAAGTGTCAATGATTCTCAGCTCCCACGTGGGAAACCATCAAATCAACTAGGACTCTTCCAGAAGAGAGGCAGCTGACAAGGCTAATGACAAGGTCCATAAAATCATGAATGATGATATCGTAGATGCCAAATTTTAACTCTGGTTTAAGAGGAAATTGAACAAGTTCATGGAATAGGAATCCACTGAGGGTTATTAATTCATGGAAACGACATCTGAAGCTGAGAGCGGTCAGAAGCAGAGAGAGCTTGAGCTGGGAAATCATCTGTGCTTGTTCTGTTCTTGCTCTTTGCCTGCGGATGCTGTCAGGGAGAGCCGACTGAGGTAGTCAGACTTTTGGTGTGATCGCAGCCCTTATATTTTTATGTAAGAAAACCTGTGGAAAGTGCCATCTGTTGAAGTCTACATGACTGGTATGACTCTTCGGGACAGAAAGTGATATAAAGACCCCTCTTGTGTATTTGATATATCATACCGGAACACGTATTTGAACAAATAAATACATAGGCAAAGCTTTTATTTTTAGTGCTCAAAACTGCATTATTGGAACTGTTTCTCAAGAGCCAAAAGAGATAGAAAATATTTCAGTGAGTTAGTCTGCTTAAATGAAAATAAGGCTGAGCTTCATATATTTTGCTGTCTGAAGAGTTTTGTACCTCTCCTTCCTCAGTCCCTGAAGAGGTCCACCATTTGCCTATTCTAAACTAAGACAACGGAAAAAGCTTGGTTTGTGGTACTCCAGTTATGTCCTTACCATTTGTAAATATTTTCAGACAAGTCACAGGAGATGCTTGAATGTTCAGGCAATAAACCAGTAGGAACCCTCGCTGTATAAACACTGCATAGTGATTTCAAAACCAAAACATACACTGTTGAACGGTATGAAATGTAGGTTTGCTGCTGCTCTCACCATGATCATCGATATCACCACCTTCAGACGTGCACATCACTGTCTGTACAATGCCCTGAGAAGGGTGAGGTGACTGCATAACCTTCAGGTACCACAGGCACGAGGAGGAAAGCTGATTTTAACCTTCAAGTCTACCACCTACCCACACAAACCCAGCTAATAAAGAATTACACTGGAGAAGTTACTTTCATTACAAACACAATAGCAGATAAGACAAGATGGATGTTAATCCTTCACTAGGGAGGGAAGATAATAAATTAAAATAACAGATAACACCAAGAAAATGTCGTCTCCGGGAAAATCCAACAGGTGGGCAACTGCTTACCAATGCCAAAATTAAGTACAAATATTTAAAAACAGTATCATCTGGAAATTACAGGGATAAAGATAAAACAGCAACTAAAAAAAGACCATTTGTACCAAGACAGTGACAGAGGTGGAAAAGCCTTCATTTTATTGACTGTTCTCATCAAAGCTATAAAATGCAAATGTTGTGCACACATGTGTCTGCCATCTGCAGGGCCTGGCAGCCTGCAGGCTGCCTGTATGGGCAATCAAATTTTCACATTATGAATGATAAGAAAGCAATACAGAAGCAGCAGTAGCTCATGATGTGCTCTACCATGCAGGTGGTGTTTACAGATAAGCGCCTTTTTGGAACGAACACTTGAGGTCAAAATAATCCAGGGAGGTTTTTGAGCAGAGAAGCAAACAATATTAAAATAAATATGAGCTCATTGTAACCCTTACTGCTTAGGCCGTTGTGTTTATGGCAGGCTTCCCAAACGGAGCAGTTTCTCTTTGTAGTCATGCAGTGCACCTGCCACTTTTACAGCGCAAACTCACACCTCTGTTTTCACATTGGTAATCTATCTGCATGCCCTCATTGTGGTTACAGGTTGTAACACCCAGATTTGCCCCTTAGTATTAATTTAATGAATTGCATCATGGAGAAGTAGGTTGAAAAAGGTACCTTGTACAAGAAAAATGCAGGTCTATTTAAAGAAGTTTAAAATAAATAAAGCATTATGTCTTTGACAAAGACTAGCATACATATTGAACAGTTCACAGCTCTTAATACCAGAATAATATATGAAATAAGTTTCATATTTGACCTCGGCTTTCAGACACAGTTATGTTCCAAGATGTGCTGTTCCATATGATTTAAAGTAGGCAGTCATCACAAAGATGAATTAGGACACATCAAGTTTGGTGAGATCAACTCTGCAATGTTATAACTCAATTTAAATATGTGAACAACCTATAGACGTGAAACAAATCATACCAGCTAAAGAGCTGCCTAAGTGAAAGGTCTTTAACTCTGAATGTGTGATTTAATGCTGATTGAGAAGAGTAATATGCAGTGGTACCAGAGGCTGGCCCCAGGTCCATTAATAACGAGCAGAATCTAGTCCTTCTAATACCAGATTATTTTGTGAAAGTATTTTCTTCTTTTTGGTTCTGTGCAGGGCTACAATAAGTAATAACTTGTTGTATTACCAGTTTCAGTGATGGCAGAAGGTATTCCTGACTCTTGCATCTTCTGAAATGCATCTATCTTCCAGTTACTTACTTAATTTTGTTGTGGGTTTTGATGTTTTAACCAACCTCAGCTGTATAGTGCTGCTTCTGTCTGCAATCAAAGAAGCCTTGTAGAAAAAAAATTATTTAGGAAAACTACTACTTGTTTTCTGAATCTGACAGAAAAGTAAAAAAAAAAAAAAAAGAATAATCTAAAAATGGCAAGCTTTCATCTTATCTTTTAAAGAGCCAAATGCTTCGTACTAGGAGGGATTGTTACTCTGTTCACTGTAACTGAGTGCAAAGACCTGACTCAACAAAATACAGAAGTCAGTAAGGAAATGGCTTATCTGCTCAAAATACTGTGAAAAATACAATGGGAAGACCATGCTGGGTATTTTAAAATACTTACTATAAAAAATAAGCACATGAGAAAAATGCACAGTAAATGATAAGGAAGAATTAGGTCATCTTTTTACAGCATCAAAAGCAGAACTGTGTTTAGCTGGCGGTCACTTTTGGTAAACATATTCGATTGCTCAGTATGGGGAAACTTTGCTAATTTTCTGTTTGGAGACAGTAGAAATAATAAAAATGCACTGCCAGCTTTTTTAGTGGTGCTAGAGCCTTAAAGCTGCTTTTTAACACAGATGGTACAGAGGTGGAATAGATTCTCCTAGTTCTTTCTAATAATAACTATCATTCGTAGGGAATTATATTTCCCAGGGTACTTATCTATTTCTCATATACACACATTTACATATATATATATATATACACACACTTATATTTTTTAAATAACCAAACATTTATGTATCTAAAAAAGACAGTTTAAGACGGAATGTCAATGATCTCCTTTAGCTGGCTTCCTGGGGGCTGCATGCCTCGCCCCAGGACAGAGTGTGTGGTGCACTGCTTCAGGGATTTATTTCAACTTGCATGGCAATCTACTGTGAAATTATGATTTTTCAGTGCTGAGTGGCTGTTCCTGGCAGGAAATGTGGTTTATGAATGCTAATGATATATGATTGGATCCTGTCTCACAGCTCCATTCCCTCCACTGCAGAAAAAGGTTCCTCAGCTCTGTGCCAGCACTGCACACCTTCCCTGCTCTGCACCACAGGTTTTGGAGAAAGTCCCAGTGCCTGTGTAGGATTAGCCTTGGGACCAGCCATCTACTGAGCCTTCTGAGAGAAGAAATTGCCCCCTCCACCCCAAATACATCAGTGCAGCAGGGTCTCTGCCACTCCCGGTGGGTTTCTCTTTGCAACAGCAAGGTGAATGGAGGCAGCAGGGAGGGAAGGGGGCAGCTCTGCACCAGG